>SRHC01001050.1:37773-111224 GCA_004794325.1 Pomacea maculata
GAAAAACAAACTTCAATTAAGTAATACCAATCATATATCCCAACTTGATCTTCGTAGAGAGCCTCTACTGGCATTAAAATTATTGTGCCGATCAAACATATCATCCACGACAACGCCATGCTTGTTGATGAAGCGTGACTGTTTTCTCAAAGCTGAAGAGTTGCGGGGTTTTACTTCCGGTGTCATGGCTGCGTACTTGTAAGAATGCTCTTGGCAGTAATATACCTGTGATACATCGGAAACATGAAGAATTTTAGACTTTACTTCCAGCCCATATTACAGAACAATCCGCAGGACGAATCACATTTTACATGTAAGTATATTTATAGTTTCATGCACTTTTGGAGAAAGGGGCCCGAAAAGCACATTAGGCGTCTGCTCTCTCAGCACTGTCTTCACTTGGAGGAATGCCTCTTCAGATTATATTTAAAATTGGTTTTCGTGTATTAATTTCTGATACATAGATACTAATTATTTATTTTAGCCGTAAAGTAGAATAAAGTAGAGACAGGCCAAGTGTGACAAAATAACTTGTTTGGAAACTTGGTCTCTTATATTGTTTGTTTGCTTTTTTTTTAATCGTCTGCATTTCCGCTTTCGAACTTGTTGCTTGACCGACTTATTGAATTAGCTTTCAAGCCTTTGCTGTTTCTGGAAGTCAGAAGATACGAAGATAATTTCACTTGCAAAAGCATTGCAATAGCAGTTTTTATCTTATTCGAGGGCACAAGTGTAAAAGCTAGTTATACGGTATACTCTTGCCAAAAAAAAACAAAAACACTTCGACGCACCCAAATTCATTATAATTTTTTTTTTCATAGATTTAGACCGACTCATTAACAGTATAAGCAAAAGAGTAGATAACTTTATAATATTATATTCACATTTACGTTCATTTTATACTGTACTTATAGTAAACTTAAATTTGAACTGCAATATTTTAATACTAGGGAGATAATTATGCTAACAAACACAGGTGTTTTGTGCTTCAACTCTCTCTGCCCTTCCCTTAAGCGTGTGCATGTGTCGTGTGTGTGTATCCATGCCTGGTTTAAGAGGCTTGTAATGATTTTCATTCATTTTTTTTATTTCATAAAGAAAAAAGGCATTGACAATAGGAAACCTTCTGTTTCATGTTCAGTTCTTGCAAATGCAAAGGCATTAATGTTAAAAGTATAAAATCAAAATTAAAATACTAACAGGTATGATGAGAGGGGTGTAAAACACATGGAGTTTACTGACTTGCCTCCGTTATTCAATATTAGAGACAGAGAATTATGTGGTACATTATAGATTATCAGCAAATGAAACTTTGTACTACAGTTTTAATATTTGTATTTAAAAACATTTGAATGATGTTTTATTTTAATGTCTTTTAACATAGGCTTCATTTAATTGTGCATAAATTTAGTGAGTAAATAATTAAATAAAAACGATTGAGGTGCTGCCACTAAGCTTAAACTATGGAATAGACTTTGCAAGCACTGTGATAGAATCCACCACATAGCTATCTTCTGATAGTGTCATATAAACCAGCTTGTAACATGAGTTCATTGGAATCTACCCTCTCAGTTTTGAAATTTAAAAAACTAAAAAGATTTAATAAAACAAAAAATGCAACATTGACAGTTTATAAAAAATGTGAATACAGTGTCGGGGCATCCCTGGTCCTGACAGTATCATGAGGTCCAACATATGATGAATAGTTATAGCTTCCAGCAGAACCAGCTATAGGGTCTATCATTAGTTTCAGGTCAGTAGTGGTTGCCTTTTGCCTTTTTTATGGTGATACAGTGGTAGTTAGGAAATCCATAGTAAGTATATATATATATATCCAAAATGAGTATATTTATACTCATTAAGCACTTCTATTTATATCATATATCTCCAAAGAGCTGAGTAAAGGAGAGAAATGAGAAAAAAGAGGGCATCATCTTGTGGGGTTTTTTGGTTGAAAGTTTTTATTCACCATTTAGCTACACTTGATGATCACCAGTTTTGAAACTAATTTAAAATGATCCAGATTTTCCAGAATTTTTTTTTTATTCAAAAACACAAACTGCTTGTTTTATTGGGCAAAAATACCTTTATTTGCAATAGTCTTCAAATTTTCAACACTGTTATTTGGTGCAACAATAGCAACTATTGGCTTTTGCGTTTGACAATATCTATGGAAATTATGAAATAACAGGGAAAACAAAGAAACAACACTTACTGGGTTCATTTCTCAAACAATTTTTGTGGTCAAAATATCACATTTACTCAGTGCTTGAGGAAGATACTCTAAACTGTACAGACTCTGATACTATCTATCACCAACCCTAAAACATTAATCGGAACTTTTTTGTCTATACCTTTGTACCATTGTTGTCTGCGTAAATCACAGACTGTAATTTCAACTCACTGAATGTGTTCTTATTCAAATTTAATGATGGCAGCAATGAGTTTTATAACAGTAATCCACTAAACACTTGATGGGCAATAACATCTGTAAATTATAATTTTTTAAAGTATTTTACACTTTGCAGACACTGATTATTTACTTTTCCAATCATTAAATAATGGATTAGGGGATAACTGTAATTAATACAAATTTATATATGTAGATATATAGTAGCCTTGAAATATTCTGTTTGCATGTCTATAATTTTTGCATACATGCACATTTTACATGCATATGCATGCACGAATCCATATGCATGGGTGTGCATGCATTTGTAGGTTTGTGCAGATGCTTTCGCATGCCTGCATGTGGGTGTGGTATAAGTTTCTTCTCTTACTCAGGTTACTGCAAACACAGTCCTTTGTGAGATGAGTAAAAGAACGGTTAGAAAGAGTCAAAACTCTGGCCTAGATGTGAAGATAAAAACTGAGTTATCAGCCAAGCAGGAAAAGGATATTGTTTACTTGGACTTAAGATGTTTATAAACCTTTCCATGCAGGCAAAATATCAGTTATCATTTTCTCTAATGAAAAGGATTTTTGCAGTTTTTTTTTCAAATTAAGCTCTTCCGTCAGGTGTGCCCATTTCCTGTGCAGCCAAACCAAGCCCATGCATGCTTTCACAATTACTGAGATAAGACAAACAGGAGGGATTTAGATCCCCCTGCAGTTTGTTTCTAACACATCATTTCATAAATTTGTCTTATCTGTCAAGGATTTTTTTTTATCTTTTTGTAAACTTCCGTTAGTTTAAAAGGAAGGACATTAAATGTTTTTAACTTAATTACCCATCAGGTGAAATGTTATTGTTGTAGCTGCAGCAAGAATTACTTGTTCCCCAATCTTTGGCTTCTGACTATATCTCAACAACATACTTGGATGTCAGGATGATGTCATCATAGCCGTGTTTTTTTCCTCCTTCTAAACATTCATTTACAATTACATTATCCACTTAGCATGCTAAAAAAAAAATTCTGACTTATTTGTCAATCCTGAAATTTAAAATCTTTGAGTATACAAATTTAACAAGTGAATAACCTTCACCAGGGGTTGTTTTTACTTGTATGAAAACATGTTACTGTTGTAATTTAAGACCAGTGTTCTGGCTCCATGTTGTTTTGACCCATGCAAAAACACGTTACCTCTGTAAGTTAAGGGCAATATTTTATCGGAATTTTATGTACATCTCCCTACTTTTAGAGGCTAGCCAGCTGATGATGGTGTTTCATGTTGGTGGCTTCAGTTTTAGCTTGCATTTTGCTAGGCAAGCGCAACATTTTACCAAGCAAATTTCAACGGAGACTGTTAAGCAACCAAAGTACCTACAATCTGTCTTACTTTATCCTGTGGCAGCATTCAGGAGTGGACTGTCAGTACCATGAGATAATGCCACCAACATTTGACCTTTTTATCATAAAGTATCTTTATTACAGGGCAAAAGACCTGTCTAAGTCAGGAGGCAAGTTTACAGGGAGAATTTAATGCCTCTGATGCTCAGCAGGATAGAAAGATAAGGATATTGGGTGCTGAAACTGCCTTCTGATGTTTGTTTTTAGGTGTTGTGGGGCGTTAACAGTATAGCCCACTGACTGTTGGTAGTACTCAGATTATCCACGCCCGTTGACAGATCACAAACTTCTTCTTTCCTGCTAGGGGCTGTAGGCAAGAAACGAGCAAAAACTTTGATGGGTTTACCTTTTTGCTGCAAGATTGAGAAACATGGTACAGAGATGCCTTATTCAGCCTCATTCAACATGAATGCATGAGTTGTTCAGTTGGGTGTCTTTCTTTTGTTCAGAAGCATCCACTTTAAAACCTCATCTAAAGTCCATTGCCTTTGTTAAAGCTCCGCTGAAAACTGATATCTTGTTCTTTCTTTGAAATGGCACACACAAAAATAAGGCAGTAAAGGGTAACACACAAATCACCCTATTTTAAAAGGCTTCATGGTCCAAATCGTTCTGAAATGTAGAGCAAACATTACAAAGACTTTGCATTATTTTAGAGATGATTATAGTACAGCAAGTATTAGGGTAGAAAGATATACAAATAAAGAGAAAGGGAGAAAGGAAATAGTCAACAAGAACACATTTTTTTGGCTAGGATTGCCTATATTCCTGACTAGGTTTACATATATTCCTAATTAGGCTTTTTTTGCTGAATAGGTTTACTTATATCTTTTATTAGTTTTTATTATATTTCTGACTAGGTTTATACGTCTTACTTGGTTTAATTATATTTTGGTTTAGGTTTATTTTTTATTTCTGAATGAGCCTTCTTCTGTTTCTGACCAGGTTTGCTAACATTCCTGTCTAGGATTTTTTTTGGACAAGATTTACTTATATTCTTCAGATCCACCAATTGTTTCTATAGTGTTTTTTTTTTCCCTGATGTAAAAGAGTGTGTTGACTCAAGTGAGAAATACAGGAACACTGTATTACTCTTGATGAAAAGCATGTGCTCATTACTACTTGAATGCACAAAGGTACATTTGACAGTCATGTCAGTTCCAACACACACGGGTCTAACCTTACATGTACCTGCCAGCAGTGGTGGATTTCTGCTGAATAGGTAACTGCCACAAAATAAACCTTTGCCTAGCATCAGCCCCTTACACAACCCCTGAACCTGCTAGTGTGGATGGAAATACAGGTTTTAAGAGCAAGCCAAATGGGCAGTACAAAGCCTAGTGTGTTTAGAGATGCGATAATAAAGAGATGCCATATGTTGCCGTGTGCAGCATTTGTCAGGTAGGGCTACAAAGGCAGCTTACATTTCTGAATGTAAGGGTAGCATCAAGACACCATTTCCTGTATTGCACAATCCTTGTAATAAACTTGACAAGCTTCTGTATGTGGGTGCATTTTGAGGACTGTAGCTGGGAGGGATATGATTTTTAAAAAAGTGAATATTAAGAAACTGATGCATTTGTAAAAAATGCCTTGCTTTTTCTGGAGAGTTACATGAAAGGAAACATAAAGATGTTTGTGTTGCTGTATTCAAGAAATTTAACAACTACAGCACAGTTTTGGTTACACTGGTTTTGAGACATTCATCTGTGGTATACATTGATTACACTCTAATAACAATCAGTGCTCAAATTATTTCTTTATTATTTCATGAACTCATGTAGAATATCATTTTCAGTCTTGCTTCTATCAAAAGAAAATATCTTGTATTTTAGGTGTTTTTGTTATTTGTGGTATTGTTTTCTAAACAAGCAATGACAACCACACCTCTTTGGAGAATCAAATTTATGTAACACTTCTAAAGTCTGTTCACGAGTACAGTGGGCTGTGTCATGGACAAAGAAGTGTGGTCCTTTGTTAGAAGTAATTCTAGCAGTTATAGCGGCCTATTTATACAACACACCATGAAGACCTGTTTACACGCCACACTATGAAGGCCTATTTACACGAGAAACCATGCAGCGATTATTCTCGGTAACATGCATTTTAAGCGTGCAGACTAATGCGACTTAGTGCCGAATGCACCTAATAGCATATCCTCTTGTATTGAAAGGTCATCTGCATTGTAACCAGAGAGAGCTATTACTCTCCCTTCCTATCACACCTGCCTTAGAAGAGGAGAACCATTGTACTTCATTGGAAAAACTAGTATTTTAAAACAGTTGTGAATGAAAAAAAACCTGTCTCTTTTATGCTTTGTCCCATACGTCTTTTCCACTGTGCACATCATAGAAGACCTCTCTCTACAAATTTCCTTGAGAGAATCAAACGCAGTGCCCACGGTGTGTGCCATAAAGCACATTTTCTATCACTGGGTCGATGCAGCCTGCTTCACTGTAACATAACAGTGTTTGCAGATACAGAGGAAATGTTCAGAAGTCCTTGGGTAGTCTGTGGTTGCGGCAGCTGTGCCGGCCACGGCTTTCTTCATTTGAGATGGGGCTTCTAGAGTTGAGATACGGGACAGGTATGAACGTGTAGTAGCTGCATTGGGTAGGCAACCATATGGTACCGTCTACCTTTATACCTATCTCGTCTACTTATCTGTCTACCTAGGCATAGGTTTGTTTTTTGTTTTTGTTTTTAGACAAGTTGAGTGGGGACGCTGCCTTGTAGTCTCGCGTGCGAGATGAACGTTAGGTAAATGTTGGACCCTCCAAACCTCCCTCCCCCTCACACACATGTAGGTGTGCAGAGAGTGTGTGTGGGAGAGTAGTTGGTGTTTTACGACGAGCCAGAGACTAAGGCTATATCACAGCAAGGCAGCCAGACCTATAAACAGATGTCACATGAAGAGAAAGAACAGCATGCCCAAGACGAGATCTGAACTCTGGACAGCCAAAGAGAGAGAGAAGGTTTAGAAGAAACGCGCGTCAGCGTCTTCCTCTCTCACACACACAGGAGAAGGAATGAAAATGAAAAAAAAAGGGGGGGGGCATATATCACATTCACACATGGGCGCAAATGCACGCAGAGAAGAGAGAGAAAAGAGGATAAAACGCAAAGAAGGAAAGAGGAATTTGTAATTCGACAGCTCAACTCCACACTAACGTGCGCACGCACGACACTCAAGGACCTCATGTTTGGGCGCGCACTGCCCGCTCCCCTACCCCACCTTCATCCCCAAAAGCGGCAGTTAAATACGTTCTTGAACGCTTACAGCAAAGCTTCTTCGTAAAGAATAATAATAAAAAAATATAAAAAACTAGGTTGCCTAGAAAGTGGTTGGAGACAGCCGATGTTTAGTCTCACTACTCACAGAGGCGTTCGTTCAGCCGCCATCCCCCCCAACCCACCCGATACATGTTAGGCAGAGAAGTGTTGGTGGATGGGGGACATTGTGGGATGCTGAGCGGAGGGTGTTTAGAGAAGCGTTGACGAGCAAGAAGAGCGTGCAGAGATAGTGTAGTCTAGTGTGCTGTTGTATACAAGCAGTGGGCACCAGGGACCATCGGCATCCATATATTTGCCCATCCGCCCTACCCCCCAGTCCCCCTAATCTACCTTCCCACCCTCCCACTCCTGCAGTGGAATGCCGTTACCTAGTTTTATCTTTCTCTCTCTCTTGAAAGAATATCTTTCGCAGACATGACGTCAAAGGGTAGTGTTTTGGAAAACAGGAATAGTGGAGGCTGTCTTGCGATGAAGAGTTTGATGCGGACTCCCTAATAGGTCTGAAGGTTTACGGACTAATTTATTTACCACGCAAGTGTTTTGTTCACTTATTATTCGTTTTTTGCCTCGCTGTTCCTCGTCCAACATCCTCTTTTTATCTCACTTCCGGTTCTTTCTCTCTTTCACATTCACACAGAGAATTGGTCCTAAACTCTTTTTTCCCCGATTCCTATAGGTGGAACCGATGTTTAACAGTTGATTAAATTAAGTTGATCGAAAGCAGACTGGCGGACTGGCTGATATGTCATCTTGTTCGTGTAGGCTGTGAGGCTCACAGGGCTGTATTTTTTAAAAGCTTGATTTAAGTACGAGAGGCTGTATGGTAATTTAAGTCTCAGCGGATGTGGATCTGGCAGCTGATCAAAGCCCTGCCAGTCGCCTGCATTGGCAAAGTACCCGGAATAATTGAGCATTCATGCTCTCCAATTACCGTGCCTTGAGCATATTGTACAAGTATCGAGTTTCGCGTGGATATGTTCACGCCTGAGTGAACATTCATTTGTCTTTTGGTCCGTGCTAAAAGATGATATAATAACAACAAAATCCGGGTTGTGGCCTTTTCAAGAAGTAAACAGTAAAGCAGAACCAACTGGCAATTCTGGTTGTCTGAATTTACGATGAAATAAACAGAGTGGAAAGGTGATCGAATTTCCTTTCTTACTCACCCACTGTCGGATCGCAGCGTGTCTTCACTGGTCTTCAGGCTTTTCTGTATTATCTTCCATTCACTACCGCTAGTCCAACCCATTGAATGAAATAAAAATTGAATAAAAACTTATTTTTTCGGGTCGGGTGGTGGGGAGCGTTGTTAGTATATTTTGGCGATGGTTCCTGATCGGTGGAATGTAACGTCCTGTTTTTCGTCTTAATGAAAATAAACCCTGATCGGCATATCTTTATTGAAAATGTGGGTCAATGGGGTCGTGAAGGTCTGGCGGTAAAGTTGTCAGGTGTAGCGTCTACGTGACACCAAGCTGCTGGTTGGCAAACTCAGGTGTCTATGATGACCCGGCTCGTCTGATTGTAGGGGAATTCATCGGGCGTACCGGCGTTCTGTGTGTGTGGAAAGAGTCGTATTCTCCTGAGTTCCCTTGAATACTGTATAAAAACTGCACACAAACATTTCATGGAGCTGCGCACGAACACCTCGGCACAATCTTATTTCCTGAACTGAACTAGCTGTAAAATATGGGATGCAATCAGCTGAATCCTTCCGTAGTGATTCTATGAAGTTTCTTACTCTACTTGTAAGCAGTTTAGGTTTATCTGTTATTATCTTTTGTTGAGAATTCCTTCACAGAACTTTAGCTAACGCCTGTCATCAGTATAGTGAGGATTTGCTGTCCCGGGTTCAGATCTCATCTCGGTCACGCTTTTCTTTCTCTCCGGGTAACATCTACCGTGACACAGCCTTAGCTGCTTGTTCGGCGTAAAACGCCAATTCCGACATTCTTATAATTTTATTTTTTAAAACACTAGTCGAAATCCCTGAGATTCCTCGCGCGTTGATGACCAAATTTATGCATAAAAAGATGTAATTTTCAGTGGTATTATTACGATGTAGAGAAATGTAAACTATTTAGGCTGTTTTCATAGGAGAAGCTGTGATAGAAGGTTGAACTTCAGCGCAGAACTAGGAATTTCGTGCATGGTTTGTTGCTCTACCACAATCACTTGCCTGCAAAAGGCTTTTTACCAAGGAAAGTGCTCGGGTGGGGACGGGCTGCCGTGGTGGTGAGTAGAATGAAAACAAGCCTTTGTTGAATGGAGATTGTAAACTTTAAAAAAAAAGGAGGGGGATAGCGAACCAAAAAAATAAAAAGAAAAAAGAGAAAAAAAATAGTTTCTCCATCGCCACTTTATTCTTTATCCTGACCATCGAAAGAGGGATGCCAAAGAGAGGATGGGGAGAGATAGAGAAGTGTTTTTTTAATGAAATATCTATATTGTGTATAGTATAGAGGCTGTGTAGGGGATTTTTGCATTGCGCAATGTGAGAGCATTGAAAGACGTGGCTATCACGGAATCACTCGATCAAGCCTCCAGATCTTGTGCGTCAAGCTTTGGAAGCAGCTGCCCACCATCCACCCAGCCACCCTCCCTTTGCGTCACGCGGCAAATAGTAAGCTATCTCGCCCTCTGATGATGTATCAGTGAAGAGAGAGGGGAGGGTTGGGAGGCTGATGGGAAGAGAAGGGGTAAAAAAAAAAAAAAAACCAACAGTTTGCGTGTTACTAGGGTAGTGGGAGCAAAGAGTGGTGTTGGTGGTGGGGAAAAGAAGGGTGTGTCTATGTGTATGCGAGCGCGTGCGCGCGAGTTTGTGGTTGGTGGAGTGAGAGATTCATTTTGCGGAGTTTAGAGGAACTGGTGTTAGATGGTGAGGTGGGGTGGGGGGAGATTTAAGAGTGAATGTCAGACGCGTGGAGGGGAAAGATCTGGTGGCAAGGGGTGGGTATTTTTCGGGCCAGTTCCCTTGCAACTGTTTTTGTTTTTATTTTGCATTAAGCCGAGATGAGAAACGCATATTGTGGCCGACTCTAGGGAAACAAGGGATAGATTTTCCACCACGGAGACATGCGTGCGTATTTCCGAACAAGCACGTGACCGACACCCTTACCCAGGTCCCCCCCCACCCCACGTTCACCCCTCACAAACACCAGTCAACAGTTACCCCTCCTCTTACCACTTCAACACCTCTGTCTTGTCGGCGGCTTCATTCTGGAGGTGAATTAGATTTTTTTTTCTTCCTTTGACTGGTGCGTTATCCGCCGTGAACCGTGGCGTAGTTACGGCGTTGGGAAGCTAACGGAAGCTCGCGCGCATGAATGGGGCAACGTCACGCCAGTGCTTCTACCTGCGTCTCTCTCCTCGTCGCCCTGCAGCTGCGGCTTTAAGCAAGAAGGAGCGAGAGAGAGAGAGGGTGGAAGGGGTCAGAGAGAGGGAGAAGCGGCGTCTTCAACAACCGAAATCCCTGACAACGTTTTACCACCACAGCGACCCAGCTGCTGGCTGGATGTTGACGGCGCTCTCAAGGTTTCAAGGCCGTGAGAATCACGTTGCGAGTGGTGTTGTGTGTGTGTAGTTTTTAGTGGAACCTGCATCTTTGACCCCGTGCACTGTGTTGCAGCCTGGTTATTGTTATTATTTTGAAAGAGGTCGTTGAAAACAAGGTGCAGTCGTGTCGCCATATACTGTTTGTGGTGGACGTCCAGGAACTGTGATTTCGTTTATGCCGTGTCGGCGTGTGTACACGTCCATAACATCACGTACAGTGGCCGGAGGCACGTTGGTAAACATGGATTTGAACCTTCGGGTAAGTCAATTATTGATCTATGTTTTCTTGACTGGCATTCGGACTTTTTGGCCCACCTTCCACTTACTACAACTACCCCAACTCACTTGGAAAATTGCATGCAAACTCCTGTCTTTTTTGTTGGTATAGTTTGGTGACGGCTCATCCACATAGTCTTTGAATCTTTGCCGTGAAATCTTGAACATTCTCGATCATGTACTTCTCGCTTTCTCTCTGTGTGTGGAAGATAGTGTTTGCGTACAACCTAGTCATTAAATTAACGAAGAATAAATGGACAAAAAGACACTATAGACGAAGATTTTTTTGGCAGATCTTGCCTAGGCTGGAGTGGTGGTGCCCATTTGCTGCCAGTACATTTCAGCGTCGAGTTGCTGTGGGGATAAATGATTTAAGTGTCAAAATAATTCGATGGTAAGTGTCAAAATAATTCGATGGCCCCTTTTAGCACCAAGAAAGTCATCTGTCCTGGCCTAGCAGCAAGGGTCTGGGGAGCTAGCCATGGAATGGTTACGGTATCTGGTGCCGTTGTTGGCGTGCAGAAAACCATCTCAGTGTCGGTCGTCGAGAATTGAGGAAAAGTCCAAGAAAAGTCTTGAGAGGGTCAAAGGTTCAGGGTCAAGGAAGGCAAGAGATGATGATGACGACGACTGTGAATGTGTACGTGACCGCTTGGTGCCCCGTTCAAAACAGGGCTGTCGAAGCGACAACGACAACACGACAACGATCTTTGAGATTTGCTCCTGACATATTTCAGTCCACGCAGGCTTGTTAGTACTGAAAGGCATCAGTTAGTGTGCAAGTATCAGCGTTTGTTTGTTTGTTTGTTTGTTTGTTTAGGTTTTTTTCCCCATTGTTTGTGCTTGAACTTTCGAGGTTACGGGAAATTTTTAACGAGGGACGCTCCCTCGGCACCGGGATTAGCCCCTAAGATATCCACGCCCAAAGTATATGCGTTAGACTTTGGTTTCCCTAGTATTTTATCCTGGTCCTGCAGAGCCCGGTGAAAGGGCAGATTGTTTGCCTTCCGAAGCTGAATGGTACGAGAAGCTAGGTTGTTCGTCAGCATCCGTGATGTGCTTGATAATGCTGGAAGGATAGGCGGCTAGCTGGATCATTATTTGAAGGGTGAGAAATGAAAGCTGTACTTGACGAAAACTAGCTGACATCTGAGGTGCGAGGAAAGAAGATTTTGTTTCAGGGAGAGATGGTGAAACCAGGTCGATTGTTAAAATGTTGAGATGTGAGAATAAAAGAGGCTTTGCTTGAAGGATGTAGAGAAACTACTGTTACGATCTAAGGCGCGATAAATGGAGACTTGCTTGACGGGTATGAGGAATGCAGGTTGGTGTTGAAATCTGAGATGTGAGAAGCAAGCA
Organism: Pomacea maculata; assembly: GCA_004794325.1. Taxonomy (NCBI): domain Eukaryota; kingdom Metazoa; phylum Mollusca; class Gastropoda; order Architaenioglossa; family Ampullariidae; genus Pomacea; species Pomacea maculata. The sequence goes on from SRHC01001050.1 coordinate 50,049, forward strand.
ACAGGATGTAGTCGTGGGATGAAGCATGCAACATTAACCTTAACACGGTGGCAGTATCCTTAGATCGAATGGCGGTCCGGGACTTCTGTCATTTGAAGTGGGAGCTGCCTCACTGTCTCATTGCCTCTACTTTTATTTCCCGCTGTGCATATGAGATTGGCATATTCATCTCTTCTCTCTCATGTGCATTCAAGAGAGTGGGCACACTTCCCCTGCCCCCTCCCCTCACACACAGACATATATACAGCCCTTTGGCAACAACAGACGAATAGTCTTGGAGGTACTTCTATGGAAGTACTTCAAAGATAACTATAGGTTAAAAAAAAACTGTGGTCATGTAGGCGCAACCTCGGAGGTCTGCGACTATGCTAGAACTTGTGTCTCGAGTCCAGCCAGGACTATTCACAGCAGGTTAATCAAATTCCGTACGTCCAGCCCCGAACTGTCGAGGGCAAGTAAAGCAGCCTTGGCGGCATCCACATACCTCTGGTTTTGACAGCTCTCATCATGCCAAACAATAATAAGCTTCGAGATTTGCGCGAACAACTGTGTGGAAAACTGTGTCGCTAGTCTCGTTCAATTCTCTTTCAATTCTCGCGCATATATGTCGGCGAACCTGTGCCAAGATGGATAAGAAGGAAGACGTCGTCGGGCGTGAGTTCAGTAGATTCTGCGGGTCCATTGAGATTCCCTGGCGGGGGAGAGCTGCAGATTATCTGCTATTTCCTGTAGACCTATTTGCCTTGTAATATGAGTACAAATCTTGCCGAGGCTTCCGAGTTCAAACAAAATGTCACTTAGTATGATGGATTGCTTATCAGGAGAAAGGTGTGTTCATCCTTTTACTTGTTTTACTTGTTCATCCCTCCCTCGTTCGTGCGTCTTTTCCCTGCACATACACACACTTAAAGCCATTTAGAAGGCCAGTTATCAACAACGATGCCCTTCCGTTAGGTCATATACAGCATCCAGATTGTTGCTACCTCCGCGGCAGGGCTGCGCCTGGCCATTAATTTAATATGTGGCGAGAGGGGAAGGTGGCGTGCTTCACCGAGGGATGCTGACCTTTGTCCCTTACTACCATTAACTCCCGTGCCCCTGCGCTTGCCCCTCCAACCTGCACGCGTGCCCCACTGCACCCCACCCCCACAGCACCGCCCACTATCTACCCTTGTGGCATAAGACCGCGATTGTGCGTGTGCGGAGCCCCCTCAATCGTTTGAGTTTGTCGGTGGTGTGTGTGTGAGAGAGAAAGATCATTGGCGATAGCTCTGAAGTCTGACCTACTGCTTATTACGAAGTCGAATATTTCAAGTCTCTCATGGAACTCGAGACATGGAAATCTTTTCGTTTCCAACCCGCTGGACCCCTTACGCCCCCTGTCGACCAGTTACTTCCGCCTTCCTTTCTGTGCTCATCTCAATGTCTTTCTCTCTCATCCACCCCTTGCACATATACACACGCACGCGCACACGCTTTTGAATAATATGTTCAATATATGATCGACAAATTAAAACTTATGGAAAACTGCCATTCAAGATGATGATGATGTTCGAGAACTCTTTTTAAATTTATTCTATGTATCTGATCTTCAAATGAAAACTTTCTAGAGCTTGTTTCTGTCAGACTGATGTCTGCGTTAGCGACTGGTTTTCAACGAGCGAATCCTGTGCCAAAGACCTCCAGACTTTCCCCCGTCCAGCCTCGTTGAGAACAGGCGGCAGTTGTATTCATTCATTACCGGAACTATTACCTATCATCGGAAGAGTACAAGAATTTTTTTTTTTTATCAGACTGCGGATATAATGTCTGCAAGATGATCGGTAGAGATCCTAGGCTCTTGTAAGGAGAACGCTTTACGGTTTGATCCACATGCAACTTTCTCCACTTCATCACCACCCTTCCCTTCCCTTCCCCCCTCCGACCGTACCCTGTGTACGGCAGAGAAAGGTGAGGAGAGGGGTAGGATGGATGGATTGTGGAGAATCAAGCAACAGAGACGTGCAGTAGCGGGCTGTAAATTACGACTATCTGCCTGGCCAACCAGCAGACTGGCAGATTGCAGTTGCAAGTGTTTCTGATACCTGCCCGCTTCCTACACCCTGCAAATTGTGGCCTTCCAGCTTTTTCTCCCCCTCCCCCTACTCCCTTTCATCGACTGTGACGCCTGTCTCGGGAACTATTGTCGTTGATGTGCAGAAGTCTGCTGATGTATCATCACTAAATGCAGGGACACACAAACCTGACCTCACCCTGTATTCGGTTGTGAATGTGGGACACGCAGCGAGCCCGAGGGATGAGGGATAAAATATAAATTCATCATTATCTCTCATTTCGTCTGCTCGGTGCTCACCAAAGTGCTGCAGGAAGGCGGCTGGTGCGAGAGAGCTGTGTTTGTGTGAATTACCAGAAAGATGCAAGTCTCTTTACGCTTCATTCGTGCGGTTCCGGTCCATATACCGCGCACAGGTATCACTGTGAGGAATAAGCGGTCTGTTAATACGAAGCGCAAATATCTGCACGTACTTATAAATCTTTGAAGCACCCAGCTTCAGATAACACCGCCCCTCTGGCACTCGCTGGGTGCTGTGGGCTTGTGAGACAGGTTCATCGGTGCTTGAACTGCAGGGTGAGCGGGTAGGAGGAAGAACGTGCCTCATTCACCGTGTGCCTGCGCCTCGGCAAACTGTCGACACAGACAGGTATCAGAGCTCTTCATTTTGCTTGGAGTGAACGAAAACAGTACCCACCGACAGCATCCCTTCTGAGTAGGAAATGGGTTTGGGAGACAGTTCAAAAATCTTTGGCCATCGCTTCCTACCTACCGTGTATCTTATCAGCATGCACTTTCTGGATAGATGCTGCGGCTTTCCTCCCTTCTTTCCCCCGCTCTCTCTCTCTCTCACACACACACGCACCCACCGCCGCCCACCTCAGATCCATAGCGAAGAGAAAACACAGGTAAAGCCAGACATTCTGAAAGGTCAGACTTTGCCGTTTGCTGTGCGCGTGCTAGATGTTGGTGCAGTCGTCATTGTCCACCCTCGTCTTGGTTAACAGACTACTACATCAGCGTCAGCTTGCGCTGCCTCAGGTTGCAGGGGGCATGAATGGCGGCGTCGTAGCGTCTCGGTTGTCAGGAGGAGTTGGAGGTAGAAGCTGTGTACATATAACCATACAATAGTTAAACAGCAGAGGGACGGAATGTGGTTTGGGGGCGGATGACAGGGTGTGGGTGTGAAGGGAAGCAGTTGTGTCTAGATGTAACGACTGCGTGTGAATATGTGTAAATGAGTGAGTGAACGAGCTAAGAGGTTAGGAGCGAGTCTTCACAACAGTACGTGGTAGATGAAAATGAAGTCACAGAGTAGCCATCATCTCGTTCATTGATCGAATCAGATGCTTTTGCTGTAATTTTTAAGTAACAGAATAAGGAAATGAAAGAGAGCACAACAGACCGTACAAAGCTGGTGTTGTTGATTCTTCTTTTGAATGACATTTTGTCAGAAGCAGGAGTGTACGGCAGTGGCAAAAATATTGAGTGAGTGAGAGAGAAGATAAACAAGGAGTATGGCATTTGTTATTTTAGGAGAAGAGAATCTGTTTTGTAGGGTGAAGAATAGTGTACAAAAAACAAAAACAGATATGCTTGAAAAAAGAAGCAAAATGTGATAGCACCGATAGAGATATTTGACGCCCACAAACAGGTGATAAACTAGTGAATCTGACAATAAAGCGACATCTCGCTTGCCTGCCCTCACGCGCTTGTCGGAGGCTGATTCCTGTGTTTTCATAATGCATGCTGCTCGGACTGGCATTCCAGGTATTTGGCGAGGGTGAGTCGTGTAATTTTAAACATCGTCAACAGGATGTAGTTTGTCACAAATACGGGATGTTTTCAGCTCAAGTACCAAGGTTCAAAATGGGGATTTATTTTATATATCCCCCTCCTTCTGTCCCCCTCTCTTTGCCCTTTCTGTGTCTGTTTGCGTGTGTGTGTGAGAGAGAGTCACCACAGGTGCAATATGTTCGAGTGTGTGTGAGAGAGAGTGTGTTGCTTCTTGCGCGCGTGAGGTGGTGGGTGGGTGAGTTGTGTAGTGAGTAGAACTACACGCGCTACATCAGATACATTTGCAGCTGGTCGTGAACTTTTGTGTTTGTTTTCTTAGCCGCGAGATCTACCTGCTGAGAAAGTTTCGCAGTGATGTTGTCACTGTTGTTGAAGCAAACACTCATCCCCTACCTCAGCTGTCCTGATCCCGCGAGCCATCCATCTCACCCAAAACCTGAAGACGAGTAAGAAGCACGAGGATCGGGTTTCTGGCCTGGTGTTGGGTGGGACAAGGAGGGAATCTCAATCAAGACTTGGCCTGAGACTTTACAATGGTCTGTTGTGACAGCACCAGCACAAACCTGCACAACGCATGCTCCAACATGCTTCTAGCTCGGAGGTGGGGGTGGACATGGAGGTGTCATAGACGGATACTACTACCGGCTTTAAAGGACTCAGAACAGGAAACTGGAAGCTAGGGTACAGTAACACCGTCAACACGAGCAAGGAGTAGGCAGCAACCATAAAGTCGGAGGAAATCCGAGGCTGTGACTCTGGTGACTAGACGGATCATGGCGTGTCCTAACGGTGGGATAACTCACTACCCTTTGCTGTCTGACTTTGTGGCTGATGATCCACACCTCGGTAACATGACACACCTAAACACGCGCACGGGTCATGCGATCGGCCAAAACTGGAAGAAAACCAGACAGCAGACAGTCCCACCGGCACCCGGGGTATAGAAAGACAGACCAACGACCGCGTGACAGTGTAGACACGAGGGGTACATCCTCCAGCTGGGAGCAACAAAATGTTGAGATCGCTTCACTAGTCTCATTAGGAAAATTCACGAACCAACTGGTGTTTGTTTTGTTTTTTAAGCTTGCGACAAGTCATTGATAAGCGATTGTCCATTGTATGAGCTTTCCTAGTGGGTTTTCGAAATTTAACCATTTTGTTATCAACTAAGCTGATTTTAGTACAATATTTAGGGATGGTTTGAGTTTTTGTTTTTAAGCGGTGCTAGAGCCGAGGAATCCTGAGGACCGCTGGTGGCGTGGCGGCGGCGAGGGTGATAACTATAGTCGCAAGGAGCCTGCTCCAGTCGTAGATATGCGACACCGCTGGTACAGGCTTCGTTGCAACTCAGCTTCGGCGCCAGGAAGGCAGGTCATCAAGCATTTCCTTTCTGAGAGATACAGAGTGTGTGCACATAACGCCTACCCGCGTGATTGCACAGTGCATCAAGGACGCTACGGTTTGCCGAGAAAACAAATGTCAGGAAGACTCCCCGCAGGGACTGGTCGGATTGCTAACCAGTACAACGGCTTGTTAAGCCGCGAGTGGGACATTTTTAATCCAGTGAATTAATTAAATTAGAAGAAGCGATTGTAGCGGGTGTTTAATAAGGGTTTTCGGAAGGGTGGGGTAGAAGGGGAGGGGAAATTTCTCGAGGAATGGTTAGGAGCGTTTGTGGGTGATCATCAAGTTCTCAGCCTTGTGAAGAAGTGAGGCAGCTAAGTATCGAGTTGCAGGCTGGCTGGAAGCAGCTTGCCTGACCCTGCGGAGGGAGGTGGGGGCGGGCCATTGTACCCCGATGGAAGGAAAGAACGTAAAGCCTCGTTTCGGTTGTTTGATCGTTATCTCGATATGCTGCAGAGGCATCGCCAGTGGGATTTTTTTGTTTTTAAAGGCAACGTGAGTGGTTCAACGTTCTGATCGTCCACGTACACGATTCATGCTTTTCAAGAGGGCCTTCCCCGCCTCCTCTTGTCTTCAGCTGGGCGACATGTTTTGATGTTTTGGGACCCGAATACTTAGTCTGAGACACTTACCACGAGCCTGGCTGCCAGCTGAAGTGGTCATAGATGGAGAAGGGAGATAGTGTGTGTGTATGTGTGGAGGGCGTGTTTCGTTTCCACATAGGTGCTGGATAATTTCTCGATTAATTCTCTGAGTTCGGGTTCCACAGCCTTTCGTATAATTGTACACACGAGTGTCTTACGTTGTAGGCGTTCACCCGCTTCTTTCACCTTAGATATGGATGTTGCACATGAGTCCTCAAAGCTCTAGTGGAGTGCTGTTCTTCTTTTCTAGCGACTGGTTAAAACTTAGTGCATAATACTACTTCATCCAAACTTTGGTGGATGCCCTTTTAGTTTGCTAAATACGCGCCTTCGGATATCACAGAACACAGAAAAGGGACACAATCATGACGTCACGACTTACTAATTAACATTTGGTACCAGCTCTATGATTGGCTGAAACCTTGACTACATATGTATCCATGTACTATCCTGACGTCTGTGCTTTTGACTTCATTGTGTGCATGGTGTTTGTATGCGTGTACCTTCAGAACTGATGGGGTGTATTAACCTAGGTTTTGGGGTAAATAGATTCTTGCACTGAACGTAACCCAGTCATTAGAAAGAAAAAGTCTTGTACCCTGCCTGATCTCTGACTTTTTGTCTAAAATTTTAGGCAGCAGATTTAGGGGGCACTGCAGTTTCATTTCAGATCAGTGCACGCCAACTTCCGTTTGGAAGTGAGAGAAGAATCGTGTTCCAAATCAGCCGAGCATTTAACGGATTTATTTTCCCTTTAAATTTTTTTTTCGAATGCGAAACAGAAAATAATGGTCGCATAAAAAAAATTCTTCTGCCTGTAAAATAATTGCTGTTTCCCACCAGTGTAGGCACTCATTGTTCATGATACAGCTTTTATTCCCGATAGAAAATGTGTGGAATAAAATGGAGGACCGGTATTCAGAGTAGAGCCAGACAAGAAGAGAGTGTTGTCAGGTTATTGTCGCTTTACCCGCCCACACCAAGAAAAGAGATTATTTATAACCATGTATCGGTCACACTGAGCAACTCATTCTTCTGTTGTATCTCATGACAATACAATCACCGTGACTTATCACAAGTCCGCAATACAAGCGGGATGAATGACAGTACCTTCAATGCCTTCTACCTCCACCACCACCACCTCCACCTCCTCGGCCTTTCGCTTCGATCGCTCACTTGATGTAGTTGAGGCTGTGATGGAGTTAATGTCGGCGTATTCGACATCGCAACCTGGAGTTAGCCTTGTGTTGTGTTCAAACCTTCCCTTTCAGTTTAAAGCTTGGCAATAGTCGTAACCGGTGCATTTCTTGCAGAGTGTTTCATCGTCATCATCGTCATCGTCATCATTATCATCATCTTATTTATTTACTGTTTGCATTAAGTTAGTGGGCGTAGTAGGGGTTGGTGGAAGCGGGCGGGAAGGATGTTGCGAATTAAGCGAGTTTCTAAATTTGGAGAAACAGGAATGTGAGTCAGCTCGATTTAAAAGGTTGCAAGTCACAAATAATTAATAAGTTCGATACCCTGCTCGTCCTGTCTTCCCTTGAGGCGCAGCAACCCCAACACTTACAGCTTTTTTTTTTTCTTAACGTTACCTCTTGGTGACATGCAAGTAGATGTGAAAGTATATCGTTCTAGTGCCCAGTGCGCAGGCGTTTCCTTCTTCCATCATGCCCAGGGTCGAGCGTGTGGGTTTGCGAAGAGCTGCAGCCAAACGTGTAATGCCACACGGACGTCCGGCGCGACAATGAGTGTAACCGATTATTGGGCCTCTCGATGAGAACCCGCAGTTCAGCTTCCGCACGAGGTGACCCGAAGTCATTTCGCATCAGAACGTCCGCAGTCAGGACGCAGTAAACACGGTTGGCCGAGGACAGTTTGTTGGCAGCTTGGGCAAAAGTCAGCACTAGGAGACAGCGGCCATGAAGTTTAGGCAAAAAACACGAAAGAAAGGCACACAAGTGCCGCACCAGAATAGTCCTGTGAAAGGCCGTAGGTCACCAGGGGACGAGCAGAAACCTGGCGAGTCGGGGGCTTGCAGGTCGACTGGTGGCACGGCGACGGAGGAGAGAAAGGATGTACCCAGCGGTACACGGGTGGCTGGCGGAATGGACGGCCTGCTGGATCTTCAGGTGAGCCTGTCGCCAGAGATAGAGGTGATCTACCACGAAGACGACGATGTCCTGCAGCTGGGGGAGTTGTTCTTGCGGAGGTACAGTCAGCTTGCATGACGTGAGCATGGACATCGTTCTGGTGCAAACTGTAGTGACGTACGTTACAGTGGACCTTGTGTACAAACATTTGTGACGTAGCAATTGACCTTTTGTGCAAACGTAGTGATGGACCAGTTGGTAGGACGTTCGCAAGAATGTACTACATTTTTGCAGGGTAGTGGCATAGATAAAAGAAGAATTCATTTTTGTACCCTACGTGAGAGTGGACAACTCTTCGTGCGAAATTTAATGAGTGTAAGAATTAAAGGCTGGTGAATGGTGTTACCAAAATGTAAGGAGATGGGTCTGAGAAGATAGCCATTGTGTGCCCAGTTTTCTGACGCATACAAGATTTTCTCCGTAACAAGTTTACTAACTGCTGTTTTGGTAGCACAAGGCTTTTCTCTCACGACACTGGCTTTGTACAGCTATCGCTGGACTTCCCAGAAACGGAGTCTAAGCTTTACAGTAAGGAAGGTTTTTTTCTGCCTACGCCCGGAAGGATCATCTAGTCCCATAGAGAACATAAGCGGGCATAGAGGGGAGGTTGGGTAGGGCGTAGTGTTTGATGACCAGGCCGCACGATCTTGATCATCACACAGAGGTGGCTTCATGCCAGGAAAGGGGAGGGGGTGGTAACTTTGTGCAGCAACTGGAGCAGAAAGCGACACAAAGGTTCACGCAGCCAAACCGGACAGAGTTCTTTGAGTGACGCATGGGAGAAACGCGCACAAGACCTCCACAGCCTATTTGTAGTGTCCAAACGTTCTTTTGCTTTGCAACGGCCTCGTGATTTCTTTTCGGCAGGATCCTGGCCCGTGACTAGTGTTTCCTCTCTGTTCTTTTAAACCATTTCTTTACTCTCTCTCTCTCTCACAGAGATAGGAGGGATGGGCGTGGATACATTTTAGCCCCTCCCAGCATCATTCCTTCCTTCTGATTTCATCTGTCAATCTTGCTCACGTATCTCATTCTTAGCTAGTCATCTGGTTAACTAGCAGTAAGATTGTTTGTCAGCTTGCCCATTCATCTCTCAGCATCACCAGACATCATATGAAGTATGTTTGAAACCATTTTTTTTTTAAATCGTATAAGTCTGCAGTCAATGTCCATTTAAGGTTTACAAATTTGATCCTTTGTGTGACATCATCATCAAAAGTGGTTATTTGAGTATTGTAATAGGTACAGTAGAAAAGATCACAATTTATCTTAATTAGCTTAGCATTTGTGTTGCTATCTTGCTTTATCTTCTCCTCCTGTACCAGAGATTAGACACCAACTCATCTGCTTTGCACCCTCTCCCCTGATTGTGATAAGCAATCATTAGTGGTCAGCAGCATCAGTCTGGCAGTAAAATCGCATCTCAGTAGTTGTCTGTATTTTGTTTCAGTCTGAACTGGGAGGAGGGTGGAAGGGACACAATGGAGGGTGAGGAGGAGAATGGAGAATGGCTGTTTGAATTGCTGACAGAAGTTCAGCTAGAACAGTTCTATGCAAAACTTCGTGATGAACTGCAGGTCACTCGGTGAGTCACATTTTTTTAAAAGTAAAACTCCAATTATTTCCTGCAACAGTACAGTGCCAAATAAACTATTCTTTTGTGTCTTTTTTTTCCCCAACTTTTTCAGTATCCTTAAGCATACATTTTCTGCTCTTGTAGGTCAGAACTGAGTATTTATTTGTTGTTGTTAATAATAATAAATTAAACTGTCCCTCCCATTGGAAGCTTCAAAGCAAGAGATAAAGTAATTTATTTTCATTTTTGAACAAGGATTTTGTGTTATTGTGAAAACCAATACTTACATCTTAGGCACACACGAGAGCGCGCACTCACACATACCCGTCACATGGATCAGTTGGTACACAGTACTGGTACAGATAATAATATATGCAAAATTTGTAAAGCGCATACTCACACTTGTATAAGTGCTTAAGAACAAGAACGAAACGTGGACATAAGGGACAGGAAAACAAATAACATAAGAGCTATAAAAGAATAAACAACCGTACTAAACGAAGAATAAAATCAAATACATAAAATACAGAGGAACCAAATACCAAGAACAAGAGCTGAGAGTAACAGGATATAGCAAAAGGAAGGGTGGTACAAAGGACTAGCATTATGGGGAAGGTTGTTAGGAGTAATGTTTACGGAAGAGGTGTGTTTTCAGTGCACTTTTAAAGGATTCAATAGTGGGTAGGTGGCGGATATTTAAAAGGAGAGAGTTCCATTGTTTCGCTGCACTTTAGCTAAAAATCCTGTAGCCATATGTTGTTGTTTTGGTGACAGGATACAATTTCACCAGGGTGATGAAGAATACTATGATACTTTTAACAAGAAAACACAAAAGCATGCTGAAGGGAAAAGAGAAAGCAGCATTGGGGGAGCTGGGAAGAGATTAACAATTATAAGTTATCTTCTACTGAATTAGTTTACTATTTTCTCTGGCAGAATGTGAGAGAAAATGTCTTAAGTCTTTGCCTAGCAATCTTACAAATGCTAAAATGTGCTTTTGTAAGACAGATTAAATCTGTGAGATAGTCTGTTGGCAATTACTTCATGCTTGTCAATATTTTTCCTGTCAGTAGACAAACACTTTTTAGGTTAGGAAGGAGCTGTAACTTCTAAAAGAAGATAATGACAACAACAGCAACTGCAGAAAGGATAATTTTTTTTGTTTTTGTTGCTGCTATCTGCCTGTCTAGATCTGAACATTTTGAATATGTCAAGTCTGAAGATTTGGAAAAGATTGGAATGGGTAGGCCTGCCATCCGACGTCTAATGGATGCAGTCAAGCGCCGTAAGACTCTTAAGAAGAAGGGCCTGCTTGATAAGGTGGGCTTTAGAAACCAGTTCAGAGAAACTTTGATACCACCATTTAATTATAATTTTTGCTACTACCATGATTTTGAAAAATGAAAATACATGTGAATAATAATGTTTTCATAAGGGCTCATTGTGACATAGTACTACATGACAAAGCTGTGCACAAGGCAAAGTGTCTTGATAATTCTTGATGGACAAACCATGGTCCACCATTTCATGCGAGAACGAATGAAAGCGAGAGATGTGCATGAGTGATAGAGAGAGTGAGAGAGAAAGAAAGAGAGCTTATAATTATGAAAATATTTGGGATGAAGACTGATTTTTGCCGTGTTTTCTGGAAAACAGATTTTGCCAAGCAAAGGTGGTGAAAAACCAACAAACAAAAAAGCAACTGGAGCAAACGTCACTCAAAATAGTGATATGGCACTGACATGCTTGATTGACCAGCGAAACCTATTTATCTACAACAAGCTTGGCAATGGTTCATTTGGTGTTGTCAAACGAGGGGAGTGGGTGACACCTTCAGGAACTAAGGTATATATAACTTTTTAAAAAGTTTTGCTTATGAGCAGACATGTGGCTATCACCTGCATAGACATGTTAAGCCATTCTTGACCTAAATGTAACTCTTCCTGCACAGTTTGCACCTGTGAATGCGAAAATTTTCATAGCTACATTTAAATTACGTCAATCTGTCCAGTTTGAATGAGTTAAATAAAATGCAAGTGGTTTTTGTTCCAGTTGAGCTATTATAATACTCACACCTTTGTGCATCAGATGTTGATTAATGCATACTGAATATTTTGTTACAAATATTCATAACATTTTTTAGCATCTGTTGATACACTTCCATTGGATATTCCAATACTACACTTGTTTATTCACAAATCTGTATCTTAGTCACTCTCATCTTTTCACCTTATAACAAGGACAAAATAAAATACAAGATTAAATAACAGCGCAGTCATAAATGACATTTTGGTCAACAATAGACTATATATATATGTGAAGATGGTCCTGTAAAATTGTAATAGAGCATAAAAATTCCTGTTGCTAGCATAACATCACACATTGCCAGTTTTTTGGTAATGATGGTTGTGTGAACAGATATGCTCCCCTCCCAGCATTATAAAAATATAGTACATACACTTACGTATAGTATATAATACATGATGATAACAACTAGGTGTAAGTATTTGTAGATGTTCACACAATTCCTGTGGACACACTTCTTAAAACATATCTCAATCTTTCAGTGATATATGATAATACAGACCCAAAGGTTAATTAAGAAAATAAAAAATATTTATGCGGATAAAGATGCTCCCTCTTTTTTTTTTTTTTTTTATTTTTTTTGTCTATGTTCTTTCTTTACTGCAGAATATTTTTCTTCACTGTATCATAGTTTATTGTGTTTGTGCTCTGCAGAAAGCAGTGGCTGTAAAGATCTTAAAGAATGACGTGCTGTCTCAGCCGGGAGCATTTGAAGATTTTGTGAAAGAAGTCAATGCAATGCATACACTGCGCCATGTTAATCTTATTCGTCTCTATGGTGTTGTCTTGTCTACACCTCTTATGATGGTAAGTTCTTTATTAATTTGTTTACAAGCATGTGTACTTATAAAAGGTGAAAAGCAGATTTTTACATCCACATCTCATTTAATTATTCTTTACAGACTCTGTTGCTGTTATTACAGATAAAGGCTGTGTTTGACATAGACTGAGTTATGGCTTTGTAGACTGATGTAAGTGTATTGTAAAGTGTCCTAGCTGATGAGATTTGGTTGGTTTATGTGTAGATATTTTGGTGACTTTTCCTGTTATTGTCAATAGATACATCTTAAGCTCTTGCTTGGATGATGATGATAATGGGCATCTTATGATACATACAGATCTAATGTGTATTTTGTTAAGTGGTGTTGCTCTGGCTGTTGCTTGGACGATGAGAATGAACATCTGTATTTGAAAAAATGTTGCTTTCCCTGTCAAAAATACATGACAGCAAGCCATTGCATGTAGGACTGCATGTCTTTGTGGATGTACAGGTCACTGAAATCGCTCCTCATGGAGCACTGTTGGATAAACTGCGTCAGTCAGATTCCAAGATTCTGATCACAACGTTGTGTGATTTCGCCTTCCAAATTGCGAATGGTATGAGCTTTCTTGAATCCAAGCGTTTCATTCACAGAGATCTGGCCTGCCGAAATGTGCTAATGACTTCTTCCGATAAGGTTAGTTTGTGTGGCTAGTGCAACATTTCCCAAATTTGATCTTGTTCACTTTACAAGCAAATATTGCTTTATTTAAAAACAAAATGTTGGCTGTTTAAAAACATTACTGTAAGTAAGGATTAGAGGATATTATGAGGCTCAGCACTCGGACACCATCGCACTAAAAGATTTTTGATTAGTAAATATTTCTTATGGTATGTATAGCTTCAACAAGTTTTAACCTTTTTTACAGTTAGAAATACATATCCTGGCCTTGGTTTCACAGGTGTAACAGTGCAAAGGACCTCTGTTTCATATGTTCCATTATTCTCATGCTTCATGTAAAGATGTCTGCCAGTTAATTCATCATTTTTTGTTAAATATCTTGCAGATTAAGATTGGTGATTTTGGTTTGATGCGAGCCCTGCCAAGCCAGGAAGACCACTATGTTATGTCTGAACATAGAAAAGTTCCCTTTGCTTGGTGAGAGTCAGCAGTTTTCCAGTTGTTGTTTATCTAAGTCGCTTAAGCTAGTGGAAGATATTTTGACAAAGGCAGAATGCTGTGGAAGTCAAAGGATTGGAGAAAGATGGTCTTATATGAGGGTTATTCACTACTCTAAAAGTTTCCTATATGGTGAAAATTATTTCTGAAACAGATTCCTTGTTGCAGTTTTTAAGTTATGGTTCTTAATTTTCATGATGCATTAGTTTTATGGAGTGCATATTTTTGTGTGGATTTTACAGGTGTGCTCCTGAGAGCTTAAAGTCTCGGCAGTTTTCTCATGCCAGTGACACGTGGATGTTTGGTGTTACCTTGTGGGAGATGTTTACATTTGGTCAGGAGCCCTGGATGGGGTACAATGGTTCACAGGTGAGAATATGCTGTGTGTGTGTGCATTCGTATCTTGCAAGCATTACATTCTCCAGAAAAATATTTGAACAGCACAGGCCATTGGAGGCACCCATAAGCTGTTACACGTTTTTTGATAACTTAAATGACACTCTATTCAGTGTTGAATTTTCTCGTCACATACCATAGCCCCTCAAGCCAGACTCTGTCAAAAGCCATTTTCAAGTCTATGGAGTTGCAATAGAGGGCCTGCACATGTTGTAGATTCTTCTCAATCAGGATGCAGCATTTCAAGATCTGCTCAACCGTGCACTGTGTTCAAGGTTTTGGTTTTACAGTCTGTCTTCCCTACTGTCTGTCCTGTCTACTTCCTCCTTTATTTCTTTTTCTCCTTTAGCTTACCTGTAAGATACCTAGGACACTAAGGTGTATACAATGCCAAAAATCACGTTTACCCAGGTCTGTATCAGAATCATGTTTACCCAGGTCTGTGATTTCTAGGGAAGTTAGGGAAAGCATGCACTTTAACATGCGCAAGCTTATTTTTGAACAGGGCATCAAGTACATGCATAAAGGAGTTGGGATGGAGATGAATAATTTCATAGGTCACATTAAATCTTTCTAACAAAAAAAGTTGTTTTGCTTCATGCTGTTCACTGTTGGACTATATTTATTTATTAATGTGTTGTAACCTGACACAAAATTCTGTCACCACATTTAAGAAGAACATCACTCATCGTGTGTTTTCTGAAAGCTCTGCATGTACTTCAAGGAACCTGCACTATGTCTTATTTTATGCTCAGAGATAACCTGTTTGGCATTATCATTTAAAAACCACTTTCGCTTCTTTTCCAAAGCCACACTTCATGTTACTAGTTATCAACTAATTTGGTGTCACTTTTATTTCTAAGTGTGTTGACAGATAAGCACTATCGGCAGCAGGCTGTGCATATTGTGTGTCCAAATATAGATGGCAAAAAAATGTTAAACTGTCGTAGGCAAAAGATGTTTCAGATATTTTAATAAGATTGATGTGGAGAGTGAAGGGGGAGATAAATTTGGATTCTATGCTAATATGGTGGTATTTCAGATTTTTTACAAGATAGAAATGGGAGCAGAGATTGGTGAAGGTGGAATGCATTTTCATGATGTTGCCTTTCAGATTTTGCAAAAGATTGACGTAGAGGGAGAAAGACTTCCCAAACCAGAAAGCTGTCCCAGCGACGTATACCAGTTAATGTTACAGTGTTGGGCCCACAAACCTCAGGACCGACCAAACTTTA
Source organism: Pomacea maculata (assembly GCA_004794325.1). Classification (NCBI taxonomy): domain Eukaryota; kingdom Metazoa; phylum Mollusca; class Gastropoda; order Architaenioglossa; family Ampullariidae; genus Pomacea; species Pomacea maculata. Next base: position 65,332 of record SRHC01001050.1, read on the forward strand.
TCGCACTCAAAGACTTTCTTTGTGAGGTGAGGCATCAGAAAACATTTCTTTACATGCTGAAAGGAAGAACTTGGCTCATGTTCTGTGTCCTCCAACATCTTTTTCCCATGACCCTTCTGCTAATGTCACTCTTAACAATTTGATTACAAGTTCCAGTCATGCATAGTTGAATCTGAAATTAATAATGTTGCACACAGAGTTTATACATAAGATTGACTGTTTCTGTAGCTGCTTGCTAACCATTTTGCTTGTATTGTGGCAGCCTGCGTAACATTATTAGTGGCACTATTCCAAATCATGTTGTGCATTTCATGTTTCCGTAGGTTCACCCTCCAATGGTGAAGGCCATGCAGAAGTTTGAAGAACCAGGAAAGCTTGCGATTGACGAAGGAGATTTCATTACAATCATTGATGGAAAGTAAGTTGAGGAGTGAGAATGTGTTCCCTACACAGCACTGTTTACTACACAGCACAGCTCTGTTCACTGCACTGCACAGCACTGTTCATTACACAGTACAGCTCTGTTCACTACACAGCACCACTTTTGTGCACTGTTCAGTTAAAAAGTGTAAATCAAATGTCAGCAAATATGCATATTTCATGAACGCATTTGTATCTCAGGCCAGAAAACTTCTGGTGGAAGGGGCAAAATCGCAGAACAACTGAAGTTGGCTCTTTTCCTCGCAACATTGTAGATGTACAGCGGCGTCTGGCAGGTAAGCATAAAACTATGCTGGAGTTTTATTAGCCTGCACAAAGAGAAAGCAGAATTCTTCCTAAGGTTGATTTTTTTTTGCTGTTGTTTACAGAATATTGCCTACCAAAAGTAGTTCGTGTTGCAATTGTAGGATGTGTTATGGCATATTGAGCTTTTTTTTAATATTTACTAATCAATTAATGTATATTATATAATATTTACTAATCAACAATTCTGTGCCAGAAAAGCATGATTTTTTGTCTCAGTTGTATTTGTGAAATGGATGAGCATTTCTTGTATCAAAAATTCCGCTTCTTGCGTTGCCTAGAAGTCATGTCACAATCATTCAATAAAAAGACTACAAACAGCCAAATTAAAATTGTGAAATGAAATCTTTAGTAAAATATTTTTTATACAATTATCAAAGCATTCCTCCTCTTCCTTTGGTAAAGTAGTACACTTCATCATTGTTGCTGTCATCACCATTATTATCATCAGATCAAGAGAACACAGAATGTCAGATCTGCAAAATGTTGACTAGTAGTACTGGGGCGAATGAATGGTTGGAGGTGAAAAGAAGAGAGAGAGCAAATGTTGAAAGATGAGAATGTCATGGGAAATTGGTGATTGGTCTAAAAGAAAAATGGAGGTTGAGAATAACAAGGTCTTAAAAGTGATGATGAAAGATTTCATGTGTCTTGGTGTAAGCTTGTAGACCTTAAATCATGCTGAAGGAGAGATTTCATAATGATACCGTTTTCAGTAGAATATTGTGTGTATATGCAAATATTCACATATACCTGATCACATTGGGACACAAATCACAAGTGGACAGACCATGGATACACATGAACATGTATGTATATGTGAGCATGCACATACACACACGTGTGTGCGTGTGTGTGAATGTGGAAAAAAGATTTTGAACATGATGGATTTGACAAAGTGGTATTTTCAAGTACCAGCTTTGCAGGTCCTGGAAGCACTTAAGGCTGAAAGTATTGATTTGGTGTTGTCAAGGCCAGGCTATGAGCTGGCTTGTTGGCCTCCTAATGGTTTATTGCTTGGCTTGAGCCAAAAGGTGTGGGCACTAAATCCCTACAGTACCAAAGGTGAAGGGTGCCATGAGATTGTAGAAAGAGCACATGCATGTGTGTGTGCGTGTGTGTGAGAGAGAGAGATTGTGTGTCTGTGCCCAAGTATGGTTGTGCATGTGTGTGTGTGAGAGAGAGAGACAGAGGGAAATGTGAAAAGAAGAGATATTTTAATATGATAAGCTTCAAAAGGTTGTCCTCTAATCTTGGGAAGGGAGATGTTAGAGATCTTACTTTTTGCAGGGTCACCTTTTTGTGAAGGCAATGCCCATTTTCTCTCCCTCACTACCTTACCTTCTCCTCACCTTCCTCTCACTACCTTACCTTCCCCAACCCTCTGGGGAGCCAGGACTCATTTTGACAGCATGGTCGATTTGGGGGAGGAAAAGTTCACATGCCCTACAGAGAAATCGAACCGGGGTGCCTCTGGTCTTGGGCACCAGTACTGTAACCACTTTCCCTACTTTACATTGTATAATGCTATTGCTGAGTGCTGTTCATAATGCATGTAGCAGGTTATGTTTGTTGCATGATTCATTTTAGAACAGCCTCACCTCCATCTTAGTATAGTGCTGTTGAAAAATTGTGGCCGGACAGAAAAATAACCCTATAATATCCCTGATAAATGTGACACTGGATAACTGACAGTAGCTCCTTGAGACAGTAATGATGACACAGTGAAAAGAGTCAAGAATATAGTCATGCAGGGTTGCATAGGACCAACGAGGACCGCTGGATGCAAGTAATTGCATTTCTGTGCACACACATGAGAACCGCCTGCACATGGTGCCACCCAGTATTGATCCAGTTGACATCAAGCTTCCTGCAAACTGCCGCTTAGTGCAGACAGCAAGTAAATCCATACACTGGTGGGAGGTTGTGGAATCACCAAGCCTGGCTTTGCCATTATGTGGCTGTTTTCATTGTGGATTACAGGAAAAACACTGTGGTCAGTGTCGTGGGCTGCATGTCCACTGTAACGTGATGATGCTGTTGCTAGCAAGTCGAATGTAGTCAGGTTGGTTTGTAGCAAGTGCAGCTTCCATTGCCCGGATTCTCTGATGTGTTCAGTGTAACCAGGTTAGTATGTTAGCAGTGCACCATTTTTTCCCCTTATCATTCATCTTTGATGGAAAATGGATTTATAGGTACTTTTATATTCCTTTTGTAAAGGTATTCAAACAGCCATGCATTGTGTATGTTTGTGAGAGAGAGAGAGGGCAAGATTGTGTGTGTGTTCATGCACATGTACATTGCTTGACACTGTGGTTGAAGGTTTCTCTCAGATTGATGGTACCTTTATTTTCTCTATGCATTTTGACTTGGGAAAAAATAGTTTTGAAAAGACTATATTATTCCTTGTTTATTGGTCTTAGTGATCACAAAATCATTTCTATTAAATCATGTTCATTTCAGGGATAACCTATATTTTTTTGTGCTTTAATGGGTAACAAAATATGTTTTCACCTCTTGTATATTCAAACACATTTTTCTCCAGCACTAGATAGAATTATATCCAAACAAAAGCAAATTACTAATTAGCTACATTTTATATATATATATAATGGGAAAGGAAAGAGATCTCATAGAGGGATATTGAACTCCAGATAGAAAACCTCTAAGAAGAATACAACTGCTGCTGTATAGCATCAACAGGCCACAACATAAATCAGACAAATTAAAAAAATTTGTTTTAATTTTACAGAAATATGGAAAAATGGATAAAAAAATATGCCTATGTTTTATGATAGTTGCACTGCACTAGGATTGGTAACAAAGCACTGTATTAGAATTGGTGACAAGAGAGTATACTGTACATTGCACTAGGTACAAGTATTCTGCTTTGTACTGAGAGAGTTCTCTGCATTTTTTTTAAACTGTGATAATGAAAATATGCTGTTTTAAGCAGATATGCTTGTTTTTGTCCATATTTATGCATGAAAAAGGATAATGTTTTGTTACTTATTTCAAGCTTAAAAGGTTTAATGTTTTGGGGCATTTCCATGGTAGATGTGAGCAGTGCTTGCATTGCTTATAAATTTAGAAGCCCAGTGGTGGTCCTAGCAGACTCATAAGAACTAGCTCATATTATTTTCTTCTTTTCTCCTCCCCTTCTGCCTTTGTCTCTTGCTTTCTACAACTCCTTCCACCCCTTTTCAGTTTTGGTCGCCTCTCTCCTCCCATTCAATATTTTCCAGACCAGCAGATGGGCCTGTTGGTGTTCATTAGCACAGCGATATGCTGTACTTGAAAACCTCTTAGATCAGCATGCCTGCTCTGTTCATCGGACATGTGGGAAAAGAGAAGAGTAGTTTTGTATGAGAAGGATAGTTTTGTTAATGTTTTAAAACTCAGGTACTCACCTTTTTCTGAGGAAGAGTAAAAGCATAATGCAGATGCATGCAACACCCAATAACAGGCATTTTTACCTTCATTTCTTTTCTCCTGTGTCTTATCTACTATCAGCTTCAATGCCCTTTTAGTGCCCCCCTTTCTTCTAATCATTTCCAGATCTTTCTTTTATAACTAATAATAAATAATTTAAAGAATTATGCAAGAAGTCACTACACATCGATTGCAACCACAATTTCTGTGTTCAGAACCAATAATACACTTTACACATGTGTTGCCAACCGCTCAATATAGGAGTTGCTTTGGTCAGCCATTACCAACAGCACATTAATGCAGCTCATGTTTTCTAAACTAGAATTGGATACTGTTGCCAGGTTGTGCTGGATCCTGTTCACTCAGTTTCAGTTACTTGCTGTTTGAATGTACAGAGAATGTACCACCCACATAGCATAGCAGGAGCCAGCCAATCTGTCATTATTGTTCAGCTGCCTTTGAAACTAAAAGAGGCATTTTTAGGAAAGATCAGGAGGATAATGAAAGTTTTAAATTGGGTTTTCATTAACATATGTACTGATAGAGACATAGAGTACTCATAAAGTTTTACAGTGGGTTTTCATCGACATATGTACTCTATTGTATTGAGAAGACTTTTTCCTGTGAGAGGCTTTTAGGGATCTTCATGTTCCTATTAATAAAATTAAAGAGCATCTGGAAATTATCAGAGAATGGATGGGAGGGTGTAATAGAAGGGCATTGAAGTTGATAGAACAATGTGTAATTTCAACAAGTTGGGTTATGGCGTTTAATCATACACATAATGCAAATGTCTTTGAAATAGTAATCTTGGTGGCCAACTAAGCTAGATGCTATTGAATTAAGGACTTGTGAGTCTGTAAATGGTGCGAGGGCAGTTAAAGCTTCAAGAGGCAGTGTTTTATCTTGAGATGCAGCAACGGTCCTAAGTAGTAAAGAGCTAGTGTTTGGACTTACCAAAGTATAGTGGACTCCATGTCATCAGATTGTTAGATCATTAGAAATAATTGCTGTTGTCTTCACTGACCATAAAGACCAAACTTTCCTTCACACGTCCAAATATGTTGTTTATTGACAAAATGCATTTTTACTTTGCCAGCAGGTTTTCAGAAAATGAGACAAGAAGTTGAGCTGAAATATTTATGTTCAAGCAGGCTAACAACTTTAAAACATGCTATGTGGGATTTGTTGTTTTGATAAGAAAACTATTGTGTGCAGGTCAGGACATCAGCAAACCCTTAAAGAACAGCTTCATACACACTGGTCATGGCGATGTTCTCAGAGGAAATACTTGGGGTGATCCCAGGAAGATTGATGAGTAGGTACTTCCAGTGGATTGTGTGTGAAGTGAGATTTTGTTCAGTGGAAGACTCATAGGTGCTGTGGCAAGGAAAGTAGTAGATATTTATAGCTCTGTTGAACATCATGCATTTAACACAGACATTACACACTATGCCGAGGGTGAGAAGGAATGTTTTGCAGTCTGTGGAATCCCTCTTTCAAGTTCTCTTTGTTCGTGTATGTCCCTTTCACACAACTCAACAGCGTGGTCTGTCCAACTCTCTCTCTCTGTCACACACTTTGTGCAGAAACGTAGAGTTTACAAACTGACAATGCAGCAAATTTCCATTTCAGCCAACCTGAGAAACTTCCTGACTAAATGGTATCACTCTCTCAGATGACTAAGGATAAATGACTAGGGTTAGCTTTTCGAAAGAGTGTTCAGGATTTTTTTTTTAAAGTTGATGCAGATAGTTTCTACACTGTCATGTTGAGTGTTATTACAAATTTTTATTTTTATTACTGCTATAGGGTGTACTTGCGTAATCCTATGGAACCTCCAGATGTTAGTGGTGTCAACGATGATGGCGATAAAGCAGCAGATTATGTAGATGATGGGGGCAAAAGTAAGTATCAGACTGTTGACTAGTCTTTTGTAAGAAGTGAAATACTTTAGAAGATTGAAAAGTAGGAAAACTCTGTGTGTATGTGTGTGTGTGTGTGCATGCATGTGCTTAGGCACACTCGTGAGTATTTACCTCTCGCATGTTTCTTAAATTACATTTAAAACTTTTTTTTTGATGTCTCCAGTTGTGTACTATGAAAATCTTCCATTTCATAACAGAGTCATTCTCAGGACGTCTGTTCAATTACTCTAAGCTGAAAGATGATAAAGCGCCATCCACAAAGACACAACGAAAACAGCCACCTCCAACTGGGAGAGCAACTCCTGTTGTCGCAGTAACAGGAAAACAGCAAAGTAATGCACAACATGTTAAATATGATGCTTCACCAACGTTAAGGTAAGTGCTAGAGATATTCATATAACCTACAAATGTACATTCCTGCAGTCTCCCTATGAGTCCTTACATACCTTTCTCAATCACAAATATCTCCTTTATTTTATCAACTCTTACACTTGACTGATGAACAAGCACATTTTTTTTCAAACTTCAGAGATCAAATGTGTTCACTATATATATGGATTGGGCTCCAAGCAACTTGCATGTATGTGAATACACACTCTATTTTTATGGTTCATCTTTAAAGAGCATGAGGGAAGAAAAGACAAATATAGGTAAAAAGAAGAAAATTTTGGAGAATAAGTGCTGAATTTTGTCTTTTTTAAAAAAATTCTTTGCTTCCTTTATGATTTATAACTACAGAGAACATTTTGATAATATTTCAACAGTTGTAGCAGTATTGCAAAGCAAAGTTAGTCTGTATCATTTATTATCTGCTAGAATTCCTTCTTGAAAAACCAACTGAGCTTGAAATGTTTAGCAAGGACTAGTAGAGGTTAGCGGGACCTGTATGTGAGAGAGAGAATTAAGCTTCGCTTAGATAACCAAGAGGAGTACAAGGAGTGCCTTGTATATCAGCCGTTTAAGCAAGACAGGAAAGCACCATCACATGATAATTAAATTGTTACAGTGTCTGCCTGCTTGACACCCAGTGGTGTGTGCATTATGTTGGGCATGCAAGACATAATTTCCATACAATTTATCTCTAGCTAAGGCTAATTTGAGTCTAATGACAAGAACATATGTTTGCAGAAGGGCATCCAGAATTTCCTCGGCTGAAGATAAGCCTCTGATTGACCTGAGTGAAGACTCCACCAGTATAGGAGCAGACAACAAGTCTCTACAGGTTGCGAAGAGTGAACTTTCTTTGTTTGATGCTTTGTGCACCAATACAACCACCCAGCGCTATGGGAATGTTGACTTGCCCAAGCCTCTTCTGAGCACCTCTCCACCTGAGGACCCCTTTGAGGTTTCACCTGCTGTGAAGTTGTTTGCTGGAGATCCTCAGTCTCGCCATGGCCTGGCGTGGTCACAAAATGACGCATGGTCCAAGTCAATCACCAATGGTTACCAAAAATCTTCTGAGAAGTTTGATTCCCATTTTGAAGACAGTTTTAAACCAAACTCTCAGGGAGCATTGGCTCAGTCTCTAAAGCGTGAAAATACTAAGACAGGAGAACCACTGCATCAACTAACACTGGCTCAAGAAGGAGGAAAAGATCAAAGAGAGCAGAAAAATCAGCAGGCTTTTGATTCTTCACCAGCAGTTTCTGTTGCAAAAAAGAACGTGCAAGGCCCTTGTCCTCATCGTTCTCCTTCTAACCCATTGTTTCCAGAAGGTTTCAATGATGCTCCTGCAACTCATCATCAGAAAGCTTCTAGTGAGTCATCGGCTTTGAGGCGACCTGGCAAGCACCTTGCGCAGCCTGCTAGAGTGTCTTCTGACACAGCTTATTCGGTTGCTGCAGAAAGTGGAAAGTCATTGAAGGTTGGGCCACACTCATCACCTTTGTCTGCCAGCCCTTCTTCCTTTGGCACCAACAAACCCTGTGCATCAGCTTTGCCTTTCAGCGGAGCTGTTCAGGTTTTACCTAAAATTCCTTTCCCTGGTACATTGCACCAAACAAACAGCAGGGGAGCTAGTGTAGATGTTGGTAGTGTGGCATCTAACGCTAAGCCCACGGAACAGACGACCGATAAAGCATTTGACTGGCTCAACGATGCAATAAGCAACCTTGCTGTCTCACGTGCTGGAAGTCAGCAGGCTTTTACAAAGATAGACTACTCTGATTCATACATAGTCAGAATGGAAAAAACAGAGAGAAATGCTGATGGTGGATACAGGGGCAGCCAGTCTGCTGACAGGAATTATCCTCCTCCTAGTTACGATGATATTCCAAGGGAAGTCAGCGAAGCAGATAGTGGCTGGTCTCCGTCAGTTCGTAGACAGGATTTTGTTGCAATGTCATCGAAACAGCCATTTCCTGACTCATCACCTTGGTACGATGAAGTTCCTGTGGATGCTTCACCATCTCTTAATTTTAATCAACGCTATGGCAATGTTGAAGACATATTAACACCATCGTCAGAGAGCCACGTTTCTTTAGAGAATAACTATGCAAGCAGCACTTCGCAGTACTATGCCTGCACCTCAGAGTTTTCAGATGATTTTGATGATGATGAATTTGATGATGATTTTGATGAACCTTACTCTGGTGATACAAGGGAAGGGCCTCCACCCCCTTTGCCTCCTAAAGATTATCAACATAAAGACTATGAAGGAAGAATATCCCCAGAAAAGCCTAATATTTTCCCAGTTCTCCAGGATGGCAAACAACTAAGTCATACTCATTACTTCCTCATCCCTCCAAAAGAACGCTCCTCAGTTACAGCAGCAGTTAAGCCCTTTGTAACTGGGTCTTCACATGATGATGGCAGCGATGAGATTAGCAGTCAAGCAAACTACCAGAACATTAGTGTTGCTACCAGTCTCAACACTGCATACTCCCCAGGCAGTCCAGAAGGGAAGGATGTTAAACCTCGATCTTACAGCACTCATTCCAGCCCCAGTAAGTACAGAGGAGGAAGTGACCAAAAAGGAGAAGAGAGACGGAGATATTCATATCAGCAAGGAAGGTCTGTGTCCTCCTCCAGTTCCTCTAAGGTGTCCCCAAATAAACATCCTCCAACCTCTAAGACAAAGTCGTGGGATGACACACACTCACCGAGAAGTGAAAGCAGCTATTGTGACAGCGTCAGCAGGGACAGCGTCAGCAGGGACAGCATCAGCAGCTTCAGCAATGTCTCACCACGTGAACTTGTGGCACAAGTGCGGAGCAGTGTGCTGGGTGTGACCGATGAAGAGTCGCATGCGGCGCTGTGCCACTGTCATTGGGATGTGAACCAAGCCGTGCGCTACCTCAAAGTCGAACAGCTGTTCCGCATGGGCTTGGCCACACGGCAGCACTGCCACAGTTTGCTGGAGGCTCTCCAGTGGAACCTGGAACTGGCCAGCTCCGTCATGCTGGATGAGGTGAGAGGCAAAGTGCAGTGTGAGTCGACTGTGTGATGCATCAGTTGCTGGCAGTGAATCTTTGTCCATAATTGCTACCCTGGATGCCACAAGAGCAAAACTTAATATGTAATTCTTCAGTGCAAAATGAGCAATTCTACCCACAGATTGTGAAGCTAAGGATTTGCTGAAAGACTTGGTGATTTTCATTCATAACTTTGCTACAAGAACCAGGAAAATCAGACTGGTCAATTTGATGGACTTCATTTACTGAGAAATGCTTGTGAGAATTCTCCACTTCTGTTGTATATATCTTGAGCTCCTGAAGGAGAATCTGTCCACCAGCTATCCCAAGCTTTTTAAACTACTTCCAGTGCTGACTCATCAAAGGTGACATTTTTTCCAGGTGTTGTGATTTCCTCTGCACACTCCTGCTTCTTCATCCTTTGCGGCATTCTTTTCCTGGGGACGAGTGGAATGTGAGTGTAAGATGCATTCTAGATAAAGTGAGGGTGTGAAGCAAATGAAGACTATTTTGTTTCAGTGTTTTCGGGTAATTCATTTTTCAGTATGGCAGACTAACAAAGCAATATTCTGTGCATGTAAGTGGAAGCATTAGTTCAGCTGCTGACTTAACCGTGCTTTATTTAACATGTTTTTAAGAGCAGTCAGGTGTTGAAAGACATCTACAGACGTTTTCTGCATGCAGATATTTCTGTGTGGACCTCTTTAGCCACTTTTGCAATAGGCTGGGGTTTTCTTTTTTTGTGGAAATGTTTGTGTTCTAACAAGGATCATGTCAGAGCAGTGAACAAGATGATTCTCTTCAGAATGTAATAACATACTCATTAGTATTCACTTGTTTACAGTGGTAGGATCTTCTGAAGTGCATAGTAAATTGGTCTCATTTTACAGCAATCATGGTAACAAGAAACAAAGGCTAACATGTCACTGTGGTGTATTAAAAGTTGCTCATAATATTGCTTCTTGCTATGCTAAGTGACTTGTTTATGGCTTTAAATTGCAGACAAATAAGTTGGTTCAGATTACAGAGATACAAAAATATTAAAACTAGTGTTTTGCAAATTATTGATTATTTGTAAACTGTTGCATCAAGATAAAATATAGTTCCCATGGCCATATTGATGTTTCAATAGATCTTACAGATCAAAGATCATGATGTTCAGCATTGATGCAAACAAAAACAGAACCAAAAAAACCCATTTAATTGCTACAAAACAAAGTAAATCTTGCACCCCTAGCTTGGAAATATATGGTTAATTCTGCAAAGTTGTCACTTATGGTTTGTTCCATGCTTTAAATATACAGTCTGTTGAACGCACACAAGTGGTTTGGTTAGACAACAAAATCTGTGGAAATAAAAGGAAATTTTTGTTTGGCTTTGGTCACTCTTGATATACGCACACACTTCTACCACAAACTTATATTAATGGACTGCTTGCAGATGATTTTTTTTCAGTTAACGACTAGAACAAGGCAGGTGTGTACAAAGCTTCCGGTTTAGTCACATCCATGCTTTAAGCTCACTGAGACTGACAGCTTAGAGCTTCACAAGAGGCTGAGCGTTGGTCTCAGCAGTCATCAGTCCACCTACACACGTCCATGCTTCTACCTCCCCCTCCCCCTGACACATACAGAAGTATAAAATAGGGTGTAATCAGATGATGACCATTATTGTCTGTGATCTGTTTGCTGTCCATTTTCTTACAAAGAAGTTAAATATATTGCTGCTCCTCTTTCAAGGATCTTTTAAGAGACAAAATTGTGTATTATGTACTATGTTGATGGAGATCTGTACAATACTAGAGATGTGTATCAACCTCAAAGTAACAGAACTTTTGTTGTTGTTGTTAGTGTGCATTGTTGTACTTTGGCAAATTCATTCCCCATAATTTTTGATAACTATATCCTCTTTATTAAGTTGAACTAAAATAAGTTCAACATTATTTTCTCCGTGCACATAGTGTGTATATTAAGCAATATTTCATACCAACATTTCTACCCATTATATAGATCTTTGTGCAAACATGTTATTTCAATTATAAAATTGCTAGATTTGTTTTAAGACAGAGAATGCCAGCAATAACTTATTTTAAAGAAGGAAGGTCAACAAGAGCTATATTTTTGGAAGTCAAGCAGAATGAATTAGCAGCTGGATCATGTAACTTGTGTCCTTGGAAATCTGGAGGGATAACTGTTTCTGAAATAGCAGAACAACAAAATAATACGAAGGTCAACCAACCAAAATTCTAGACAAAAGCTTTATTTTGCTGGGCCACAGGTAGAATTGATGGTATGAGGCAGGGTTACTTTTAACCTTTCTATATATATAAAACCTTTACTTTCTCGAAATCTTTGCAGCATTTCGAGAAATGGGATGGCTGCCTAGATATCTTTGCCTGTGTTTTTGTGACCATGATTTCTCTTTGATGTATATCAATAAATGTATGGCTATTTGTACTTATCTTTAGGTGGAGAGTTGAATTTGAGGGTGATATTGCAGATCTGTACACAATACAGAAACCTCACTTGGTAACAATCACATTACTGTATGGCTACTAGCAGCTTTCCTATTTTGCTTTTTAAAAGACTCAGTTTGCTGGGGAGGTACAAATCAAGCAACTACACTGGCTTTGCTCTTTTCCTTTTTCAAAAGTTTCCAGTCAGCTATCTGCATGATAAATTGAGTTCTAGTTTGGATCTTGAACACTGCTGAAGCTTATATGTGTTAAAAATGCAATATTTTTATCAGATTTGTATTTGTGTAAACATGCAGGAGATCACACTTCTATTTGTATGGTACATTTAGTTTATCACCAGATAGAGGTTTAGTGTCAAAACATTAGCATTCTGTGTACAGAGAAGTGGAAAGTTGAGTGATTGTAATACCAGCATCCTAGACCAGAGGCACATACAGTAGCCAGTTCAATACCCATGAGAGTCACTTCTCCCAGAGACCCACAATTAGAGTCAGGGAAGGAAGGGCAGCAAGAAAGATGGGCGCTGCCTTAAAAAAAAAAAGCCTGACCCCCAAGATGTGGTCTCACTGTGGTATTCAGTCCCCATTGACCAAAATCTTATCATACTACCCTTACCTATCATATGCACAAATTAGCGTGCAGATTTTCCATACAGTTTGGATTGTAGGAAATGACAGGTTCAAAGGTTGTCAGCCATAACCTTGTGTTGAAATTCATTTCTGCATGTAAGATACAATGGTGCATTATACTTTATAGCAATGTTGGAAATTTACTCATTACTGTTTGCTACACGAATGGCAATATGCTGATTTTTCAGTTATCGCTTAATCACTAGCATATTCAGAAATTGGAAAGAAAAAAAAAGCATTTTAGAGTGGGATTCAAATTTTGTTTAGATATAGGGAGAAAAAGGAAGGTTTAAATAAAATTTCCATGGTGGTCTGTCACCTATAGGTTAGAGCAGCAACGGCAAATTGCTGGCTTAGCTATGAACAATCCATGCAAGCAATGTGTCCATCTCAAGCATATGAACCAGTGTTTAAAGTATGAAGCGCATGGTATTTTACGAGTCAGCACTGCTGAAACTAACATTTAAAAGTTCTTATTGCGTCAGAGTATGCTCAAGACTGAATCAGTAACTGGGCTGAGTAAAATTGAAAAAAAAAGTTCCTGTTCCAATATTATTCTAAAATCAGCGGTCATTAATAACTTTTGCAAGCTGACATGTCCAAGTCTTAATTTATGGTCATGTAGCTGCAGATTAGTTACTGTAGCTGTTTTTTGTGCCTGTGTTTTGAAAGTACTATTCATCTCTCATGTTGGCATTTTTTTCCACATTCCATGCTTGTACACAAATACCATTTTCTATGCTTGTGGCAGCGCTTTACTCAGCTTGTGCTTTTGGTGTAGAAATAATCTAGTGATGGCAAGTATGTCTTTACCATGTCACTGGAGATGCAGCAATATGGGTTATGTGATGTGGATCAGTCTCTTATCACCCATGTCAAGTACATTGTCTTTCAGGATACTATACTGTAATTATTTCTTTTAGCAGAAAGATTGTGAGTGTGTGTGTTGTCTGCTGAAGAATAACTTTCTCCTAAGATTTTAAGAATCAGAAGAAAAACTGTATGGTGGTGGAATTTTTGTTGAGTAAAAGCAGGAAAGGGAAAGAGGAGCAGAAAATCAATTTTCATAGTTTATATATTCCGTGTTGCAAAAAGCGAGAATCGATTTCTTTTATGAGAAATACATGCAACTGTTCCCGTTTTCAAGTACTAATGTGATTTAGTGACTTGGCATAGTTTTATAAAGTTTTTTTTAAATATTTCTCAGGGAACTAGTACACCTACCATTGGAGTGTACCCAAGACCCTGTTGATTCTTATTTGCTTTTGTTTTTCCTACATTTAACTTATTTTAGTGTTCAGGAGAATTAGGTGTCGTGTTTTCCCTCATTGTACAAGTCTTTGCGAGTAAAAAATGCATTAATGGTGGTCAGTTTTTTGTCATATCACTGCTAGTAATATGCAGATACTTTCTTTGCCAGATTATGGCCTGTAACGTGTCATATTCTTGTTCGCCTTGCATGTATTGCCCAAGTAGTTGTAAGGGCAAACTGTTCATGGGAAGTAACCCAGTTGCAACTATATGCAAATTTCTAGTGATGTCCCTTGGATTGTTAAGCTGCGTCAAGTAGCTCACGCTTACCTATTTTAGATAGAAAAAGAGGCCCTTTTGCACAAAGTTTGTTGACAATTTCCCTGTTCACCCCAGTGAAGTGCTGCCTAGAGAACAATTGCTCGACTGTGGGTTGCTTCTACTTTTTGGTGATCTTAGTCTGTGATCTTATCAGCCCCCGCCACCCATGTTTGAAAAAACAGGCCTTTCTCTCTTCTTCACGTTTTTGTGAAGCTGATTTTCAGCAAATTATTCACTTTCAAACAGATTCCACGTTGAGAACCTACAATTAATGCAATGCATGCATTGATGATTGTTGACAACTTCCACATTTCTCAAAGCCAAATAGTGTCTGTGTATAATGCAGACCTAATCAAGTCAGCAGTGGTGAAACAAATGCACACACATGGAAAATGTTATTGTATGGAGAGAATTTTTAGCCAGCTGCTCTTTGCAATGAAGATATTTCGTTACTCTTAGAGATTCAATCATGTTTGCAAACACTGTGCCTGTTTTATTTTTATCTGAACCTTTATTTTGATCTGTACACAAGTGATCACAAGCCCATATTGAGCAAGCCACATTTCTTTAATCATGTATAATATTCATTGTAGTTATCGCCGACTGGCCAGTGATGTGCGGGAATGGTGTTACTTATTATCTCCATATACATTTTCCATCATTTTAAAAGTAAATAGTATTCTACTACTGTTGGAAATAATCTGATAAGAATTTGGCAATGGCATGTTATGCTGATAGTTGTGGTTTGCAAGTTTTCAACATTTTTTTCATGCAGTGTGTTTGTTTTTTTTTTATAAAAAAGTAAAGGCACTTTTAAAAAATTTGTCATGTAACTTACCCATGCAACAACTGTAATAAATCTCTGTTCTGTATTTTATGACTCAAGATGGAATGTGAGCAAGTAGTTTGATCCGATATTGAGAATCCATTACCAAGTGCCTTACAATTGCAGTGACTGAACAAAAAGTTCAATACTCACCCAATTCGTTTATTAACAGTAGACATGCCAGCACTCTTTCAGTACTTCATCAAACATTTTAACTTGACACTGTTTGCAGAGTTGTCCTAAACATCCTGATAAATTTCCCTTTATTGGCTTACAGAAAAGAACAACCTTACTCTTTTAGTAAACTCAGGTTAACAAATTCCAGTGTGATTCTGATTATCTACAATAGCAAAAATTTAAAATCTTCCAAACCTACCAAGTTAAAAAAAAATTGTTTTCTCTGAAGCCATGTAAAAATAGTTTACATGAGAAACTCCAGGAAGAAGTATGGACAGGTTTCATACATGGCCACCGAAAAGCTCAAGCTCTGCGAAGAAACAACAGTCATCATCCTCCCTCTCAACTTTCTCACACACAAACATGCGTGTGCACCCACACACACACACACCTGAAAACAGGTGCAAATTAAAATTTAACACGCATTCAACATGCACAGAGCTACACTTTCAAAACAACTATTACCAAAGCTCAACCTTGCGTCTTTTACGTAACCGACCAAGAACTGCTCTTTTAGCTGATCGACCTCGGCCACCTACTACCATTGAAGGTTGTTTCTTCGTGCCAGTGGCTGGTTCAATGTCAGCCTCTGTGCCAGGTGACAGGAGCAAGATGGGGCTGTCTGAAGGAGAAGCAGATGGCACCGCAATGGTCTTGCTCTTTTTTCTGTTAAAAATAGATTATAAAATGTTGTGGTCAGCCTTTACATTCTTTGAATCTTGAAACATCTACAACAGAAAATTTCATTGCATACTAAAATAGAAATTTTAATAAATTTTGATAAAGACCCCAAAGCCTACTAAAAAATTAGACACTTGAAGTGATGTAACAGCCCAATAGTACTTTTAAAAATAAATTAAGAACTTGAAATACCAGCTTAAAACTTCCGGTCACATTTCTTGCGCCCCTGAACACAGTGTCAAAGAACAGTTCTAGTCTAAATTAAATGTGAAGAAAAAGACCTGAGCTTTATTTTTTCTCTCTTTTTTCGGGTACTGGCTTCAGTGAAATGACTCTCAGTAGTGGATGCACTGGGTTTCAGCAAAGGTTGTTCATCATCAGGTAAGGTCCCAGGCAATGTTTCTGAGATGGGAGCTGCATGTGAAACTGAAGACAGCTGATCCAGGTGTCTAGTTGACCGAGTAATGGGTGCTGAGAACGTGAAGGTCAGCACGTCTGAATCGGCCGCCATGCCTGGAACTTCTGCTGCTACCTCCAAGGTTTTGTCACCTGCATTTATAAACAAGCGAGTATACTAACCTACAGCAGTTGTGCTTCAGCATTATTTGCAGCTCCTATTGTCTGGACAACCAGATACAATCTATTTACTGCACTGTCACTAACAATCGCACCCACAACATGCACACAAAGTAACTGCACTTGAGCATGTGTGTTGAAAGTGTGCATATATATATACAAAGTGACACACTTTCATAAAGCATTCCCTCAATAGGTGAAGTGTGCTTTCACACATTTGCTATACCTGCATGAAGATTAGGAACAGGAGTAGGTGCAGCAAACTCAAATTCAGTAATGTCTGTTTCCCCTGTAATGAAATCCATTTCTGAATGTCAGCCATTTAAAAAGTCTTTTTTTTTCCATGTCTAAAATAACAGGAAAACGACAGCAAAAAGGAAATTAAAGCGTAAGAAGCTAAGTTTATTAGGCAGACAAAGATAATGCAAAGCAGTTTTGGGTTTTTATTTCTGTTTTGTTTTGGTCAATTTGTGCGAAGCATGAAATGGTGCAGGTGTGGTTTAACATGTTCATATCATATTGCTCCCTAGACAAATCAGTTTGCTTTAATTTGTTGCTGTCTGCAATCTTTCTGGGTTTTTTTTTAAAATGTGCTTGACTTGTTTATAAAAATGTCCCTTCTAAAATAGTAATGACATTACACTCAAAGTATGGCAGTTTCGTGCCATAATTATGCTTTCATATGATCAAAGGTATTTATAAAGATATCCTTTCTCTCTCTCTCACACACACAGCTTGCAAATTTTCTGAGTTCTATTGGTTAGATGATTACTAAAAGTAGATGTTTTCGCCAGTGTAAATTTAGTTCTCACAAACAACAAGCATAAAGGACAGCACAATCAGGATCATGATCATGTCACCGTGTTTGTCCAGCCCCACCTTAACTCTTCCCTTAAAGTTCACACATGTGAATGCGAACGTCTTCAACGCTCTAGAGCTCAATTGTGTCGATACACCCATATTAAATAAGTTATGGTCCAAATCAAATTCTACCATTTTAAAGCCCACAAATTTTTATCATACTTCAAAAAACAGAAAGATGGTTTAAAAACATACACCACAAACCTGTTATAAACATTTAAGATGTTGGACTAACCAGTTAATACAGATACAAAATTAAAAAAAAAAAAAAAATAGTGCACAGCTTTAAATCAGAATGTGGATCTACTCTTCTTAATCTGAACCTTAAGTCGACTGTGTAGGCCTTTTAATTTGAATCTGAATGGCTTTTATCAAACACACAAACGAAGCTGATTGTTAACATTATAAATAAGCAATTCTTTAACAACTGCAAAACTTTTGGTGCAGCTCTTGCAGGAATGTGGCAAATGTTTTGTAAGGACATACCTGATGGTTCTGCCTTCGTTTCCTCTTCCTCTCTGCCAATACTGGGCACTCGTCCTCTTGTCCGAGGAGTTTTATTCCTTCTCTGAGGTTCTCTAGTTTCTGATGCTGGTCCTGGTATTAATTCAATGGTGCTGCTTAGTGCTGGCAAGAGTGTTGAGTCTTCTGCTGGGGAAGGTAATGATATTTATCACGAAATGAAAGTAATGAAAGAACAAATATATTTCATGCAATGACACCTTTGGAATCTGTTGTTTGAACAAAACTGACTACACATAGTCATATCTCATTAGTTTATAGGCTTTAAGTGCCTCTACTCATAATCCAACAGTACAACAGGAAGAAGTCAATTCTTTTCTCTATCCCTGTACCTAAGAGCATACTCCTTAGGAGCATGAGCATGCTTTACAAATTTTGCATTTATTACTACAGTCAGACCTCGATAAGTCGACCATCCCTAGGTCGAAAACCTCCCTATATTGAATTAATTATTAGTTCCCGGACAAATACTGCGCCTATTACGCCATTTTCCCTAACTCGAAAACTCCGTTAAGTTGAATTTTTTCCGGGTCCCTTTGAGTTCAACTTATCGAGGTCCAACTGTATTACTTTTGTAGAAAATATTAGCACGCAAACCTCTTCATAGATGGAAAAAATCCGACCACTTATCCAACTGCTAAACTCCCCCACCTCCTTAAAAAAAGAAAGGGAAAAGCAACGCCAAAAAACGTTTTCCCCACCTTTAGGAAGGTCATCCTTTTTTTGTCTGCGTGAACTGCGTACTTGTTCAGTGACAGCTGCAAGTTCTTTAGTTGTTTCATCCATTGTAGTATCCTTCTTCTTAATGCGGGTTATCTGTCGGCTAGGTGATAATTCGGGGGTCTTGGATCTCTCACGTAAAGATCGACGAGATGGTGTGCTTGGAGGAGATACAGTTTTCAAGCTTTCAGAGACTATGCCCTCTCTGGTCGTTGACGATCGTGTCAATGGACGACCTGGAGAAGCAGGAACAGATTCAGTCGAATCTGCAGAAGATGCACGTTCTCGTGCTAACGAACTCCTAGTAGCTCTGCGGATGGGATATTCCCCTTCTTCTGCTTCAGGACTGCCACCCTCACTCTTATTCTCACTTTGCCTTCTCCTTCGACTTGGAGAAGGTTTGGGCAGGACACGAGTAAGCTCTGGTGTCTTTGAGCGGCGATTTGAGCGCCTCACTGGTGTGACAGGTTCAACATTAATGGGTCGCAGTTCTGGAGTCTTTGACCGTGATCGTAAATTTCTGCTTGGAGATGATGGCACAAATGCTTCTTCCTCCTGTAGGGCACCTGAGGTTGCAGCTAGTGGCTCAACAATGTCCATGCCTCTCTCTAAGCTACCGGTCACTGGCCTTTCAGAGGCTGCACTGACAGTCACAGTTGTTGGAATAGTCCTCACTGGTGTTGTGTGTCGAGTTGAACGACGAGATGGAGAAAGTGAAGCACTAACCAGCGGAACCAGCATTTCACCAGAGCTATCAGTCTGGATAGTGAGCTGAGAGTCCTTCTGCAAAGAAAACCAACAGGAAGTAAATTTCCCTGTGAGGCAAAAGACTAAAATGCTATCAAATAAAGAAAAAAGGTTAAAGCAAAAGATAAAGACTATAATATTGTGAGGGTGCTCAGTACCTTTGCCAGTGATGACTTGGAAGCTCTTCGTGTCCTTTCCGGTGTAGCAGTCTTCAGATTTTGCTGAGATGCCTTGCATGGCGGTGAAGGACTTCTGGACCTGTTGTCATTTACATTACCATCATCACCAGCCTCCAGCAGTAATGATGGGATCTCTGTCTCACCTTCTCTGTCAACAGATATCCTTCGTTGCTTAGCAGGAGATGGCTGTGGGTCCTCTTTCTGCAGAATGGGCATGGTGGACTCCTTTATGGACGACTTAGTCTGCCTGAGTCTTGTAGAGAAGGAAGAAGAGGATTTTATGGCTTTTTTGACCGATAGTTGTTCAGATGTGCTTCTCTGAGGAGACAGCATGATTGGCGTTGGGGGATCCACATCTATTGAATCAATGATTCTCATGATTTTTGTGTACTCGCCTTCATCCTCGTCTGCTCCTCTATCCACATTTGGTTCTTCAGATTCACCAGCATCTTCGCACAGCTTTTTTGTTTCTAGTTCACTGCATATGGGCACAGCCCTTTCTTGGCCTACTTCACACTCTATATCTGGCACCAACTCCTGACAACCAGTTGAATCGATGATCAGTGTTGTCTTGGCAACTTCCCTTGTAAGATGCCTTGATCGTGAGACTATGCTGATTTCAATCTCTTCATGATGATGATGATGTGAACTGTGCAAAGTTCTGTCTTCTTGTGCTGACACTTCAAACACTTTTTCCTGAGTAAATACATCCTGCTCACTTGATGACCTCTGAGATGAGGATCCAGACAATGGTGACAACCTTGCTGACTCCATTTCACCCCCTTTATCTCTTTCTTCCCCAAGAGTACTTGGCCCCAATTCTGTGAAAGCATCTCCCTTTCCTTTGCAAGCCTCTTCTTGGCTTTCTTCCATGGCAACATGTTCCTCTGCAGGTTCCTTTGTTACATTAACACTACAAGCAGACTGAGGCCTTGTAACAGTTGATTTTGGAGGCGACGCTTGAGAATGTTTTACCTGAGGAAAAATTCCAGCACTGATCTGCTCTTCTACAGGCCTGTTCCTGTCACTTTCACGGACAGCTGAATCTAATGCACAGCTGGAGTCTTGCATGTCAACGTCATAATCTATCACTTCTTTGATGGCCTCATCTTCCTCTGCCTCAAGACACTGATGATCATCAGCAGGACCTGAGTCAGGGACAGTGATGGGTGAAATGGAAAATTCACTGTCAGATTTGGTGAGTTCTGAAACTGAAAAAAAGAAATAATCATTTGAACAACACAAACACTGACTTAAACTGCCTTACAGCTTTATGCTAATATTTCTTTCTTGAAGCATGTCATCTCCATATCATTCATTACCCACTCACACAACTCCACAGTCATATTAATTTACAAGTACAAAAGTACAGAGCAAAAGAAGCAGGCTTCAAGTGCTCAAACTTTAACTTCCTGAACTGTTAATATATTTCCCAGTCTTAAAATACTTATAATTCACAGAAAAAGAAAAGATCTTTTTTCTACCTGCTGCTTTCCTTTGAAGGAAGTTGAAAGTAATTTCTTCATCAGTGCTTAGGTCTTCAGCTACAGCCATTTTCTCTTCAACCATATTATCTGGAGGGGATCTCAAAGGACGACGAACCAGCCCATCCGGAGAGCTATATGTTGGGGAAACCTCCCTCCTGTAAGCATTAGTTATGTCACTAGATTTCACAAAAATAAACACTATATGCCTTTTCACACATACCCATATGTGAGCATTTTAAAATGATTTAAGTGTGGATTAAGTGGGAGAGAGTTTTAAGAAAAGGAAAGGAGAGAGACTGGAGAGGTGATGTGGTGAGTGAGAGATTTTAAGACTTTGAGAGTGAATATAAAAACATAGAAACTATGAAAAACATCTTTGCATAGATGTGAATATAAAAGCATCCATACTGTAATGTAATCATGCTGGTGGTTCACTTAAACTTTTGCAAATATACACTATTTGATGAGGCATACAGGTCTCTAGCTACATCTACTGTAACCCACATTAGTACACATGCGAGTATAAGGTCAGATCCATGTAATAATATATACATAAATATCCTTAAAATACTATCCTTACTATATGCTTAGCATGTGACAACGAATTAGAACTAATTAAACATATTGATATATACATAATATTTATACATACATCAATATAAAACAAAAATTTATAATTAGCTGATGGAGTTTATCAAATTTATTGCACTATGTGTAACTTGATAGACAACTTGTAATCCTGTGTCGATTATCTGACAAGAAATGAAAAATGGGAAAGGGATAAGTAGCGCCAAAATTTGGAGGGAATGAATTTTTCCCGTACTCTAGTATATTGTGGACAACACAATAAAAAA
Source organism: Pomacea maculata (assembly GCA_004794325.1). Classification (NCBI taxonomy): domain Eukaryota; kingdom Metazoa; phylum Mollusca; class Gastropoda; order Architaenioglossa; family Ampullariidae; genus Pomacea; species Pomacea maculata. Next base: position 87,156 of record SRHC01001050.1, read on the forward strand.
AAGTAATTCAATTTCTTCAATATTCTTACAGAAGGGTCAATTTTGACTAATACTTGAGTCTGTTATATACCTTAATTTATGGCAATTTAGGGTAGTAACACCTAGACTGAATCTGACTATGGCATTTTGCATCCCTATATGATTTAGATTCTGCAAATAGGAGGACTGGGAGAGACTGCTTTTACAACAATAAGGATAAAAGTGGTCACTGCTAGTTAGCCTCTCACTGATGTGGAGGAAAAAGATAAATCCACGACAAAATGTTGGCTAAATCTAAAATTACCCGTTTCGATAGCATTTAAATATGTATCAGCATCTTGAGTGCAGAATCTAGAAGACAGCAGCAGTTTTCAACTCTGACCCACCAAAACAACTCTTCACTCTAAAGAAAATCTTCAGTTCTAAGCTCAGTACTCAGGTATGAGAAAACATACATTTCAGGTTCTGCAAAGCGTAGATGTTTCGGCATATTTGGCTCAAGTGTCTTCTTCGTTTTGTCCAAGAATTCAGTGGGAGTTGCAGATGTTGACGATGGGGTAGATGCAGAAGAGATGCTTGAAGGAGTGGAGGAATTAGATGATCGACGCACAATTGCTCCAGAGAATGTTAGCTGCTTGTGTTGCAACTCTTTTGGCAAGAAGTTTATGGCTGCAAATTTTCACAAGCAAAACATTTAAACATTAACTGAGATGGGTAAATAACCACATGGCAAAAATGTCAGTTACATGTTACCAGACTTGCCTACTGTCTAGTACTAAATACAAAACATCACAGACTCAGCTTAAATGCAGTGGTTAAAAATGATTCTTCATTAAGACAAAGAGATACATTTCATATAGGCAACCATCTCAAATACAGCTGAAAGCTGCTTAATGTGACCTTATTTACCAAGTCATTTAACCACATATGGTCTCTCCTATCTATCCTCGCTGCCAATCATCTGTGACAGCCTGACCCTGAATCCCTGCACCCCAAGTCTGCTAGTCTACCCTTCCAAAGAAGATGACCTGTCCAAAACAAAGTGTGGCCACTCTTCATATTTCCTCCAAGATAAATCAGTAAATTGTGGTGGTTGAATAAGACTTAGCTATCATCATGCTGTATGTTCGGCCTTACAGTGTCCATATAATAATCCATATAAACACCAAGACATTTGCATTTGTATCTACACTGTTAGAGCTTGTGGATACCATGATCCACATGTTACACCATCTACCAACATGCTCTGATTTTCATATTGTTTTCTCTTTCACTGTCAACAGTAACAAATTATTATCTCTGTAAAAGAACATTATAAAAAAAAACATTCATGAAGCAAGCTTCCTGCCATCAGATTACTAAAGAAACCATCATTAGCAACTGCAAGGCACCTTTGCAATTCCCTCCCACCCAAACCCCAATGACCTAACCCATCCCATTGGGCCTAATCCACCCTTGGCCTACACCTCTCCCAGTAAAATACAGTCTACCCCAGGACTGTGGCCACTCTTCACGTATCTTCCATGCTACAGTGCTAAAGCAATGCAAGACAGCTAATAACAGAAGAGTTACCAATGCAACATGTTGTATGTCCGGCCTTACAATGTCTGCGTGATTCTCGACACAAACATCAAGATTTCAGACAATGATCTCTAGGAACTCTGGTTTTGTGCTTTGCCTGCAGTCACCTAAGATTTCATTTATCATCACTTGACAGGTTAAAGAGTTAGCAAATCATTGTAGACGGGATGAATGAATATAAAAATAAGAATTTCCCAAAGTACCTAGAAATATTAGTGAACTATCAACTCACTTTTTACTATTGTTGGGCTTGTGTGAAGTCGTGACACCTTTAGAATAGAATGTGGAGTGACAGCTTTTTGCAAAGAAATTGTAAATCCTGGTGTATTACGATGGTCTATTTTTGGTGTCTGCAGCAAGCTCATGCAGTCAGCTGTAAACACTTTTGACCTGCTGAAAGTATGATTTAACGGGAAAAATTAAACAAGAAACTTGAAAAGAGACTGACTGCAAGATTTATTTTAAAAAAGCCTCTACCCCATCAAGGGAATAAATCAAACCACAAAGAAACAATATTTTAAGTGTCTGTTTATTAGATTCTACATCTTTACTGAACTACTTTTTTGCATATTATGGTGAAGGAATTAAGCACATCTGACTGCTCATTGCACTATAAGATTGTAATAATATAGCTTTACAGCTGTATATATTAAACCATTTTTCTACATGTTCAAATCTTTTAAGATACACTATAGTGAAATAAAATGTCAGGTTCATTTGACTCACCTGAAGGATGTATGACCGGTGGATGTAGGGATAAGTGGAGATCCTGGTGAAGATATGTTAGAGAGAGGGAAGTGTGGTGTCAAAGCTGACTTTATGGAGGGATAAACAACTGTACCTGTCAGACTGTAAAAATAAATAAAATGCATATTGTCACCTCTCATAAATATAAAAAAGTAGACAGGCCCTGACATTCATGTTTACGTGACCCACTGCGTTATTAAAACCTGAAAACCTTTTCTGAAAGACTCTTTCACTTATCCATAGATATGATAGATAGAATAAAAGAAAAATGAAGATATGAAGATAGAAAGAAGCAAGGCTTATTTTGTCAGTAATTGCATCAAAATACAGACATACCTGAGTCGGCTCCTACTCCGCGTGTTTCGAGGTGTGCACAGAAACGGACCCGGATTATCTATGCCTTGGTTGTTACTGCAACAAGAACAGTGACCAACATAACCAACTGTGTGCTGGAATAACAAATACCCCTCTTCTTTCTTACTCTTCGCCGCACTGAATAGACTGTTCTGTACATGAATCTTTATCTGAAACAAATTCTGAGATGGGCAGGAGTGAAAGAAAAAAGAGTGAAATGAAAACTAAAGGAGAAGATGAGACAAAACAGTGAGAGTAGCAAATTGGAGAACAATAAACTGATAATTGTACACTGATGACTAGACACAGTGACAAACAGGAGAACAATAAACTGATGACTGTAAGCTGGTGACTAGATATGGTGAGAAGCATACAGAGAGGAGAAGTATGAAAACAAAAAGAAATATAAACAAGAAAATTTAAAAATGAAACTCATGTCAAACATACTGCCGTATAATATGCCAGCACCCACATATGGTTTTATCTTTCTCAGAGAAAAGGGAGGGGTGGGGGAAATTGGTGTTTTACGCAAAGCCAGCAACTAAGACTATATCACAGCAAGCAGCCAGCCCTGTAAACAGATGCCACATGCAAAGAAAGAACAGCATGCCTCAGATGACAGCTGAATTCAAGACAGCCAACCTTCACTAAATTGGTGATAGGCGCTCACTGCTGCACCAAGAAAGGAAGGAGAGCGGCGAGTGCTAAAGTGTGTGTGCATGCATGCTTCCAAGCACTTACCAGGGCACACATGATAACTCTTTATAGTTTTGTCAAACTGGATTGGGACTGCAAAATTAAAAACTCACTTGGGCTATAGATAAGCAAAAAAACTATTAAGGGTCACACTAACTTGTCTAGTGCTCTGTCTCTCTGATGAAGACTTTCTTCTATCACAGGCTCAGAATCTGCTTGCATCTCTAATCTTCCATCTTGATTGTCTCCTAGTCTTCTTCTTCCACACTCACTTGCTGCTTCTGCCTCTGCAACTTTGTCCATGACTGCCATAATGAGTGCTGACTGAGAGTTGACTCGCCGCTCAACTGTCTTGGTCACTGCAGTTGACAGTGGCTTTGGTCGAGGCACTGAAACAAAGGCCATACAAAAATTTTAAACGCCCAAGTCTGAAAGTCTACAAAAATCATGACTTTTCAAAATGTTTTGTCATTAATCTGATCTGCTGTAAATTTTAAGTTCAAGGTTCAATAGCAATTTTATTCCATTATTACTAGTCTCCCATGATATGGACATATTTACTTGAAAGTACACACAAAGCGAATTAATATTAAAACAAAGTTTTAACTTAAAGCCAAGCTCATGTCTCACCTTCAACTCTTTGTGTGACAGAAAGGGTGGATGAACTGAATGGTTTATTGATGAGACACTGCTGAGCTGCAGGCAGCGCATGTCTGAATCCCTCTACAATCACATTCCGAGTTTTGGCTCGCTGGCGTGATTTAGCACTGAAGTCCATCTAAATATAACCACAATGTCTCTCAGTTTGTTTATAACATCACATCATTCTCAAAAACTTAAATCCAACTGACAAGTAACCAGGTCTGTTTTGCTTCTATATTATGTGACACAGCTAAAACTTGTAACTGGGGTACCAGCTAATAGTCTGCACTACACACATCTTGATGACGAGCCTAATGTACTTAAAAATCAATATTTCAGACCTAAACTCAAGTTTTAAACAATTATTCCTTCTTTGCAAATGACAGCGAAAAGCCAGAAAGAGGACTGGACAAAGATTACCTGGAAACTTTTTCTAGAAATGACATACCCCTCCCTTAAACAAATGCAGGTGAAAACTCACAGTCACTCTGTGACGCAGATGATCATTGAGGCGGATAGCTGGCACATACTGTGCCCTCTGCAGCAGATGCAAGACCAGCAGCTCTGCAGATGTGGGGTCAGCATCTTCAGATAGAAAGTTCTGAAGGTACTGTTCTTCTTGGTGTGACAGAGGCAGTCTAAAGAGATTCTCCATAAGTTTGTCTGGGAAATCAAAACATTACATAAGTGTCTACCTTCCTTGTTGTATGGTATGATACTCCTATAGTGGTCTAACACAGTTCTACAAAATTTTTGTTATAATTTGAATTTCATTTCAATAAAACATCTCCCCTAACCCCTTCACAAAACATGACCCTAAACCACCAACTTTTTCAGGAGAGAAAGTACATGAGAATAAATGTTTAAAAAGTGATTAGAGACAAATGACTGACCCTGTCCACTACTTATCCATCAATATGTGCACATGATTTTTTTCTTCATCTTTGTAACAAGCTCACATTGTTTGCATGCTTGGAAGACATGCCGAAGCATCTCTTGCTGGTCATTGGCACCACAGGTCGATCGTACAAAGTCCAGAGCCTGCCACACCAACCTATGGACAGACAAAGGAAGTCAAAGAACTACTGGGGGGCCAAATTCTTTATAAAAGACTTGATAAAGGTTGATGCAAGATATTTCCCCAAATCTAGGTTTAATAACCCCCCCCCCTTCCTGATCTCAAGGTACAGGTCTAAAAAACATGCATAAAAAATTAGGTCAAAATCATCAAAATATGCCTAATTAAGGTAAACATTCTTATGCCTGCGTGACTTCAGCTTTATTAAGCATTGGATGGCATTTTATAACTCCGAAAAAATGAATTTATTGACAAAATAGCAAAAAAACTTTTAAAAAGGGGGCAAACATACAATATTTAGCTTCCCATTTTTTAAAATGAATAGCCTCCCTCGCCCTGTGCAAATAAAATGGGGGGGGGGGCAGATGGCCAAACTGTCATGGAAATGGACAAATATAATAAGCACTGTGCAGACAAATATTTTTGGAAAATCAATTGGATACACCTAATCTTGTTTTGCTTTGCAAAAAAAAGTGGTGATGGGGGAGCAGGGATGGCGGGGGGGGGAATTGGTATTCAACGCCGAGCCAGCAACTTAGGCACTATAAGAGCAATACAGCTAGCCCTGTGAACAGATGCCACATGCAGAGAAAGAACACTGCATCTGAACACAGGACAACAACTCTTCACTTTATTGTTGACAGGTGCCAACAAATTGCGCCACCAGGCCACCCAAAGTGGTGGGTACATTCATAGGGTTTCCAATACAAAAAGATTGATCTTTGCACATGTCGATCTGTAATCATAATTTTCTTCTTGTTGCCTGTGATGCACTGTTATGATTTGTTTTCAAACCAAGCAACTTACACATTTTAGAATAGTAACTTCAATCTCATTATGCTTAGTGACCATGCCAAACTTTCCACAGGATGAGGTTTTTACATGTAAACATATTCATCCACTATCTATTGTTGACCTCCTCTGCATGGTGATGTATGTAGGTGTGCTTCTCGAAAACAGGAGGGGAGTATTCACCCAGATTTAGGGAATTGAAAGCTGAATGTTTGTTTGTGTCATGCCAACTGAAAGCTCTTATATCAAATCATTAGAAATAAATTTTGCAGGATATTTATATTTATGCATGTGCAAACCCATCCTTCACAGCTCACATGAAGTACAGAAGTGGCTCCACTATGATACCAGCATGTAACAAATCTGAGCATTGAGCTTGCTTTCTACTTGATAATTCAGAAGTTTTCAGTCACAATTCACTGTATCCTGTCAGGCTCATGTCTTCCGTATATCTGATTATATCCACATATTTGTAATCATCAAGAAGACATTGCCATTCATTTCATGGACAGTCCCATTACAACCTACACCCTTCCACAATACCTAAAAACAAAATTTATATCTGGCAAGATGAATTAAGTGCTCAATTTAACAATGGAATGGCCACCATAATTAAACTCAAATATATAGACATGATACTAAATATTAATATGTAGACCACCTTCTAATTAGCCTTCTCTTTTTGGTTAACAGCTATTAAACTGAAATCCAAAGAGCATTGATGTTAAACAGAGTTATGGTATAATAACCATTTTCAAGTTAGCTGACACCACAAAGACATGCATGAATAAAAGCACTACTCAAGAAACTGCTAGTTCCAAAAATAAACAGAAAATAACTTATAAACAAAATTCTGTTTAACTAACCTGTCAGCAACCATGATAGTCAGTCTCATTTTGACATCTTCAGTTGTAAAGATAGGTGGAGTGCGCAGTGTCAGATACCGGGAGGCTGTATTGATCTCCCCTTGATACATTAAGCCTTGAAGAATGCAGTTGTGTTGCCATGAACCCAAGTCTTGCCGAGCCCTGGTGCCAAGGAGCTGTTTGAGTCCTTCCTGAATGTAAAGGAAATTAAAGCATCATGTTCAGCATCTGACTGAAGTGGAAATAAAGCATCAGGTTTAGAACCTGACTTAAAATGATCTTCTTGAAAATTATTTAGAGAAAATCAACAAACTAAAGATAAAAAACACGAGAAGTCTGCAGTAAGGATAATGGTAGAAGTTAGACACTCAGGTAAAGGGAAACGGTACATTTCTGAAAAAACTTATCAAGGCCTACCTCAGCATTCATGTGATCGATAAGCCAAAATCCATGGACTTGCTGAACTAGGCCCAAGGGTACATCAAAAGCCTTGGCAAACTGTGGTATCTTTTCTGCAAGCTTTGAAAGTAAATGAGAATGTTCAAAAATAAGTCTTTCGTTGATATCAGTTATTTCCCAGCAACATTTGTGAGAGAATGATCAGTGTTAAAAAACTGAAATATTAAACAATAACATACAAATAATAATAAAAAATGTGTGATTTACAGCATTATTTACATAGACATGGACAGAATATGAAAAGCAAAGAAGAATCAACTATGCATACAAATAATAAAAGACAAACATAGAAGACACAAAGAGGAAGCAGGGAACAAACAGTAAGGAAGGACAGTCATACAAAGGAAGACAAGAAAGTGGACTAGTCAACTGACTATGATCGCAACTATATTGATTAGTGTAAGGAGTGATGGAAAAGAGGTGTTTTAAAGAATTCAAAGGTGGTAGATGGCAGATACGGAAGGGAAGAGAGTTTCACTGATTTGCGGCACAGTACCTAAAAATCTAGTAAACCTATGTGCTTGTTCTGGTGATAGTGACAGAGTATGGTCATCAGACAAAAAGAAGAGTAATATTACAAATATTTGTGCATGTTTGTTTTTGTCTGCTTTAATTCTTTATTTGCTAGAAATTCTAAAGCACAGAAGCACAACTGCAAGCAACTTTACACTCGCCTTTCAAGTTATATTTTTAGTTTTTCCTACTTGCAGGACACTGTCTTTTATTGTTCACCTATTTATATATCTATGGGGTTTTTTGGGGTATGGCACTGTACAAATATGGTAAGCACACTTAATTCTGACACTATACTATACAGACCATTGTTACCACTGATATGACTATTAAAGGAAGATGCCATGAAGTGTACAAAATGTAGTACCTGTTCTTGGTTTCCGTGTGCAACAGCAGCCAGATCAAAAAGAAGATAAAGAATGATGGCATGTTTAATATTTTCATCCACACTGTCCAGGAGGTATGTTGCTAAGGCCACCTGGAATCAGCAAAAATTGACCCCATATGTCCTTTATTACAAACACCACCATTGAGGTAAATAGTAAATCACAAACATTTCTGCCAGTCTTTAAATTTTCAGCCCACTAAACTTTCTCCCCTTTATTCTTTTTAAAATTTATGCTGAAACAAATGTTATATACTTACACGCAAACTAGGTGGTGGATACTGTCCTGTACCACCCTCACTTCGCCACAACTGGGACACTGCATCTCCAGCATTGTGAATGAGGGCATCAATCAAAATAACCTTGTGGGACTCAATAGAGCTGTGAAAAATCAAAACCATACATACAAGTAATTTCATCTCACCACAGCATGTTTGGTTTGGAACAATGTCTGTGCAGTTCAGTCATGTGACAATGACTGCAACTCTCTCAACAGTGTTGGTCTAAAACTTCTTTCAAGTCAATCAAATTGTCTCCCTTGTAAGTAATAACAAAGCATACCTGTCAAACTTTTGCAGCTGTGCCCGCCTGACCCTAAACACTTGGGTAAGTTCACTAGCTGGGTATATGTAGTGGGAAGGAAGAGGCCCTCCAGCTTCTAAACAAACACAAACGAACAAGGAATTCTAAACAGCTATCCCCAATCAAAAGCCATTATAACACTGACACCTTTTTCAGTCATAATGCTGACAAATCAAATTGTTCTACTTCTGATGAAGGGTAACTGATGTTTAAGTCAGTTTCTAGTGAAGAGTCTAGCCCTGCGATGGGAGTTTTACGTAATTACCATTATTCCTGTTACTTCACTGACGACGGCCCAAGAAAGCATTTGCAATTTGCAACTTCCAAGTTTCAAGTAGCTGATACTGCTTTTGATACAAGTAAAAACGGTTTACTTCTAAATACGTGGCACTAAGGTTGCCACCTTAACTTTCCCCAAGAAATAATCGAGTAATTAACTTAAAAAAATTAAACTTAGCACTGACCTTCATATTCTGGCAGCAGAGAGCTATGGATAAACCATATGACCACTTTTAGATGTTGCAGTAGAAGGGAAACCACCTGCATCCGGCACTTTAACTCCTCTTCACCTAATGAAATCAAATATTGATTTAAACACCCCAGTTAGATATGATCCAGGCATATGTAAAACAGACTGTAAGACTGCACAATTTTATGAAACCTGAGGTACTAAACGACCAGTTTGCAAGAAGTCAGAAAACTTAAACCTACCACCACTGTGGTCACATTTATAAGACCTAGACCAATTTTGTCATCATTTTGCACTTGGAAAGAAAGTTTTTGTAGGATAACCCAAAATAAAGCAGCACAGGCCAGCCACACAGCATACAAATTTAACCAGCAATATTTTCGGTAAATATAAAAGGAAGGGGTCAAGAGAGCAGTCTAAAGGGAAGGCAGTGACTGGCTTTCACATCTACAGCACCTGTATTTTATTAACTGTTATAAGGTTTTGAGAGAGTCCAGCACATTAGGTTGTGAACTCTTTGTGAAAATTTAAATTGAAGAGGGACTTTGTTCAAGTCATTGGAGCAATGTACAAGAACTCAATGAGTGCCATACTACAGGATACTTAAATGGGAACTTTCTTTTATGCAACAGTGGGTGTGTATCAAGGAAACCCCCTGTCACCAGTACTGTCTACATTTCTTTAGAGAACATCAGAGTAGAAACACTTCATGACTATCACATCTCCACTTCCATTGGTGAGCAGCCCAACTGCATCATGCACTTTGCAGATGACATTGTTCTGACGAAAAGCACTAACAGCAAAGAGCTTTACTGACACAATGAGAGCTTGAATACAAATGGAGAAGGAGAAGTTGGAGGAAATTGGTGTTTTATGCTGACAGCAACTAATGTTATTTCAGGGCAAGGCAGCCAGTCCTGTAAACAGATGTTGCATGCAGAGAAAGAACAGCGTGCCTAAGACGTGAGCTGAACCCAGAACAGCTAACCTTCACTGCATTGGTGAAAGGCACCAATCGTTGCGCCACAAGGCCACCAAACAGAGTACAGAACAGCACTGATAAGTGCAAAATCATGATCAATGGCAAGGAGAGAGATAGAAGAATGAAGGACAGTTCAAGGAGCTTAAAAAAAAAATAAACTTCTACCACCAGATCATACCTTGTTCTGTTATTGGTGAGGACTGAGTAAGCATTACTCGAAGTATGGTGCGCAGATGGGCTAAAGAGGAAGCAGAAGATTCCAACACCTGCATCATGCGCTGGTCTACAGGTGTCCCAGACCAATCATACAAAGGTTGGCCTACACACATAATTACAATCACATCAAAAAGCAACAAAGTGCATAACCATCATCTTCACCAGTATCAAATTTTCAAGTAGTACAAAATGCACAAACTACTTACGATAAAATTTTCTATGATCTGTAGCATGTGACAAAGATGTGACTATCAACTAAAGATCAATGTTGTGGATAAAATAATGTGCAATATTTACAAAATATACAAAACTATACTTATGAGCTTTTGGAACTTGAAACCATGAACTTAAATTTCATTTTCTCCTTTCACACTTACTTGTCAGGTCAATTTGTTGCTTCAGGGCCATCACTCTTTCCCATGTCCATACTAGCAAAAATTGAAGTGTACAGCCTTGATGAATGAACTCTGCAAATAAATCAAACCACAAAAGAAGTTATCTATACAGACTGGTCGTAACAGACAGTTTAGATCAAGGCTTATAAATATTAGTCACAACACATAAAGGATGTGGTTTAAGCCTTTTTGTATCCTATTTTAAACAAGGCCCTTGAATTCGAGTGAAAAATGGACCCAATGAAAACACAAAACACAACACTGCTAATTCTTGCAAACCTGTAATGATTAAATTGACACTGCATGCTCCATCAAAGAAGTTCAGGTAACACTCACCCCCATCTGCCCAGCTGCGCACGCAGTTTGTAATAAAGCGAACCCTGTCGTGCTCCAAAGCCATTGTCAGAATGGCTTTTCTCTGACACTCCTGAGAGGAACCACAATAAACATAGCTTATTAAAGAAATACAGGAACATAAACTGTCTCCATCTATAACAAACATGGACTGAGACATGTTTTTCAAATGCAGCAGGAACTGCTGTTTACTAGCCTCTAGCATTTTAAATGGCGAAGCTGTTGGCCATAAGTCAATTACCTCTATTGATGTCGAGGGAGGAATATCTGTTGACCGTGGCAGCAGACCCACCTGCACACAGCAGTGATACACATCTGCGGGCTGAAGCAAAGATAGAGGTCCACTTGCTTCTAGATCAGCTAAAACCTGTGCTCAGACCAAAAAAGGTGTAGATGTGACCACAAGAGAAACTGAAACATCAATCTAAGAAGTGATACAACAATCAGATTATGGTAATGATAAATAGAAATGTGTGGTTAATTCTTAAGAGGTGTATCGTTGGTTGTTTGCTACACCAAGAAGCAGTCACCGATAGTAACATGACCATTATAAAGCACATTATAGAAAAATATTCAAGCTGCAAGCTCCCTGCCATCAGATTACTAAAGAAACCATCATTAGCAACTGCAAGGCACCTTTGCAATTCCCTCCCACCCAAACCCCAATGACCTAACCCATCCCATTGGGCCTAATCCACCCTTGGCCTACACCTCTCCCAGTAAAATATAGTCTACCCCAGGACTGTGGCCACTCTTCACATATCTTCCATGCTACAGTGCTAAAGCAATGCAAGACAGCTGTAAACAGAAGAGTTACCAATGCAACATGTTGTATGTCCGGCCTTACAATGTCTGCGTGATTCTCGACACAAACATCAAGATTTCAGACAATGATATCTAGGAACTCTGGTTTTGTGCTTTGCCTGCAGTCACCTAAGATTTCATTTATCATCACTTGGCAGGTTAAAGAGCCAGCCAAAAATGCACGTTGAGGGGTGTAAACATTTTCTAAGGGTTGCATGTTTCAATCCTACACACTCGATCGTCTTGCCATAACCAAGAGAAAGGTATGACCCCACTCTTTCACTTATCCAAAATATCAAAGAGGAAGTTAATAAGCACAATAAAGAAACTATATAATGCATCATCAGGAAAAAAATCTAAAACAAAAACAGAAAAAAATCTGCCCTTTCAAAATAAAGAACACTGGTACCTGTCTCTGAATTCCCAGGAAAGAGAGTGTCATTAAGCCATTAGTGAAGATGCACAGAGTATCTGTACGGGGAAGAAAAACATAAATAAAATGCATTAAAAAGCAAAATTAACACAAGAGTGAAACAGCCATTCCTGTGTCTGCAAAAATTAAACCCCAACAAAACAGAATCATGCTTTTACTTAACTGTCCAATGGGACTGGGCACACTGTGATCTCTGCACCTCACAATTACTCACTGAAAGAGATGAGAAGTACACTTACCAAATGCCAAAGAAGATGGATAAAAATGTTGTTCTGGAGGCATGGGAGAGTTGTTGATGAAACGTAGAAGAGAATTAGGTTTAACCTGTATATCCTACATGTCAACATAGAAACAGAGAGAAATATAAGACACATACTTGCCATGGTATTTCCATCTATCTGCTTAATTCTATTTAGACAATATGACACATATGCACACTTCAAACATGAAATGAAGTACTCTTTCAACACATCCAGGTGCCAAAATAGGCACCAGATTAGAAAAGAAAACTTACCACCAAGATTCCATGTTCATCCCTGTGCACAAAATCTGTCAATCGATACACAGCAAAGAATGGACACAATTCCTGGCCTCCAATGCTAACATACCTGCAGATATAGGTAAACATCAACAATACATGAACAATCTGAATTTCCTCATCTTTCAAAAATACTTAAAAATAAAAGAAAAATGAAAGGAAATCTGTGGCATGAATACCCAAAACTTTAAGAACATGAATGTTACCATCTAGCAGCATTCTTACTTGATCCTTGATGGCATCTGTGCATGGTACCACCGATTCATATCAAATATGGACAAGAAGACATCGGTCGAGCTGCCTGGGCTTGAGTCCTGAGCTTCCCACACAAACACACAGAGGCTCAGGTCTTGTACAAGAGACCCTGAAACAGTTTTACCCAACTGTGTGTAGATATAGGATTTTCCACATACGAACTGTACAAATGGGTGCCAGAATATAATTTTTGATGTCCCACCGACAGAAATTAGAATGTACTCCACGAAAGTCTGTCCCTGCCACTCTCGACAAGAATTTTTCTAACTACAGAACCAATACATTTGAATGAAAGGAAAATATAATAAAAAAGCAAGGAATGCAGTAGATGTACCACTGCTAAAGCCATCATATAACTAAATTTTTTATGGCAATATGCACACTATGTGCTGCAGGCAAAGATGAATTAAAAACACACCATCTTCAAAGGAGTCATTCATGCTCAGGATGGAAGGTGGATGATAGCTGTGGTCAGTGATGGTATAGGCTGCCAGCAGCTGGCTTGTCCAAGTTGTTGTGTTGCGACTGTTGTAAGGATCTGAAGTCAGGATGTGTTCAATGCGCAAAACAATGGATGTCAGCTCCTGGTTACAGACAGCAAAAGAAACACTAGACTTTTAATAAAGAAAAACAAGGATGCCTGTAAAAAGTAGCACCAGTGTGCTCCTGATAGTAAAAATAAAAATATTTGTCTTAGTTTAATGAAAAAGACCACAGACTAACCCACACAAATTCAAGTGCTTTCTGCGATGTCTTACCTGATAGAAATTGCCATAGTTGGCATAGAAATATTTTTGGGCATAGCACATCTGATATAGGCTTACACTGCAAAGTGATTCCTGTCTGAAAGTAAAAAAACTGAAATTAAGCCACAAAGAAATGCTTAAGAAAAATGCAAAAGCACCCTCATCTGACCAAGCAATTTCAACACATCATCAATTTGAAAATATACAATTACATTAAAATGCGCATTAGTAAGACATGAAGTTGCACATGCACACTGTCATCATATTTAAAAGCCATCCAGTCTTATGAATTATATATAAAATCATATTTTTTTTCCACAACCAGCATTTGAAATAGCTTTCAACAAATAAAATTTTCTATTTCAGCAGCCCTCTTACACATTCATATACTTATCAGTCTTTTTTAAAAAAACTTGGAAACCTTCTTCCCTTTATTTGCAAAATTCTGAAGCCAATCTGCAAACTTACAAACATTTACATAAGCATCAAGCCATTTACTCCACCTTTTACCACAGGTATCATTCACACCTCCTATATATTCACATCATGGCCACAATGTTACCCCTCTTACTTCTGCTCGCTGAGTCGGTCATCCCTGCCAACCCAAAGGTAGGCAAAATTTTTGGGGTCATTTTCAGGCTCCTGATACACAAAATATGCTACTGGTAAGTCATCAGGCTCAATAGCACTTGAATATCTGGAAGGGGAAGAAAAATCCAAAAGTTAACAATGCTTTACTCTTGTTTACAAAAACAGCAAATGTTAAAATAATAAAATAAGCTTTTTTTTATGACATGCACAGAGGCAAGCATGCATCAACCCAACAACAAATAAGTGGCACTTACTCAAGAGCAGGATTGTACAGTCTCCACAACTGAAAAGCACCAAAATTGTATCCAACAGCCAGAGTACCAATCTGAGGAATGTATTTGAGACAAGTCACCTGCACTTCATCTGTAATAGTCAAATGATAAATATTTATTCTCATGATATTATTTAAATTGATCCTTTCTACACACATCATCTGAAACATCAACAATACTTTCATCTACAAAGAGTTTTTTTAGCCTTCTCATTTCTTGTAAAGCCAGCCTTGGGCACTAATTACTCCAGCTCATAAAATTCAGACACCAATAGTCTATTTTACAGACATTTACCTTTGTCAAAGGACTGAAGAGTGTGTTGGTCTGGTCGTCTAAAGTGGAAGTAGTCTTCTGAATGTGTCCCCTCTTTAAGATATATATATATAAATATTAAAACATTCTTCTGGGATAAAAAGTAACAGGAAAACCGTGTAGCGATGGAGTGGACTGCTAATTGTCCAAATGGCTACTTTACTGTTTTGCTTATTACACATTTATAAGATAATTGAAATTTCATGATTCAAGCTTTAAAAAAATATGTCACTGACAAAATCCATTAAAATATTTTTATTAGTAACATAGAGCAGGTGATAAAATAACACTTTCTTACACTACGTGCATGGAGACATCAACAAAATTTGCCAAAACGCTGTAGTACCAATGATGCACTTACCTTCCACCCCTAACTGCAGAGCAAGGTGATGCCCACTATCAGCTGCGTGTTGCCTAATAAGATTTACTTCTCTCACACGTGGATCCAAGATGTGCAAGGTTAAAGGTGGAGCACATGGTAAAGAATGAGAACTTGGAATTGAGTCATCCATTCGCATATCTACACAAAAAAGTCAAGAGCACCAGCTGTAATGACACATCCAATCCAAGTTTTTTCTTGTTTGTTGTTTTTTACAAACAGCTAAAAATTATACTGCCTTAGTCATGCA
Organism: Pomacea maculata; assembly: GCA_004794325.1. Taxonomy (NCBI): domain Eukaryota; kingdom Metazoa; phylum Mollusca; class Gastropoda; order Architaenioglossa; family Ampullariidae; genus Pomacea; species Pomacea maculata. The sequence continues at coordinate 102,826 of SRHC01001050.1, forward strand.
AGTCATCAAGGACAAAATGGTGCTCAAAGTTAAAAATCGGCAATAGAATTTTCATTTCACCACAAAGCAAGAATCTCAAATTAAAAACTAAAAACCCTCATAATAATGGCAACACACATAAAGGCTACTAAAGATTATTGATGAAAAACTTCAATATGAGGTAAACTGAAAAGATACTAAGCTTAAGAAAGGACAAAATCACAAGTATCTATTTCACTGGTAATTATTTAGGAACTCTAAACATCACATGACAGTGGCCAAGACCAAAATTTATGATGATGAAACAATAGGGAATTATTTAAAAATCAGGAAACTAACCAACAAGATAAACATAGCTGCCCTCTGTTCCGATGGCCACTATACCACAGAACTGTTGAAGCTGCTCACAGACAGCCCATCTGGGAACACCACTCCCTCCTTCTGTTAGCACAGGCTCCATAGATGTAATCTATAAAGACAGACATCTGACTAATAATGTCATGGAAAACAATCCTTTAAATCAGGGCGGGGGACATCCAGCCAGCAAAATCATTTCATCTGGCCTGTCAAAAGCAGATTTCAGTAAATCTATGTTTTTTTAATAGCAACATAACTGTATTTTAAGTGAATAATAATAACACAAATTTTGAGATAAGCAAGGAACACCTATTACAGGATAGACAGGACACATACAAGTACAAGACAAAACAGTTATATGTTTTTCATGGATGATTTCGGAGAATTATGTATGCATATTACCTTCCCCCCTAGCTGAAGTTGATGTCATCTGTTGATACGTGTAGCATTTTTTTACCATGTTGGCTCATACAATTATATAAAAAGATTGTCAATATTGCTATGTACCTTGGCGTACAGTTCAGGCCTGTAAATTTCCAACATTATCCTTTCATGGTTTTTAAAAGGATGAGTAAATGAAAATTCTTTTGCTGGTAACAATTTGATTTGGTTTATGAGTTTATTTGTGCACGTGCAATCATGCCTGAGTTTGTAGCATGTGTGCAAACACTTTGTAAATACTACAAACTTCTCCACTGGGAAGAAGTCCGTGTGTTTGAAATAGTCTGTTAATGTACTTTCACCGCACAACCACAAACAAACTGTTAGGAAAAAACAGGTTTTGTTACCATATATTCTGTCTCCTCTAATAACTTTCTAATTAGAAATATTCTTTCTAGACCACACTGTAATCTGCAGACATGGTAAAATGACATAAAAAAGTGTGTAATAATGTTATTAATGTATTGTTCCACATTAATGAAGGGGGAAAAAAAGCTATTCTATATTCCTTTCTAACCTGTTGAGGAACTTCAACTGTTTTCACCACCATGGATGATCCAACATTCAGCAGGCAAATCAGTCCTTGCTGCACTGTTCTGTTACAGGCTATAAGTAACCATATGTGACCCTGACACTTATATTCTTTGACACACACAATAGATGCCCTGGGATCTTGCAAGAGCTGACTAATAGATAGAAAAGACACTCGTTGACCAGTGTGTGTGCTTGTTACTTCAAGTACAGCCCCTTGAAATATCCACGCAATTGTTCCATCTGCAACAAATGTCAAACTCTCATTACATGATGCAAAACTTATGAATAATTGTAACAAGTTTATCTGAAATATAGCATTATAAAGATTATTATTTCAAAGATTAGTATTTCAAAACAAAGAAAAAAGCCAAATATTTAAATGTTCTGCTTAGTACAAACATGTACACTGTAATTTCTAAATGGTTTGATAAGTGGTTTATGCATATATCTTCAGCATCAAAGGTTACATCCCAGTTAACTGATCCAGTTCTGTCATTCATAAATACACAAAGCACCAGAAAAAGTGAATTGCATGACCTATAGTTTATCCTGTCTTGATAAAAAAAAATCTTTCCCACAGCACGAACAGATTTCCCTTCTAGAACAGATTGCCCTATCTAGACATCTTTTTAAAAAGATTATAGATTTTACATACACATACTTAATACTTCTTTTGAATCATCTCAACATGTTAATCATATGAATCAATGAAAAACCCTTTGCGCAATAAAAGTCTCACTGATATTAGCGATAAATCTTCCTTCTTAACAATACAGTATATAACTGACCTGTAATCGTTATGTAATTGTAAACTTATGGAATTCTGTAGTCAATTGTTCATGGTATAGAATTTGATTTTTCTCCTCTCCCACCCCCAACCCCCGCATGTCTTTGTTTTCTTATGTATACTAAACTAACTCAGAACATAAAACGAAAACTAATGTATAACTATCAGACTCTGTGATTTCGATCCTGACTATGACGAGAATTTAAACTGCCAACGAAGAATGATTTAAAAACATTACCAACCTTTTGACATTCCAGCATGTGCACTTGCAAATTCGCAACTGTCTAAGGCCCTCAGACAACATGTCTGAAAAGGGAGCAGGTCTGTTGCTCGATGGGGTAAAAGTCTCATTTTGGTACCTTCAGTAAAAATCCATGTGAAATCAAATTTTCTCAATGTCAGATATACTTACGATGCAAGGAAAAGCTTTACACGGCTAATTTATCATGAATATTAATAAAAACTTGCCACATATTTTGATGACTCATTAAATGTCTCGAAATTCAAGTTCTGAGTCTCTACTAAGACTACTTTATTTATACCTTTAAATGTTTTTGTGATGAAATAAATTGACGGCTTTCTAAAGTACCGCCATCTTCGTTACACGTGCCGAAAACAAGACTTCTGCGCAGGTTTGTGCACAGGAAACGGAATTCTGCTAGCTCTGAACTTCCGTCGGTCCATGGACGTAGATAGGATCTACGTTCATGGTCGGTCGATGTCTGCAAATTTCGCTGCTGCTTCTCCACTTTACTGTCTTTCCGCCACACCGAGCGAGTTTTAAATTAAGATAAGAACTTGTATTGACTGCGAGAGTACAGAATTGTACAGAGATAGTCACCTGGATGTGGCACACTCCGGGAAAAGTTCTTATACTTATAATGACTGGACATTTTACTGCTCATTCATTTTGTAAAATGTTTACTCTGGCAGTCAGAAAGGTAGAAAGCAGCAAGTAACAACACTTTTTTCAGGGCCATATTTATGTGAGAGTGGTGACCATCTCTAAGATTTTCCATTTTAATGATAGTGATTTAATATTTTGTCTGTCATGCTGTTGGGGATAAACAGACGCGTACAATAGATTCTCTTTAGGACGCTGCTTCTAAAAACTAGCGAACTGAACGACCCACGGGAGTCAAGACTGCCTTCTCTAACTTCATGATCAGAGACAAGCTTCAGTTGGAGAAAAGAAGAAGGGAGGTTGGTATTTTACGCTGAGCCAGTGAGGCCATATCACGCCAAAGAAGCCAGTCCTGTAAACAGATGCCACATGCAGAGAAATAACAGCGTGTCGTAGACGAGATCTGAACCTAGAACAGTACATGTAGTCCTCACTGTATTTGCGACAGCGGTAACCGCCGCGCTACCGGACCGCTCACGGAAAGAAAGAAGAGATACAGGAGGAGAAATTGATAAGTCTACTGTTTTGTATACAGTACTTTCATAGAAGTCTGTAAATGGCTCCGTTTATGACCAAAAATTTGCTGCGCCATTTCCCCATCTTTTTCTCCGTAGGTGGTATTTCGGCTGGAAGGGTTGAAGCATTTATAGTCGTTGACTTAGTTTTAGTGACGCTACGAAAAGTAAAATAGAAAAAGAGATTTCCTCGTCACGTCCTTTCGTCATTTTTCATACGCATTCGGCGGATTGCAGGTCAACACGAAAGCACAGCACGTGACATTCGTGCGATATCAGCGACACGACCTGACATCATGTGACCAAATTATCCTGGCACGAGTACAATGGCCTGAAATTCTCTCACACACACAATTGGGTCAATAGATGGACAGATAAAAAGACGGACAGAGGGGTGGGTGGAGTGGAAAAGAAGGTTTCGAGTGTTTTATGCCGAGTCAACAACCGAAGCTACATGATAGCATGCTAGCACAACCCTTTAAACAAGTGGCACATTTACAGATACTATACGTGTGCCGGAGGTGAGATTCGAACTCAGCCCACAATCCTCACGGAACTCACCTAGGTGGCAGAAGTTAACCGCTCGTTGATTTTTCATTTGGAAAGGAAGGCAAGTTTTCACTGGGGAACTGCCTCGATCTTTGTTCATCAAAAATCATCACCAACAATAACAACAACAAAAAGAACATCGTGTAATCGTTGCTCTTTGAACTCTGATGGCTGATGGAAATCTGGCATTAACGTAGCCTGTCATTTTCATTACAATATAATAATAGAAACGATCGAAGCGTGCAAATTCCACTAACAGTTATGAAGACAATAAAACGATCCGGAAGCTCGCGGACTCCATCATTCTTTGACCATAAATCAAATATACCTCATTTTTATGCTCGGGGTCGCGTAAAGAGGGACAGTGCACTCAGACACCCGGCTTCACTTTCAAAGAAGGTTAATCGGACCGACCCGCATCCTAATTTTATCAGCCAGGTCACGCAGGTGCGCAGTAACTCTTGTTTTTCAAGTGTACCTGTGCACCCGCAGATGTCAATGAAGTACCTTGATCAATGCTTACTTTTTATTTCATCACCGTGTGTAAAAAAATTACCCTCAACTTTTTTTCCATCTTCTCTCACTTGCAAACAAGCTTCTTTTCATTGAAAGGCTCTTTCTCCATTTGGAATACTTATTTTTCCTACTAAAACGTTCCTAAATTTATGTTCTACTAAAGAAGAGAAAGTTAATGAAAGCTTTGTAGCGACAGGGAGATTTTAGTAGAGTCTCCTAAAAATAAAAAAAGAACCAGATACAAATGTTATTGCGTCTTAACATCAAATTCAAACTCTCATCGAGTCAATAAAATTGTTTTTTTTTCTTCTAGATATATAATTTCGCAGAAATCTGTGTGTGTGTGTGTGTTTGGTTGGTTTGGGGTTTTTTCTTTCAATGCTGTGACAGGACGCGCTCGAAGAAGGGTATACTATGGAAAATGAGTAACGAGCCTATATATATATACGTAATGCTGGCTACACTCGCAAGTGGTGAGGAGAATTTGTTGTTTTTCTCCTCATGCGGAGAGGTGTTAAAAACAGAGCCTCAGTCATGCCTTGTAGTGGAAATCCCCACGTTACGGGGCGGTGCCGCCCGCAGACCGAAGACCCGCTGAAATATTTCCAACGCAATCGAGAGCAGCGGGCGCGCAGCCAAGTGCGGCAACTCGTGCGTGGTGGTCTCCATGCACTGTAGCGCCGTGAGTGGTTCGCCCGCACAGCGGACCCAGCAGCTGCTCTGTGCAGTACGTCCACGCACGCACCGGCAGCAACCACACACACACACACAGAGAGGAGGGGTAGAGGGGGCCACAGTGTGACAGGCGAGTGGATATCTGGGCCTCACATACAGACTGGCAAGAGAGAGAGGCGACACGCGTTACCTGTGTGTGTGTGGAGGAGGAGGGTGACGTGAAATCTCTCTCTCTCGAGCGAGCGGCTCCAACTTTTCACGTCTCTTCCTCCCATCCACCTATATACCCCCTCCTTTTTCCACGTGCTTCGCTCTTTCGGGGTGGCGGACTGTCGTGGATGGATGTGTAGAGGTTTGTGTGTGTAAACAATATACGATCGTTTGGACATGGCCGCAGTATGCAATCGGATAACTTTCTAGCCACGACGCTATTGATTCGATCGACGACGCATCTGTGCAGCCGCAATGGATAAGCTAGAAGGTAAGTGGGCTACAAAGGCATTTTTCCAAGTGCTCGAGTCATGGTTACTCATTGCTTTGATCACACGACGCCAACCTGTGTTCGCTTTTGCTGGTTGGTCGTGCTGCAGTTTTCACGCCGCGAAAAGGCATTAAGGTTTCGCGAACTCGACGCCCTCGAAATGGCTCGATAGACTACCTGGGGTCTTGACTGCCGTGCTTTAACGGGTGGGAAACTCTCGGCACTGACTTGGATGACATTAGAAATTTCAAACCAGTGTTTCCAGCATTCACGTTGGTACTTTGAAGTTTGCTTCGTGACAAGTAGCTTGTGTGTGTGTGGAGGCGGTGTAGTTCAGGCTAAAGGTTTATCAGATTTCTAAGTAGTTACATGTCTTATAAGCACCTGAGATCGTGAAATCTCCGTCATTTTGAATTGCATGGGGCCTCCTTGTGTACAAGCACCAGACTCCAGTATTGCTTTTATGTTTATCAGTGAGACTAACTCATTTTTTTATGGTGCTCAACATCCACCTTCTCTTAATTGCGCTTGCCATTTAATTAACTTGTGTGATGATAAATTAATTTGTGTACAGATATATATTTTGCACTTAAACTGTCTACAATCGCCAGTGACTTTGATATTTGTCAACGCTGATGCTCTGTACTGCTGTGAAGCCTTTGCTAGCTCTACCAGCCTTTTTCGATGTTGCATTCCTATATGTGTTCCTCCCCAATAAACTAAATTTCCTCAAAAGTCGCCGCAGTTATACATCTGTGTCACGACAACGCCTCATCCATCACCTTCATATTATGTTGGCAGGGAATAATAATAAATGTGTCGTTGGCAAGTGATCAGTTTAGCTAAAGTGTTGCACTGCCTGAGAAGAAGGGGATGGATGAATTAACCTACTTACGGCAGCTATGTAGGACTAGTTCAAAGAATTCACAAAACAGTTTGAAGATACATGTGTGGTTTAAGAATGCATGAACGTTATTATGAAATTAAATAACGTCTCTCAGCTAGACTCCCATGACAGGTGTAGTTCTTTACAAAACCAGAACGATAGTAGCAACGTCGCTTTTGAAGGTAAAATGTGTACAGGTGTTAATTTTGCATGACCTGCGACTGCCAACTGTAAAGGTGGCCTTTCCTTGTGCAAACACCATTGCGTCTACCAGCGCTCCCTTCAGCTCTCCACTCGTTGTATTATTGTTTAAGGAAGCAGAGTACAGGGCGTGGTCTGAAGCAAATATTAGCATGTCAACCGCAGAGATAATAATTACATAAATAGGTATTATATAGCTATGAGTATATAAAAATATTTTGAAACTCTTCCATGGTATAAAGAAGCTGAAAACGGCGACGGTACCAAAAGTACCTCGAGGCCTGATTTGATAGAACAGGTTGCGAAATAAAGAAAACAGCAGCTATCGTTGTAATTTTCCATATGCATCAGGTTTCTCAACTGTTCATCGATGTCACATCACTTGAAGTCATGCACGCATTAATGTTCGTCATTGATGTCGAAGGCAAGGTTATCATCTTACTTTACCTTCTCCCCCCTTTTTCCCCTCACTCTCAGTCAGTACGCAGCATCTACTTACCTCCCTGTTTATTTAAGTGGCTGGGTGAACCACTTTAGGAAGAGGAGTGGATGGGACATGAGTGGAGGAAGAGCACAGGATGAGGGACAAGTTGCAGAAAGATAGGCTGGACTCATTGTTTGGATTATCGCTAGTGCTTTCAGAGCACTTACTGATTGACGAACATCGTGTGCTTGGATATTCATCTCACTACCTTGGTTGTTGCCATTGTGGGTGGGAGACTGGATGTGCAGCATCTGACAAGGATTTTGGTGCGAGTATAACCTCGAAACATATTCAACTGAACATTTATGAGACTACATTACAAATAAGTTTAGAGCGTATTTTTTTAAGTTTGTATTTTCACTCTATAGCTTCGGAAACGGTGTTTTTGTTAGTATGTTTTTTTTAATTTTTTTTTTTTTGTGGTTTTGTTGTTGTTGTTTTGCAGCCTGCGATATTCCGGATATTCAACGTTCTCTGTCTGTCCGTTTGTTGTTGTTTTTGTTTGCATTTTGTTTGTTGATTTTTGTTTGTTTGTTTTGTTTTGCTTGCTTTGTTTTAGGACGATAGAGAAACTCTTTAATTTCTGTGTTTTGTCAAATGTAGTTTCTTACTCAGGATCTCTCTCTCTCTTTCTCATGCACAGCACATGCTCGCGCTTACACATGGTAAACATGATTACTCGAGCATTTTGTTGTCCCAGACTCAACTGTCTCTACCTACTTGTATTAAGTATGCAAAGGTTCGAGTTCTTACAAACAAGGGTCTGTTTGTGTCCACCATCTCTCCTTCATGGTGTCCATTTTCAGAAACCTTTTTTGATGTCTATCGTCTTTCTTTGCTTGCAGCCTCCTCTAACGACAGAGTTAATCCCACAAGAAGGGAAGAGAAGCTCTGTATTTAGGGGAGACCTGTCTCCTTGGCGAGTATTTTTTTTTTTATAGGAAGAAGCAGGTATAAAACAAACAAGACTGCACGAGAGCAGACGACAGGTTTTCTCACATTCTTGTGAAGTCAGTTTCGGAGAGACAGCGAGCCACAAATTTGACAAATCTCTTCACCTGTCGATGTAGAGAAAAATGGAAACCACAGC
>SRHC01001050.1:111286-125787 GCA_004794325.1 Pomacea maculata
CTTCTTGTCTTCTTGCAACTTCTAATCACCAGTCACGTGATCGTACGTATCCGGTGATTTGAATAATCCTGTTTATTGCTTTTGGCGCCTTGCGGACAGCTGCCACAAACATCGTCGCTCAAAGGAGGCGCGTGCTATTTAGAAATTGATGAAAAGATAGTTTGTGTCATCATGCAAGGATGTCATACTCCCAACGGAGCGAAAATAACAAAATGATTTTCTGATATTCATGCGCCACATACGGGGCATTCATGGACGCTTCGCAATGAAAATTACTCCGTTGAAAGAGCCCCCGGAGCGTTTTTTTAAACGATTGCATCATGTTATCCACGAAGTGAATATAGGAAGCTGTTTGAAAAATGTATTTTCTGTAATATTTGTGTGCGATAGATGTTATAAAAAATTCCTTCTAATAAGCTCATCTTAGCCGAATAAATTGTCACCCAGGTTAGCAACTTTTTCATACAACCGTCATGTAAAATCTTTTCTACACTTGATGGAAGGTTCGTCTATATTTTAATGTTAAAAAAAGGGTTTTGAGAGAAAATATGTGTAACACACACACATGTATAATATGAGTGGTTTGATGACACTTATCATCGCTGCACCGAGAATCGTAAGGTCGTAGATTCGGATCTCGTCGGGCATAGTGGTGATGGGGTGCGCTCTTTCTCTCGGGATGTGACACCTGTGTTCTGATGTCCTCCTTCGTCGTGACATTCCCCACTAAAAGAACAAGCACAAAAAGCAACCTATAAACGTGATGATTAGATCTCCATAATAGAGAGTGCCTGGCGGGCATCATCCAACAACGGGAAAGGTTTTGAAGGCAATGGAGAACTAGAAACTCCGAGTTAACAGCCTCGCTCTCAGTTTTCCGGAAGGCAGAGGATTCGGGTGGCTCTGCCAGGCTTTTTCATTGATCGTGAACGTTTCGTGCCGGTTCCACGTACCCGAGCTCGCAGCACCTCCTGTATTGGCCACAGTACATGTGCACAAAGCGTTTTGTGTGTCGTTATCAAGTATGCCTGCACTTACATGACCCAGTTCTCCGTCGTTTCATCTATTGAGCGACGGTCGTTGGAAGGGGAAGATTTCTTTTTTAAAGTTCGCATTCTTTTGCACGTCGGAGAAATAACGTCATTGAGATCGATGTGAGCAAGAGTGGGTGGAGCGAGACCGACATGAAAAGTCCCCCTCCCCTACCCAATTCCCCTCCCTTACCTTTTTTTTTTTAAAAAGACTCATGCCGTATTGAGAGATAAGACTGAAGCTTCGAGGTATTCGCAGATCTTATATGGCTTTTGTTGTTGTATTCTTTGAACAGGAACCTTGAAACATAGCCGAAACAAATACATAAAATGCAGCTCTAAACCTTCAGTTGCGCCATCTTTGTAATGTCCATGATGTCCTTTAAAAAGAAAAATTAACGGTGTGACGAAACCTGACGCACACACCGCTAGTGACACTGGATCCTGACGTCAGACAAGGGTTATGACATCACTGGCGATTCTGACGTCAGCAAATCTCTCCTCTGATGTAAGCGGGCGCCACAATGTTTGTGACCGTTGAATCAACTGTTCTCGTGGGAGTGAAGTGCTCAGTGACTGTGATAAGGTTCCCAGGGAAGCGGACTGAAAACATAATTAGCTTCCACGAACCGCCGGCAGTTTCTCTTCTGAAACACCTTGTCGATGATGATCTCCGAATTACATTATCACTTCCAGACTAGAACAGTTATTTTATTTTAATTAAAATCTGTGTACGACCCGTTTTTAGCGCTTACGTAACTGTTGTTTTTTTAAAAGATTTTAATTTTCCTTTTAAAGGATGGTCCTTGTTTTACCTCTGATCCGTTGTCGAGTACAAAACTTGTCTATAATATAGAAGCTTGAGAATGCTTTTGCCTATTCAGGACTGAATAAAATGGCTGTAGCATGCGGTAGGACTGTGCCATTAAATATTTCATCCTCAGGATCATTTGTGATGCAGGCACCTCTGCTGCACGTTGCGGCCACACGACAGGTGCTGCAAGCGAGGCTTACGGTACTGAGAGAGTTTTATGACAACAGGTTAATCTCTGTGGAGAGTTGTGACAACAGGTTAATCTTTGTGGAGGTTTGTGGCAACAGGTTAATCTGTCTGAAGTTTGTGGCAACAGGTTGATCAGTCTGGAGGTTTATGGTCACAGCAGGCTAATCTGGATGTTTGAGGCAACATGCCGCCAGCCTTTTTTGTAGCAATAGGCACAGATGTGCTTAGTCTCTAACACTAATCTTAACAAAGCAAGACCTGTCGCTAAGTGACTTTCTTTCCATTCCACCATCGCAAGCTTTTGTCCCACCCCCACCGCCTTCCTACCCCCGCAGGCCAAATGTTTACTTTGACTGCATTTTGCCAGCACCGATTGCCAAAGGATATAACCCTTTGTACAAAAGCCAGTCTCCGCCTTTTCCTTGCCCTTTGAGCAATGAGAGATGGCACGCCCTTCAGAGGGTTTGTCTGCACGGGAAGAGGGCAGGGTACCTCGGGATGCTGGGATATTTGTTGGAAGTCGTGATGCGGTTCATGATGCAAGTATTAAGAGGCAGGCTTGTAGAGCTGTTCTTGCCTACCTTGTGATGGCGCAGAGTAAACAATAAACAATGGTATATTATATTTCATGCTTTAGAGCCCCTGTTTGGATCCTAATCTTTGCTTTTAATTCTTTTTAAAAGTTGAAGTCATTTTTTTCTCACTATAGCTCCAAATACGCAAATCGCCGACATCTTAAGTATTCATACGCTACACACGACTAGACTGTCGCAATGTAAATGACTTCTTCTGAAAGACAACTAGAAAATAGCTTTTGTCAAACGACTGGATTTAATGAATTGCAAGACACCTACTCCTTAAATTTGAGCAAGTGATTGAGAATAATAAACCTGCAAACATCGGCACGCACAGCAAGAGGTAATATCTATGAGGTCCTATCTCAATTCGGGTATGTTGACCTACAGGTAATTAAACTATCTATTTTTCAATGATGTCATGGGTCTGATCTTATCAAAAGACATCGATGTTTATAGCCTGTATCGACACAATGGAAAGGGTGTGTGTAGTCATTCACTTAGGGTTGGAGAGTAAATAACTCATAGCCAACTGGTTAAACCCAAAAAATACAAAGTTCCTAAGTTTCTAACAAGTGAATTCGTTGCCACACCCGTGTCTGTACCAAGATCTACCCGCCATTTACGCTTCCACCCATTTTTGTGGGGCAAACAGACGTCTCATGCGCCGGGAGGAAGTGGGGGTCTCTGCTGATCCCAAGCTGTCCCTGCCCTTTAAAATCCCTCGACAGCGCACAATCTTGTCGCTTCGCATATCACATGTTTCTGAAAGTTTATGTCGGGTGCAAGCCTAGATAATAATAATAAACAATTGCGAAACAGATCAAAGACCAAACCAAATGCAAAAGCATGTTGCACTCTAGACATCACTGGCACATTTTGTCTGAGTGTTAAAGTGAAGTGGGAAGGTCCCTACAGAAGATGATGATGGTTTCTGAGTTAAACCCGAGTTTTTGTACCCACGTGGTTAGCACGTGAAGTTGACAGGTTTCCTGTTGCTGACTCATTTAATCTTCCCCTCTACATCTGGTAGGTCAACACGTTTGCAATTTTAAAATTAGATATATTTTACCATATCTACCACCATCTGTTAAAAAAACTGCAAAGCATTCAGTATTGTCTTCAAAGCATTTGTAACCAATATGCAATCTGTTACCAGGACAAACACACATGGTCACCGGACGTTTAGTTGCAAATCAGTGAAACTCTCTTCCCTTCCATATCTGCCATCTACCACCTTTGAATTCTTTAAAACACATCTTTTCCATGAGCATCACTCCTTACACTAATCAATTTAGTTCTGATTATAGTCAATCGACTAGTCCGCTTGTTCGTCTTCCTCGTAAAATTTATTAATCTCTCCATCTGTATTGTTTGTTTCCTTCTTTCTATTTGTGTCTTCTATATTTGTCTTTTATTACTTGTATGTATAATTGTTTCTCCTTCCGTTCTTTGTATTCTGTCAATGTCTCTTATTTAAGAAGGCAAGCTCCTTTGTGATATAAATTACACTTTGTTTATTATTACTACTACAGTGAATGTTACGGATGTGAATAAAATACCAATTTTTAAAAATTTGTAAAATAGATTATGTGCCTGTTGTTGTCTTGTCATAGAACTAATTTTTTTAAAATCAGTTCAGTGGATTTCTGTAGATACATAGTTGCTGAGAAACTGGTAGATAGCAAGAGATTTCAATACATGGCCCGCAACGGTGAGTAAAGCTCCTCTGAATTAAAAACCTGACGGGTAACTGAGGTGCACCACGCGGGGTGTGGAGTGCTAGACGATACACCTGTGAAAAAAATCTGATCCTTTCTATAGACCTCTAACTTGTTCCCTGTGAATTCCCGGGCTAAGAATACACTGAGAAAGTGTGGCGTGATCACTGTTTAGAACCGCGCTTTTCTATGTGACTGCCATGACTTGAGGCCCGAATAAAAGAGAATGTTTTATTTTAAAAAGTTTTTAAAAAGAAGAGAATCTTGTTAAATAGACACACGAGCTAAGACACGTCTCCTCGGACCACGTTCCAAGGTAAATCACAGGTTAGGTGGCCATTACACTATTCAGTTTGATGTCCTACAGGTGATCCGCACTTCTTCCTGAGGTGTGGACAAGTGGTCTTCGGTCAGTTCTTCTCAAAGTTCTCCACCTCTTAAATTTATCGAGAGATATATTCGTATTAGGAAACCTCTCGTCTCTGTCTGAACTTGTTGGTAATTGTTTAGATGTTCCATTCCAGCTCTTGCTGGGTTTGCGTGTTTCGTTTGGCAGCAAAAAAGACCTTGGACCGTTGTGTGAGTTGAACTGTTGTAAAGCGTCTGCTGGCGGCGAAAATTGGCCTTGGTTTATTTTCTTTATAACAAAGATCTCATTTTAAAAATTATAATCTTGATATTTCTATCGGAACCTCAGGAAACAAGCACTGCATTTTAAAAAAATTAAACAGTGGAAACCTGCTTTAGTGTTCTCCAAGGCTGGAGTAGATAACACTAGAGTTAATGACTAGTGCCGGTGACATCCTGTAAAGCTACTACACCTGAAAGCTTACAGCGACACACTAAAGGGTTGTTTACTTAAAACAAAGCTGGAAGTGTGGATGGACGGCTGCGGGCAGATGTAGCTCAGGGGTAGGATGGTCTTGCCTCCTGTAGCCAGCAAGATGGCGCAGGCTTGATAACCAGAGTGGGTGAGGGGAGAGGAAGGAGGGTCACGAAAAGTGGGGTGGATGGGTGGGTGGAATAGAGAACTCAATTTACAGGGTGCCAGAAAGATCTCTGGGGCTAGCTATGGGCTGGAAGATGATCAAACTCTTGCCAGACTGTCATCTGTTCGGTAGAGTGAATAGGCGAGTTGTGAAGAAGACTGGTTAGGAAATGTAGTTTTAGTGAGTGGCGGATATTGATACTCGTGGTGGGCCACTTACAGACATGGTGGGCCACTTACAGATAGCCAGGCTCTGTCGTTCTGACTGTCGCAGGGGCCCATCCCCAAGAAGTGGGGAATCTGAGTTAAGTGAAAGTCTCATTTTTTTATGGTTTGGGGACGCCACATTCCCAGAGTAGGAGGTCGATGAGCATATTTCACCAGACATCGCAAATTAAAGCATTAATGAAGAATGAGTGTCCAGGAAATTTGTTTTCCCGCGTTTTTATATTATTTTGGTCACCCTGTCTAGTCTGCCTGTATCCCGACTCCAATCTTTATCAGAAAATCATTACCAACTATTGAAAACACATGTCTGATGACAACATTAAGTACATGAAAGGACATATAACATCCAATGTTAACAAACTCTACTTGTATCGTGTTCATAGTCATAAATATGTTTGTCCTCTACTCTCAGCAACAACACAAATAACATTTGTGTACACTGTATGTAGCTAAATTTTTTTTACCTACTTATCTCTTTCCCAGCAAACGAAACTGTTGCTAAGCGTTCTCCCGAGGGAGGAGGTTGGTTGTCGTAATGTATCATTAGCTTGTCCATCGGCGGGTGTTCAGTGATGCTATTGATGTCGCCCTCGCCTTGTTGCTGTCGAGGAAGGTTCACGCAAGTGGGAGGGTCTGTGAGGATGACGGGTGGAAGGGAAGCAAAGTAATGATTATTCTATTTTTTCCGGCGTGCATCGACTGTCTTATCCGGGGTATTTGGCTCCTGAAGGGTTCGTTTACCATTTTTTTTTCTCCCGCTTAGCTGAAGCAATTTTACACCAGAGGCGACATTTATCCAGCTCTTACCGTTCATTCTGGATTCGACCAACCTTACTCTGGATTTGACTATTTACGTTCTGCTTTTGACAATCTGTAGTTTGGATTCGATCATTAGTATTCTGCATTCCAGCATCCTTTCACTCATCCCTCTCTTTCACACATACAAGGTGATCAAAAGAGAAAAAGAGTACGAATACAAGGGGGAGGAAGAAAGAGAGGTTGGTGGGTGGGTGAGATAGCTTTCTCGAATCATCAGCAATAATTATTCTCATAATAACAGCTTCATGTGTGTCTCCACAATAAATCTTTACATATTCTTGCCACACTTTGATGGTTGTTGGTTTATTTGAAAGCCTTGCATAATGGAGATGATTTCGGACCATGTGAAAAACATAAAGAGGAGATAAAAAGGAAGGATATAACAACAACAGTTCCCACAAAGTCTTCTGAAGGCAAGTCCTGTGGATAGGTTTCAAGTGTATTATCCTCGAGATGAGATCCGAACCCTGAAACTTTTACATTATATCTCTTCAATCTGTGTCTATATTTATAAAAAAGAAAAATAAACAGAAGTTGCAGATTCTACCAGCTCATATTTACGAGCGCGCGCAACGCGCGCACAAAGATGCATGGAGTTGATGTTATTTTAATAATGCTTTATGTCTTGGGGCCAAAGCCATGTCAAAACACTGATAGACTTCAGCCAGCATTTGTTAGTGCCTACTACACTTTCATTTCTCCGACACCCTTCTTTGTCTCCTCCCGGAGTTGGCAGTAAACAGTGTCAGGTTGCCCACCAGACACCCCAAACTCCTCCGGCTTGTACTGGCGGCACATTCCCTCCGTCTTTTGTCCACTTCTCTCCCTCATCCACGCACCCACCCACGCACATACCCACCCACCCACGCTCCACCCCAACCTGTCCTTTTTGCAGAAAATCTTGATTGATGTCCTCTCTCGGCAACGATAGCAAAACAAGCGAATTTGGAATGTTGGAGAATGCGTTACAGATTTCTCTTTGTGACTGGGGATTGCGAGGGTTTCATCTTTCTCCCACCTGCCGAGGGGACCCCGGGTGAGGTGGTGTCTAGGTAAGGTGAGGTGGAAAGCCTCTTGCTGCGGTGTCTTTGGTGGCAGCACAAGAAGCATAAAAGGTCAGCGGGAGGTTCTATTGTAGTCGCGATGAAATTGAAATATGAATTTCTTTCCTGGACCTGGCAATGGGACATAACGATGTCTGAAGGTACACACGATGTTTACATCTCCGACTGTGCATAACTTTCTGCGCAAATTGTTGTGTCGGTGCAGATTGAGTAGGAATAATGTTTACATGTCAAACAATACAGATTCTGCTGACATATAATGTTTATATTGTGATCTTATATCTTATATTTCTGTGATAGATTCTGTGAGTGTATAATGTTTACATCCTGATCTGTGCAGATATAATATTCGTCGTTCATCGTTTCAGATCGGTTTTCAATACATAAAACTGCAAACTTTTAATGTATCAGACTATATATTCAACACAGTGTTAAAAGTTCACCGTACAGGGTCGGCTGTTTTTTCGAGACATGTAAAATTATGTAAAACGCCAAATTTCTCCTCCACCCAAGTTCACAGCATGGGATGCAGGTGGGCTAACAAAAGAAAGGATGTCACACTTCACTTCCTAGGAAAATTCAGCAGACCACGCCCACTCAAGTCTTTTCAGTTCATATCACAACAACTTCCGAAGGTTATAAGGTGTCGTTTCATGATAATTTTTCGGTCTATTCCTAGAGCTTACATAACTCTGTCAAGTCTACGAGTGGCAGTTTAACGGTTTCTGGTTGAATGCTTTTTTTGTTGTTGAGAGAAGCAGTTATATACGCCTTGGTTGAACCGCTTTGTAGTTGCTGCCTAGCAACACATTCCGCAAACACCAATGATGTCACTGCAGCAGGCGTTAATACAAATTTTCTCGATGTCCACGTCCACAGGATCAATCGCATGAAACAGATGGCACACACCGTCCACACCCTGTGACATGCACTAGAAAAACATCTCATCAAAACAACAGGCACAGCTCTGTCAAGGCCGTTCTGAAGCTTGTGGATGTCAGCCAGCAGTCAATCGAGAGAAAAATCGTTGACAAACAATGCTGTAAATAGTGTCGTAAAATATTGATATACAAATTTTAAATTGGTTGAAGGGAGTGTGAAATGTAGAGCATCAAGGCGCGAATAGTAGCTGACTACAGACTGATAGTGTATTGTGAAATAGGTTGTGTACAATGGATGAGATGATTATAGAGATGTACAGTTGCCTTATTGGTAGCCGAGTGTCAACAGGAGTCTGAGTGTCGTGTGAAGGACTGGCAGCCTGCTGGACCTGTTGGTGAGACGACGACATCGGTTTGTGGACTTGTGGACGACTGCTTCAAGCATCTTGTCAGGCTGCTGACAAAACTAGGGGTTGAGAGGGTCAACGTCCATAAAATTGCCGGACGCCACTCCAGAGGTCAGGCACCTAGCCCGTCGGTTTAACAGTCGTTATATTCAAACCAGCTGAAAAAATGTCAGGTTTGACCATGCCGTCTGCTCAGAAAGAAGGCGGACCTACCCTGAAGTAGGCACCGCAGGGTGGGACTGAGGTTATAGAGAGGTTGGGGAGGTGGTAAGACTTCAAGCAATGAATGGTTTTAATTAAATTGTTGTTTCTCTTTAGTTGTTGTTGTTTTTTTTTTGTTATTTTATTATTTGGTTTTTTTTTAAAATTTTGCTGCTGTTGTTGTTTAATTGTTTGTTGTTTTTTTATTATTCGATAAACATTTTAACTTTTACGATCTACCACATCCTTGTACACCGTCGCCCTCAAAGGTCAACGTCCTTTTTCTTCCCAACTTGTTTTTGTTTTTCCTAGCAGTGAGGTGGTGGTGGCGATGGGGAAGGGGAGAGGAGGTGAAGAATCCTGCTCACCCGTCAAGCTCAAAGGGAGGCAATGTTTACTAACTTTTCAGGTCACGCGAGCTTCAGTTCTAAATAACGAGTATAAAAAGCGCAAGGCCTACAACTCTTCTTCTTCGTCTTCTTCGTCGTCTTTATCTTCCTGTGCTGCTGCTGCTGATACCGGTGTTACGCTGGTTGCTATGATAACAACTGACATCAGGATGACGTAGCTCGTACCCGCATGACCGACTGTTTGTCTGTCCGTCCCACTCGGCGCATCTCTCGCTCCGCACCTGGCGACGTAGGTCAAGTTGGGACGTTATCGTCAACGTGATGTAACGTTGCTGACGTGGCACTTTTTAAATTTCTTGCCCTACACTCGCCAGAAGTAGTCCGAGCAGTTGGTGGTGGTGCAAGGTCACGCCAAACCTGCGACCTCAACGACGTTGATAATCTTTAATCGAGTAATTAAGACGAAGAGGGCAGCTTGCATGAAATGCTGGGTTTCTTTTTATTATTATTTCTTGTGAACGGCTTGACTGCTGCTTTTCATTCATTTTTTTCGTTTGTTTATTCATTCCTTTCTTCGTTCTCGCGCATGTCTCGCTAGTAACTCGCTTAACTTTGACATGATAAAAGTTGGATAAGATCACTGATATATGTGAAGCTGGGTGAAAGAGTGAGAGAGAGAAAGAAAGAAATGTCTAAATGAATTGGGACTACAAAAGTGACCACTGCATCAAGTCAGCCTCCGGACACTAAGGATGGGAGGGGAAGGGCGAAGCTGGCCTACAAACTGAGAAACTACTTGAGGACGGTGTGCTACAATAAACGTTTACAGGGCGCGGGGGGAGAGAGGGGAGGGGCTGTGTTGGGCTACTGATGCTGGAAGTAAATCACACCCCGTGTTGAGATAAAGAGACCCGCTTGAGGCAGCTATTCCTTGGCACGCGTTTATAAGCCGGCGTGTCTTTGATGTTAAAGAGCAGGTGAAATGCCTGTTGAGAGGAGGCAGTTCACACCTGGTGTGACTGATCCCACGTGACCACAAAGTCTCGCCCTCTTTCATTCAATGATGTGGCCAGCTTGCACTTTAATGAGGAGCTTGTTTCGCCTTACTGCCCTCATTCAAACAACCAGTGGTCGTACGGGTAAATAATAAATAATATAATAAATAAACCAGAAATCTCTGGCTGATACGCATTGTCACCTTGTCCGTACATCAAGGTACCTGTTGCACCCCGTTCATTTTATGGGTGTTAAAAAAGGTGTAAGTCTCCGCGTGTTATCATGCCAACCCTGCAACATGTAACTGTGACGTTTACCAGCCATCTGCGTCACAGTCGGGAACGTTGTCCATGCATCATCGTGCGCCAGTGACGTCATTGGCGACCTCGATGATAAGTTGCGCAGTCACAGCCATAAAAAGTGGGTCATCTGAAAAAAAGATACCATCCACCATTCATGTAGTCCTGTGGTGTGGGCGATCCGCTTCGGTGAACTGATCCTCTGCAAAGATTTTACAAAGCAACAGAAATAAATTTATCAAGACCGCATTACCGAGGCTTTTCAAGGTTTGTTTCCCAAACATCAAAACATTTCCGAAGTAACTCTATTTTATTTGTTTGTAAGTATTAAGTCTTTCATGTCTTCCACACACACAAAACACCGAAATATGTATGTGTGGAGGGGATGGGACATTTCCTTAGGTCGTCACCACACTTTGTTGGCGCTAGTACTGACACAGGTAACAAAGACTGCACATAAACCCACCCGCTAACCCCTCACCCTCTGTCACTCCATGTAAACTGAGATGCGGGGGAACACCGATGTGACCAGTTGCTGGTTGTCAGCCCCTTTGCGTGCACTGTGCGTGACTGATGGAACTCGCTTCATCACATAAAAGGGTTTGGAAGCTGCCGCTAGTCTGTAATTACCTCCAACAGGAATAGACCTACAAAGCAAGCTCGTCTGCCTCATTTTCTAGAACTATTTCGAAAATATCCCCCCACCACCCACATACACAACTCCATTTCTGTCTTCCTTCTGTCTTCTGTGTGTGCGTGTTGCAGACTGAAGAAGAAAACATGTCTTTTCCATCAAGTTCCAGTTTTAATATTGCTGAGTAGACATCCTGTTCCGTGCAGTCATGAAACAGGACGACAGGTAAAAATTCATAAAATTAATGATCTGGCAGCCTTGTGCTAAAAAGTGGTGTGGTTCATCAGGACCACTGCAAGCCCCGGGTTGTGTCGATGGCCATCCACTCGTCCTACCGAACACTGCTCATTGATTAGACCCTCGCGCCAGTGAACGTTCACTCATTCTGACGTCACCTCCCGCTGGTAACGATGATGCAGCGTTTGTATCTCGTTCACAGTGATGAATCTGATCCTTGAAATATACCTTTCTGCCAGCGGATGAGGTGATGGTGTAAACAAATTGGTGGATGTATATGTTGGGGTCGAGAAACGTATTCACATTGTGTTATTTTATGTCAGTTGATGATATGTCCAACCTTTTAGTGTACCATGTCTAAATATAGCAGACAGGTGTGACTGCTGGACTTTCTTAGCTTTTCAGGGTTTTTATTTTACAATATGCCCTTTTCCCCCCTGTTATTAAGATTATTTTGCACTGGCAGGAATGGAGTTATGTGAATTTACGATTCTTGCTGCTAATAAAAAGGAAAATGTGCAATTTATGGATAATCCATTAAATACTCATTTTTTTTATCTTTGTAGACAATTTACAGCACATTACATATTTACAACCTGACCCCCCTACACACACACGTACGCGCGTGCACACACACACACATGCTTGCTTACACACGCAAAAGAAGAAAAGGCTGGAAGGAAGAAGAAATAGCAGGGTTAATGGAGCAAGAAGCAAGACACCGGGTCATGTCATTAATATTCATTCATTTTATTTCACTTTTAATCCTCCGTCGTATAATTTTGCCATTTTCGCTTCTTTTTTTCTTTTTAGATTTTTCATTGGTTTAAAGCTCTGTGCAGACAGGGAATAAGCATTTCATACAGTCGTATTCGAGTGTGAGTGCGAGAAAAGTATACGAAGAATGAGAAAAAAAAAGTGACGATTTGCATAGCTACAATACCACAATATTGTCCAATAAGTCATGAAAGGATAATAAACCAATCTCGCTCCCCGACAAAGCCATTGAAAGCACATATTTGCATTCTGCGCCCTCCTCTCTCCTACCATCCCCCTTGGAAGGATGTTTAACTGAGACGGATTCCTCCCTCCACATCGCCCGTGAGTTTTTCACTTTCCTGAAACATGGGGTGAACTTTGGTTTTACAATATGGTGTACACTACACTGGCTGCTTTCGTCTCAAGAAAAAAGTTTTAAGAAATCCACAGTTGGATTCGAAAGAAAGAGAAATAGGTGGGTTGGGTGGAGGAGGGAGTGTTGATCGTTTCCTCCTTCTCGCACATACCGAGAATTATGGAGGGGGGAGGCAGTCGGGAGGGGGAGTGCGAGTGCGGGGCTTTGAAGAAGAACAGAGCAGCGGGCTCCATCCTACCACCGCAGCCTCCGCCCTAGTGAGTCATAGGATTACAGTCGTAATCAGCTTCCTCCGGAAAGAATAATGGACACCGAAATGCCACCACCTAGACCCAGGTTTCCTCTAGTTACTGCGCCGAGCTCACACGTCCTTCTCTCTCTCTGTTTGTTTTTATAACCTTGACCTCTTCCTCTCCCTTCCTTCTTTCTCTCTTTGTTTATATATGTATATAATGTTGATATTGCCCGCAAAGCTTTGTAGTTCAAAGACTCTGTGGGCATAATAAATGGCGAATTATGAATCTCATCACAATTCTGAAACTAGATGAATGAGGCTAATTGTAAATATCTTTTCTGTGTTGTTTTCATTTTATTTATTTTTATTTGGAGGATAGATATTTAATATTATTATTAGATTTTTATGTTGACACAATACCTACCATTTCTCATAATCGCACTAGTGACGCTTCATTTCTCTCTGTGCGTTCGTGCGTACATGCATGCGTGCGCACGCCACCCGTACACAGCACGTGTAAATACTAAACACAGGACCTAGGTTTACACTTTCATGAAATTGGAAAATCTCTGTCCATTGCACGTTTCACTTTAAAATGAGCTTTCAGAGTCGTCTATTTTAGTTATCAGTGAAAGTCATAGGCACGTGAATTCCTTAATGGAGGAAAGTTCACACTCACCAAGAGCAAATACTAATTTATTCGACACAGCGAACGGCATTGTATGAGATAAACAGTTGTTGTTTTCATGTTTACCTCTTAGTGTGCATGCTGGCTGGCCTCGCATTTCAAAGAGGTGCAGCTGCGCACGCATTCAAAATAAAGACTACAAGAGAGAGATAGTGTGTGTGGGGGGGAATGGCTGGGTGGAGGGGAGCAGTAAAGCTTTGAAGAAAAGGCGAATGTTGTACACAACAAAGAGATGCAGTCTCATCTACGTGAGACAGGGTTCCTGAGAACTCTGGGGCTGGTGTTTCACGATGATAATAGAAACCACATTAATGCAACGAAAGGGATCAGGAAGGAGTATTAGTGTGGTGGAAGGGGGAAATTGATGTTTTCAACTTAGAAACTAAGGCTAACAGCCAGCCCTGTAAACAGATACCACATCATGCAGAGAAACAACAGGATCCCCGAGACAAGATCCGAACCCAGGACAGTCGGTCCTCATTGTACTGGTGTCAGGTGTTGACATGTTTTAACCGTTGCGCCACCGGACCGCCCACTAAAGGGATCAAGTAAGCAATTTTAGAAAATAGGAAATATGAAAATAAATTCTCACGGAAGTTTTAAAAACAGACATTTTAAAAGGATGAAAACAAATGGTTCGTCCGTTCGATGACGTTGACTGGCTGGCAGTCCTCTGAAAATAGAAACGTCGGCCTCGGTACCTCTCATCAATTATTTCTTCAGTTCGCACCTCACCCCACAAAACAACCTCCGAGACGCCCCTTAAGTTCCATGTTGACTAAAAATTCTTTTGTTTTGAACGTTCACCCTTAAATCATTGGCTTCTGGTGACCTTAACCTCACAACCTTTCCATACTTGGCTAAACATTCGTTGAACATTCACCATATTAAGAGCCATAAGTCTCTCTCTCACACTCACACACACACACAGACGACCGATGAGTTAAAATTCTATATATTCACCAGAAAACACGGTACTTTAAGTCATACTGGAAACTTACCATCCGCG
>SRHC01001050.1:126187-159774 GCA_004794325.1 Pomacea maculata
TTCAGTTCGCACCTCACCCCACAAAACAACCTCCGAGACGCCCCTTAAGTTCCATGTTGACTAAAAATTCTTTTGTTCTGAACATTCACCCTTAAATCATTGGCTTCTGGTGACCTTAACCTCACAACCTTTCCATACTTGGCTAAACATTCGTTGAACATTCACCATATTAAGAGCCATAAGTCTCTCTCTCTCTCACTCACACACACACACAGACAGACGATCGATGGGTTAAAATTCTATATATTCACCAGAAAACACAGTACTTTAAGTCATACTGGAAACTTACCATCCGCGATACCCGGATAGAGCTTCGTGGAGTTGATGTGAGTAGGTGCTATCTGGAACTGCTGGATTGTGTGTTGGTTGAGGAGGAAGCTCACAGCATCTCGAAGATTAATGGTAAGTGTGTTATCAGGGTGACTTGCCGGGTCACCTGCACCATGAGGGTCATCAGTAAGCAATGGAGAGATGCGAGCGGCAGGCGAAAAATAGAAAGATGGAGCAATTTGGAGAGATTAGAGAGGGGCCGTGTAGGTAAGCTCAAAAGTAATTTCATATTCTGTAAGTTGGACCAAGTCGTGAATACTGGAAGTAAACGTACGAGTGTATGACTGAGAAAGTAAGCGTGTGTATGTGTGAGAGAGAGAGTTTGTCACAGATAATGTATGTGTGTTAGAGTGTGTGTTTGTATGTGAGAAAGAGAGATTGACTAAGAAAGACACGCACTCTCTTTATAGCTAGCTACCTGCGATATAAACATTTTAAATTTGTGGAAACATCCCTTCTCTCAGTTGGAAAAGTGCAGATAGTCTCTGTTTTTCTTCGTTTTCGCGCGAGCGCACACAAACACACTTTCTCTCGCCCCCTATTCTGAGGTCAAAGGTCAAAGGTCTCCCCTCTTGTCTCTCACTGTGTCTACCTACAAAATCAACATTTAAAATTTGTGTAAATACACTCCAACAACAAACTAAGTGCAAATAGTCTCTGTGTCGCTCTTGTTTTCATTTCTTTTTTCGCACTTCAGCGCGGCTGATGCACTCAAACCCTCATCAACGACCTGTGAGTTTTCCAACACAGGCTTTACTTCTCCTGTTTATTGCTGACCCCCTGTCGACATGTTAGTCATACTGGAGGGTTATGGCCCGTCGTGCCAAAATAAATGCGAATATCTCCCTGGAGTGTCTAACTTGTTGTGGAAAAGGAAGTCAGTTCTGTCCGCTTTATTCTATCACAGGCCCTGCATTGAGCTAATCGCAGTATTAGTTTTATTACTGTGATTATAGTGAGATTTGGGGGGAAAATACTGAATTGAGAAGCTGATTTTTCTCCAAGTAAGAATTAGACTTTCCCTAAGGCCCAATGATCTGACGCCAATGAATGTGTGTGAGCTTGTATTGAGAGTGTAACGGATGTGTTTACATACCTTCGTACATGTTGGTCATGACGACACGTTTGGGTTTATCTGTGTAGGTGTTTGCTATGTGTATGTATGCTGCATTTTTATATGCATGTCTGTCTTTGTTGTCTGTATATATATATACACAATGGACCCTCTGTAGTGTGGTAGTTAAAACACTCGCGTCACCACTACAAGGAGAGGCTCAAGGTTCAGATCTCGTCTCGGGACATGTATGTGACTCCTATTCGCGCGGCCTGCAGTCGTGAGTTTTCTCCGGTTTCCTTTCCCCACCTCTCCCCCTATCTCCTCTAGGTAGAAGCACTTTCCCACAAAAGCAACCAGCCAGCCAGGCATACATAATTATACCTTTCAGGGTGTACTTACATCTGTATGTATAAATTAATGCTTTCATGTGTGTGTCCACGATGTATGAGCGCGTGTTTGTATATCTACAAAGTCAACAATTATGTTTGTGTCCAAGTATGAGTATGTATGCATGCATTATATTATGTATGAATTCCCATGTTCTTGCATGTATGTTGAAAGAATGTATGAGGTGTGTATGTACCCGTCGTGTGCTGATTGAAGTGACAGTAGCACGGGTGGCTCTGTGCGTGTGACTCTGGCAGTCTATAGATAGCAAACGCACACGTGGAAGGTGTGCACTGTTCTCAGCTGTTAAACCTCGCTACCCGCTCACAAAAAGCCGAGCAAACAAGATAGACACCCGGCAGTTGATCACCACCCCACACCAAAAAAAAAAAAAAAAAAAAATGCATACGACCCTTGCACACAGCTTTTTACGAGTCACACCTTCATTCCAACCTGCACAGGAACAGCGGTCATGTCAGAATAATAATAATTTTTTAAAATCTGACAGCGAGAAGTCGAGCGATGAACTTCAGTGCTACGAGGAAGTGTGGATTCCAATGGAGTGTAGAAGAACTGCCCTCCAGTGCATCGACGCACGAGCGTTTTTGAGCGTTTTCGTGTGCAGGGTATGATGATCGAGGGTTGGGTAGTGTTGAGGAGAAGGACGATAACTGGAATCCGGAAGTTGCATGACCTAGTGTCCACAATGTCAGTTGGTGACGTGTACAGCGACGACTGCTTCCAACTGCAGAAATGTGTGAAAGCAGTCGGTTGAGTTTTGAAAGAACCATCTGTATGTTCAACTAGGGTGTCATCATCTGTGTGTCTAGCTAGGTTGTCATCATCTGTATGTCTAGCTAGGCTGTCATCATCTGTATGTCTAGCTAGGTTTCATCATCTGTATGTGTAGCTAGGGTGTCATCATTGGTGTGTCTTACCTAGCTGTATGTAAGAGATAGTTTGATTCTTTGGCCACATACTACCTACCATGTGTCACGTCTTCGGCTAGCACTGACGAATAACCTCCCTCGAATATTCTTTTAGCTTTTAGGGTTTTCACGACACATGTGCCCTTCAAATCACGTGACCAGCGAATGTATATTGATATTCAAGCTCGAGGCAAAAAGCAATTGCTTGTGTGTGTGGTTTTTTTTTTTTTGTTTGTTTTTTATGTATTTATTTTTTTGGTTACCCTCAACGTAAACTTCGCACGCGTTCTATCTCTATTCTGCCCTGAGAGTTTGCGATGATCTCCAACATTCGCGTTCTCCAGAAAGCAGGCCACTGCCTTCACACGCGAGGTA
This sequence comes from Pomacea maculata, assembly GCA_004794325.1. Classification (NCBI taxonomy): domain Eukaryota; kingdom Metazoa; phylum Mollusca; class Gastropoda; order Architaenioglossa; family Ampullariidae; genus Pomacea; species Pomacea maculata. The sequence goes on from SRHC01001050.1 coordinate 129,266, forward strand.
CAATATTAGCAGCTTATCATATATGTGTGAGCGTGTTCTGTGCTCTCTTTGGTCTGTGGGAAGTGCTCTCAACGGCCAAGAGAGCGAAGAGCAGTTTTTTTTTTTTTTAGTTTTAAACCAGTTCGACGGCTTTTGCACCGATATTAAGGCCACGAACAGGTGGCCGCCCCTTGCTTTGAATACAGTCCGGCTTTTATTCCTCCACAAAGCAGCCATTATTTTCGTCACGCACTTTGCCTCTCTCTTCTTCTTCTTCTGTCTCTTCGATAGTTAAGTCCTGGCTTTACACGTGAAAACTGAAAAAATGTGGAGAGGAATTCAGAGGTTACAGAAAATACAGCTGACGTGTACAAGTATAAAAGTGAAGCAAAAATAGAGAAAGTTCGAGGAGACATAAACATCGGTACCTCCACACACACATGCACATACATAATCTAATATATTTATATATAATATTACTTGTATAAACACAAAAATTATGTCACTAAAGAGTTCAACATCCATTCAACCTTATGCCCGAGGGTACGAAAATTGTAGACAAAATATTTTATCGGTTATTATGTGTTTGTATCAAATTTTTTTGGCGTGTTTCCTACTGTTTTGTTTACATCCAAGCTTGCCTAATGTAGTGTCCATGTCTTTATAGCTCTTCGTTCATTCTTACATTATTTGTCTGTTTGAAGTTTCTGTTTTGTTTATTATTAAATGATTTATTGTTGGTTTGCTTTGTTTATTCTTAAATTATTTGTTTGTTTGTTTGGTTTTTTTTTTTTTGTTTGGTTTCGTTTATTGTCACATTGTGTTTTGTTGGGTTTTTTTGTTTTGTTTTAGTCTTTTTAATTGTTTTTGTTTTTGTTTTATTTTTTTGGTTTGGTTTGTTTATTGTCACATTGTGTTTTGTTTTATTCTTTTACAGTTTTATTTTTTTAATGTTTTTGGCTTCTGTCTTGTTCATTTTTTGTGATTTTATATTTTTGATATGTTTTATTTGTTCTTACATTTTTTGTTTACTCTAACATCATGGTTTCTTGTTTAACATCATTTGTTTTGTTTTTGTTTTTAATTTTACACTTATTGGGGATTCCGTTTTGTATCCTTATGTTGTTTTATTTTTTGTTTTGGAAACGATTTCTCCTCACGAAGGGGCATCACTTAGAAGTGCAGGCATCTGCTAGACATTCTGTAGCAAGGGTTTACTCAGGATCCCCCGGCGTAGAGACCGGAGAGTAAGGTCAGGCGAGGGGCTGGTGGAAGCCCTCAGAGGAAAAGGTGGGGCCTGTAATGTAAGTCACGGACGGGAAATGAGACTTGCTGTGCACGTGGGTGCCTGCTGCTGCGAGGTGCTGATGGAGAACAAACGATGGAGACTATTATTCTGCAGAAAGCAGGTCACACGAAGCCGCTTCACTCGAAAAGATAAAAATCACTGCGCAAGAATAATCTTGTTTCGGTGGGAAATTTGTGAGGGATGGGAGTGAAGAGGCTGTACGTCGTCATCTTTCTCTGATGTTCATCTACTGGTGCAGTGTAGTAGTTGGCTGGGGAGGACCACCGTTCTCTCTCTCTCTTTTTAATTACTCTTTCGGCATCTTAATTGTCGTTTGACAACAGTTTCTTTCTAGTTTGTTTTGTTAGAAATGATGCTTGAATTTTAGTTGGTGTAACCCAGAATAAAAGCCATTCTTAACTCTACAAATCTGACCGAACGTGCGATGAAGTTTGGCGAAGTGATTGTTATATGAAGAGTCGTGGATTTGTCAAATATTTCAGATTTTATCAATCAGTTTTAAGGAGCAACGAATTTAGTCAACAGAAGAGTCAGCTTTGCTACCAGGAGCTACATTTGCAGATTTTTACTTCTATCATATGGAATAATAGAGATAATGTTTAAAACGATGTAGTGGATCTCTGAAGTTTTGTTAATAGTCTTCTTTAACTGGATCTTTCGACTAAAATCAGGATCTCTTTCCAGTGTCACGCTTCTTGTCGAACTGGATCTTTTCTCTCTCCTCCTTTCCTTCTCTCTCGCACTGTCACACTTATAACGGGATCTGGTTCAAAACGTGGCTTTGACACGAGCGATAATATTACTGAATCACGTGGAAGGAAATTCCGTTACGTGGCCTCCTTCAGATCCTTTCCCCCCTTTCCCCACCAACCATTCCCCGACAGGGATCACGTTCAGTCCATGTCACATGCACGCACGCGCATACAACAACAGAGAGACACGCGCAATCAATGGCTGTAAATGAAAATTTATTTTCTGTTCATTGTTTTAGGAGAAAGATGATTCAAAAGGAGACCATGCCGACACAAGGCCATGTGTCTTGTCTGTGTGACATTGCGGGTGGTCCTTGTAACAGGCACTGGATGTTTCGTTGCTGCCTCTCCTGTGAGGAGGCATAATTATATGGGATGGTGATGGGCTGGAAAATTTGTGTCCCTTGAAATTCCTTTAATATTCACCTTTGTATATGCCTCTCTTCCTTTGTTCTTTCTCTCTATCATACCCACACTCACAACCACCCACCCACTCACACACATGGAAGATAGGATTTCAACACATTACATCCTCTCCACCCAACTTGAGGCAACTGTTTGCCCAGGCATATCTTCAATGTTGGGTGTTCTTCACCTTTGTCCCCATCTTCTTCATATTTATTCATATTTCCCTTGTCTGTCCTATTGCCAGGTGAAAGTCACATCTTTGGCTTTATGCTCTAACATCCATTAAAGCGATGTGCACGTGTGAGGTCATACCAGGGGACAGACATCTGACCTTTGAAAACTAATATCACTGACGATCCACACAATGTGATTGTTGTGTGCGACGAGGACAAGAAGTCAACTGTCGGGAGATCCATGAAATCATTATTTTTATTTTCTTTTTCTTGGTGGCCGTGTCTGAATGTCATCAAAGAACTCTTTTTTGATGAGGCCTTGCTGCCTACAATCTGAAGTTTGTTTGCTGGTTGATAAAGTGAGTTCATCAGTATTTCAGACTACTGTAGTGCGAGTTTCTCACTTATAACTGACATAAAACTGTGTTGGTTTGGTTTTCGTCATTTTTTAATATTCTTTTAATAACTACAAGCAAAGCAGAAATGGAGACATTTAGTTCCAGAAAATATTTTAAACCTAAATGAATTGTGAATACGCCAGTTGAAACAAGATGTCGATCTCTTTTAACTTTTGAACTCGATTTTCGTGTCAAGGACTGAGGACCCTTTTTTCTAGAAATGAATATATTTACTCTTTTTTTCCTTTTTTTTCTTTGGGGTTACTTGTGCGGCAAAATATTTCCTGTCTTCTTACAACTATGCTCATAGTATAACATGTGTCTGACATACGCCGGCCTCTCTATCTTCACACCCACCTGAAGATAATTTCATCAAGGGAAAAATGCCTTCTTTGTCCAAACACTTGAGAAATTTGTGTGCTAGACGAAAGGAAGACCAAGACCTCAGCTGTCCAATCTTGTTCTGAGGTTCTGAGACACCTAAATCCCTTTTCCTGTACCCTTCACTGAATATTGCTTCGTGGCGAAAACATCATCTCCATGTGGGAACCATCTCGAGCATAGCTAACCTTATCTTTCTGTGAAAGTGAAGACAGGGCAACACATTGGTAGTATCCACAACAGAGTGGAGCTACTCATGTCAGTTGGTTGGTTGTTCGAGTTTTACGCCGTGCCAGCATCTAAGGTCCTTGTGCCATGTGGTTCCGACATTCTTTGCCTCGACTTTCTACTCTTCTCTTCAAGTCTGCTTTGGTCTCCCAACTCTCCTCTTGCGCAGGGTGTGTCCTACCTATCCAGCTCCATTTGCGCTTTTTGATGTCTTGGTTAGTGACATTCTGGTTTGTCTCATCGATGTATAGAAACCTGTGAACGTGGGTGTTGTAAAGGTACACGATGGAATCTGTTTCCTCGCTGTCAAGTCGTTTGTCTTCGCCAAGGAGGACGGGTGGGACTAGCTGGCTATCCGTGGCCACCCTATGTAACAAGAAGCATGACATTAACGGGATAGCCTGACAAACGTTTGATGTCTGACGCTTTTGTGTGTTGACAAGGGGATTCAAGCCTCGGTTTTATATTCCTCCAGCGCCATCAGATTGCGATATCTGTTGGAGCATTAAAACTCAAGCCTGTCCATAGAGCAATATCTTTGCCTCTCTATCTCTTCTTTTTCATGTGAGTGTGTTGCTTTGTTAGTGAACGAGAGAAGGTGTATGACAAAGAGAGCTTGCCTTCTTTTGTGAAATGTTTTGTAAAACTGTGGTGACCGCACGCACCACGCCCTGACCTAGTTACATGGCTAATCATGCCGTGCGTGCAGCAGGTAGAGAACGAGTTCAACATCACACATCACATACCTACAGGTGAATGCACATGCCTAAACATCCAAAGAAAATCTTTCCGCTCTTTGGTCTTAAATGACCTCGAGGTGGGTGCCTACGGGACAGGGGTTCAAAGGAAGTCGTGTCAGGGGTCAGGGGTCGACTGAAAGACATGGTTGGCGAGCACGGTCTGCATTTTTAACAATGGATTGACCCCGTGCCGCTGCACGCCTTCGACGTGAGAAGAAAGCGGACTCTTTGATGAGTTTTTTTGGGGTGAATCATTGTAGATAAACATTATTCGTCCTTCAAAAAAAAAAAAAAGAAATAAAACACCACCCACACACACACTTGTTATATCACACAGGCTGTGAATTTGCAGCAGACAATAATAATTTTAAAAAAAATAATTTTTCACTTGATAGTAACATCTCACTTATATTTGTGTGTGTGCGCTCTCAAAGCTTACAACTCAAAATCAACATGTTTTGTTGACACATAAACACAGCATACCATCGGCCAACTCAAGTGTATTTTTTAAATTTATTTTCTAGAAATTTAAGTCTAGTAGTGTGTTTAAAACTTGCTCCTCCTGCAGATCAGAAGGAATGAATAAGAAAATGAATCCCCCCCTCCCCACCACACACACACACACAAACATTTTTTTTAAGTGATGAGGACTATACTAACATGATAAATGGTAATTGTTTCAGTGAAGCCGAGAAAGCAAGTTGAGTCCTACTCAGCTGACGCCATATGCACAAGAACCCACCAACATTCTACCTCTGGGTGCAAGGAGCCGGGTATAAATGGGGTGGGTGGGGTAGAAGAGGGTGGAAGAGACAGCCTTGCTAGGACACGTTTGTTTTCTTTCAAGAGACGACAAGCAGCGCTTGCAGGGTTTATGAAAAATGCATTAGCGACACGGGGAGATAATCGTGTGTAGGAGTGAGGTCTGTCGCTCGCTGTTGCCGCGGGTCGCTCGGTCGCCAGAGCTCAGTGCTCTCCCTTGCTTGATGGCCGACGGGTAGATCGCGGGTAGATGTGACCAGAGCATGCTGCTGACAGCTGACGACCCGTGTAATGACGGAGCGACACGGGTGTGGTGATGGCTATACCCGCGTCTTTATTGTGTGTGAGAGAGAGAGAGAAAGAATTACACGTGTCTGCAGCAAAAGGGAGGAGAGCCACGGCAACCTTTCAGTGCAAAGATTGACGTTAATACATGATCACGTGACACTAGAATTTTTAAAAACTTGTAGACAAGATTAATCAATCTTCTCCTTACTTTGCTCCTGCGTCACATTCCCTTTCACGTTCTTTATTATTATTATTTTTTTTTTTTCGTTCTTTCTATTCATTTCTTCAAATTTCTTTTTTCCCTTATATTTTTTATTTCCTTCCTTTCATATTTCTGTATTCTGCATTCTGTTTTCTTTCTCTTTCCATTTTTTCTGTTTGTTTTCTCTCAACTCTCTCTTTATTATCATGTTTTTTGTTTTCTTCATTGGTTTTTTTCCCTTCATTTTTTTTTCTTGTTGTCCTTTTATTTTATTTCATTTTCTGTTGTTTCATTTCATATAACCTTTTTCAATCATTTTTTTGTTCCTTCCTTTCTTCTCTCTTTTTTTGTTTCTTTTTATCTATCCTTCTTCATTTTTCTTTGTTTTCTTTTCATCTTTCCTTTATTTTTTTCTATTTCCTTCCTTTATTTCTAATTTATTTTCTGGCTTTCCGTTCTTTATTTTTGTTTACCTTCTTTTACCTTTCTTTTTTCCACCCTTTCTTCCTTCTCTCACTCAAACCTTACCCGTCCTTACCACATAGACTTTGCACTCATAAACCCGACAAAGCATACACCATTACAAATACAAATAAAGCTGAGTCTGGAGTTCCAATGGCGGAGAACTCTTAGGTATTGGGATGAAAGGCCAAGATGTATACAAGGATAGCTAAATTTTCTGTAGACATGATTTATACAACTTTCATGTTCTTTTTGCAAGTTTGGCATTTACCTCGATCAACTTTCAAAAGGCCATCGTGATTAGCATAATTATTTCTATCATCCCAGCAACAGCTGTCAGTTGTAAGTGCACGATATGATGATCCGCTGACACTTGGGATAATGGCTTGAAAATGGCAGACTGCCATGTGTGTGACCTTTGTTGAAGTTCAATCATCCACAGATCACCAGACAAAAAGAGATGAATCACACACACATACACAGAGAATATCAATAAATCCACTGTCTTAGAGAGATAGAGAGAAGAGAAAAGTTTAAAAATAAAAGATTTTTTCTGACATCTCGTGCAAGAGAGAGAAAGTAACCTTGAGCCAGACGGGGTGAAGTCTGGGGTGGCTGGCACCGCCGACATTCCAGTCCCACGCGCAGGCAGCAACGATAAAGCAAAAAACACCCTTCGACAACTCTGCACGCAGCTGGAACCGCGGTTTCCCCCAACACACCCGTTAGTACCGGAGGAATCTGGCGCCAGGATTGCTTGCTAGGCCCCCGAGTCCTGGCCACGAGTCTGGCAATGCCCGCCTGATTCTTGGCCTGCCACCCGACCAGCCAACAAACTCCTTTGTTTTTCGTGTTGTGGCCGCGGAGCTCGCCACCCGGAGGAGATTCTGGTTGGGGAGATGTGGGTGGAGATTTTGTTGTAGTGGTGGTCGCCAGAGGTGGAGGAGGTGGGTCCAGTGGTGTGGTGTGATGTCGAGGAGGACAGGACCGAGCGCTACGAGGAGCAAAACATGGCGTCATCCTTGGATTCGCCAGAGAACGCGCGACAGCGTCGGGCATGGGCCCTGTGGCAGGGTATGTGATGCTTTGTGTCTTGGGTAGGGTGTGGGTAGGTGGGTTTCCTTTGGAACAGGTCCCGTGTTTACTTTGCACGTGCTTGTTTTTCTTTCTCTCTCTCTCTGTGCACGTGCTTGTTTTTCTCTCTCTCTCTGCACGGTTTTTCTCTCTCTGTGTGTATGTGTGCACGTGTTTGTTTTCTGTGTGTGTGTGTGTTACATGCACACATATATAAAAAGGATAAAGACAAGAGACTTCATTACTGTGGCATTTAGCAAAGTATGGAACGCACGGGCCTTCTGTAGAGTACATCAACGGTTAATTAACCTCACATAGACACAGGGCGTGTTTATGTCTGGCTGGCTGGTTGCGCTGTAATTAATATCACCATGTAATTGTATCTCTGAGATCAACTTCTATCATGTGAGTCTTCCATGTGTACATAATACTATGGTAATGGCGACATATAAGCAGCACATTAAATAAAGTGTCCTCTTGCCCCAGACACCAAATTCACTTAACTGTACATGTGTATATTTTCCATCAAAGAAAAAGTGAAGGTACACATAGGAGAAACAAGCATTTAATTTAAGATTGAGTACTAGAGAAATGAGAAACCAAATCTGAAGCGCCTAATGATTTTATAATTCTAGTTTTCAGTGTAAGTAGTTCGTGTTGTTGCTCGTGAGTGTAAGAAGGATGACTACGGGAATGTGCCAGGATGTGCAGAATGGAGGCTACGCTGATCCCAACATGTGCATGTGTGTTGGTATGCGTGCCCACAGTTTTTAGTTGTTTGTTTTAGCCTTATAATCAGAGGAAGAATCTTCCACATGCACGAGATTTATTTTCGTAAACGAGCAAATGAGAAATAAACGAAGCAGGTTTATTTTTCAAGAAATGTTTTTTAATAGTCCACACTGTGTCATAGCAGATGTAATTTCTGTGGACAAATCACTTTAAGGAGTCTAATGAGCTGATTTATTTAAATGACACATATCTGGGGAGTCGACAGGTGAAGTTTATATATATATTGTATATTTTTACACCCCCCAAGGGCTCAGTGATGTCCCAGTTCCAGGGAAGATCATACAGTAGCATCACGGACGTGTGATACAAGTTCATGGTATCATCCACAGTTTGTTTCACTTTGTCAACTTTCTGCGTGTCTTGTGATTCCTAGTCTTCAGTTGTACCCGTCTACATTTGGCTGATAAGTCTGTACGCAACAAAGTATATTTTCCAGTCAGGAACTGCATTAACTTATCTCACAAAGTCTTTTCAAACTGAACTCTAAACTGACAATGCCAGTCTTTTCATAGCACGGAGGAGAAAGGAGGAGTTGCCAGTACCCAGGAATTCTTTTCAAGGGTGGATTTTTTATTACAGTACCCACAGAGTCCAAACCTCGCTCAAGTAACTCGCTCCACAGTGACAAACCGTTGACATTGTTTGCGTTCTGTATATCTGTACCTGGCAAAACTTCGGCAAACTGATTGATGTTTAAAAAACTTGTAATTAAAGACCGAACCTTGGTCAATAGCCTAGGTTCCGTGTCAATTCATCGTAAACCTACCGGTGGATGGGTGAGTGAGTTGTTGGAGGGGAGGGAGGGAGAGAGAGAAAAACCACCGTTTCGCCTGAAGGAGTGGCTTTCAAAAGATCTTGGTGACCTCAAGTAAAGTGCACCACGTAGCGACCTTTGACCTTTTCTGTAGCCCAGTATAGGAGCGCTTGACCTGACCTGACTCGGGCAGAAAAAGTAAAGTAGGGTGATTCTGTGCCGGTATTTCCCAGGTCCTTTAGGTAATGATGTGTGCCTCAGATAGTTATCGCCTCGGAATGCTCGATGTCTCGGGTCGTTGGCGTCGTCGACGCAATCTTCGTGTAACTGACAGCAAGAAAACAAGCGAAGGACGACGATGACGGGGCGGATGGAGTGGGAGGGAAAGCGGAAAGAGAAAACGGTGAGGCTGATGATGGATATGAATCATGCAGGTTGCAAGAGTGTGAAGGGTGAAAAGAATTTCACAAAGAAACAGTCTGGGCTGGTTAATATTATGCTCTGTGGAAGGCAGAATTATTTTTGTAGCCTCGTAGCAGTTGGAAAGAGGAAGTACAGCGTATCGAGGAGGAATGCATTCTACAGTAGAAAACACGGGAAGGTCTCACACACACACACAGAGCGAAAGAGAGAAGGGAGGACAGAGATTTTTTTTAAATAGGAGGCCCCTGAATGGTAGCAAATTTTGAAAACAAACAAAACCCCGTTGGAAATGTTTACAACCCACCATGCAGCATCATGAATTTTTCTACCCTGCACTTCATTGTTTTTCATCCAACTTAATAAATATCTTTACCGACCTTGTAAATATAAATACTATCATTTTATAGGAGGAAAAGCAATGGAGGTGCCATACATACTGCAATATATATGTACATGTGTGTGTGAGAGAGAGAAGGGGGGAAATAGAACCTAACAGCCCCTCACGTAATGAGTGGCAGGGATGGCGAGGGAGAAGGTTTACATTTACATGAAGTACTGAGTGGCCTTTTGGTGGACCGGAAACATCCTAATTAGACAGAAGATGGCGGACTGCGCGGCGCGTGTCGAGGGTTGCGGATGTTGTCTGTTTTTGAAGTCCTTGACGGTTCTTGCGACTGCGATTTTCCGTTTGTTAGCGACTTACACCACTAGACAGATATACTGACAGTAGGTGCAGCTAAGCATCTCTTCTTACAAGATGAGGCTCCTTGTTGTTGTCATTTACAAGTGTTCTAAACAGACCTGAAATATTAGTGAATTTTGTTGTTTTTCTGAGTTTTTCTTTGTTATTTTTCAGTGATTTAAAATGGAGCCGAAGTGATAGTGGTCGTTGTTATTTTAAATTACTCTGAAAAGAGTTGAAATTTGGATAATCTTTATTCTTTTAAACTGCTTTTTAAAGAACATAGCAAAGTCAGGGTTGATTATTAAGGTGTTTATAGTCTTATGTTACAGTGTCAGATTGATGTTTTCTCCCACGCTCACACTATCCTCCTCCACACACACCCATACACACAACTACCACTACAACCATACAAAAAAAAAAAAAAAAAAAAAATTAGAAAGTTAAAAATTTTGTGCTTCTCTCTTTTTTTCTTTTTTTCTTTTTTTTTTTTTTGTGGCACCGACTACTCAGAGTTCCCAACCCTATCCCTTCGTTATGTCTTCGATTTCTCATTCAAGTTTAAAACACATTTCTTTTCTCTTTCTTTTTTAATTTTATGTCTTCGTTTTTTGCATGAGTTGTTCTAATCATTAACGCTTGGCTTAAAGCTACAACTTAAAATTATTATTCTATTATTATTTTGCAACTGCCAGCACAAAAATATGAGTGTATATATATAAAATTAAATCCTTATTTTGAGCTCCAACCAACATCAAACACGTGGGGTTAGTTCAGAAGGAGGCTACTCGACTTTAGAGTTGCCACCTCAGCATCTCTTAGTTCTAAACTAAAATACAAATGCTGTGTTTTGAACTTTAGGGTAAGTCTGTGATCTGTGATGAGGGGCTCGGTATTTGTGTTCTGCATAATTGTCGCATATTACTGGAAGACAAAAGAGCTGTGTGTTTAAGTATCCATCTACATACAATGCCTGCTGTGAGCTTGTCTCGCGAGAACACGCCGACTTCTGTAGGAAACAGCTGCTTCATTGTGCCGGTCTCTTTGATGTTATCTACCACGACTGCTAGGCGGCAGTGCAGCTGTTCAGCTGCGATGGAGGTGTCTAATTCGCCAGCAGCGGTGTGAAGCTGTGTAATTAGTGTACAGCTTGTTTAGCTTGTGTGACCTATGCACTGTGGGGTCGACCCCTTTGTAAGCGATTCTGCAGACTGACCGGAAGGTAGGCCGGATAGACGCACAGACAAACCCTAAGAGTAATGAAGATAATGAAGTCCTCAATCTTGCAAGTTCTGTCTCCAGTCTTCCTACTCTCATAAGCGGGGATTCCCAACACGTAAGCCACGTAATCACGTAAAGAAAGGAAGTCCGAAAACGTAAAAGAAATTATAATGTTGCCTGGATTCAGACATTTTGTAATTAATCAAACATGAAAGCTGGTATTTTGTCATCACTGGTTTTCAAATGTCAGTAACGCAGATTTATATGATATTAATAAAGCAGTTTGTAGACATCAGGAACCAAGATAATATTAACATATTTACACTGGCTTGTACTTCTGCAACTGGTGGATACAAGTTTCACGACCACAACCTTGTGGGTGTCTGAAGATCCCCGTCAGTTTATGTACATCATGTTGTGGCATTCTGAAGCTGGTTCAAGTTAAAACTTTTAGGTTCTTAGGGTTGCGCCATCTTATTACAGAGAATGCCAACATTTTCATGGACTGAAAACCGTTTTCATAAAACAGACATAGTCAGCACAAACAGAGCTCTTCAGTGTCTAGAGGACTTTGCAAAATGTCAAAAAGTATGGACAGATTACATTATAAACGTTTACCCTTAGTGTGTCATTTTTATGGGTGATTAAAAATAATTATGCATAATCAAAGGATCTACAAAATATTTTTACGATTTTACCTTTTGCTTAAGAGTCTTCGTTAACTGGTCAATTCTTATAAGTTGTTTTTGTCAGCCAAATGAAGTATTAGCCTTAATTATGTGATAATTAAATGGCGCGCGCACACGCACCCACACTGTATACTCTAGACTACCGTGATTTGAGACATTTCAAAGGGTCATAGGAAGTGCAACATTTACCTATCTCTAGAACTTAATGACCTCAAGAGACTCAACCCTGTGAAGACACTCTAGTTGGTTTTCTGGTCTCGGTTTCCAGGACGTGTGCTGCACCGACTCTCATGCACCATCATAGTCAACAACAACAACAACGACGACGACGACGATGCTGATGAATGTGTAATGTATGTCAAGCTGTCAACATCGACACTCGACTCACTAATTACTGTGCACTAATTACCTCGGTCTGCCCTCGGCGGTTCTCTCGTTACTGGCGAAGACGAAGCCACTTGTAGGTTTACTTACAGACAGGAGTTAAAAGGTTCCAGCGGGGTTTTTAATTTATTTTTATTGTTTTATTGTGTATTTATTTATTCTCTTTGTGTTCGAAGAATTCAAACTGCAGCTGCATTTATTTTCCCACGGGTATTGCAAAAACTGATTTTACACCCGTTTTATGAGCAGGGCTTGCGTTTTTCTTGGCTTAATCATAAACGTTCATGTATGCATAACACACACACATACACAAGTGAACTTTCCATCTGCTGTAGCCCCGTTGCATCTATAAATAACACAGATACAAAGTTTTAAAAGCGGGGCCGCCGCTCCGTCACTGCTATCTAACGTCTGCCCGCAAGGCGCTGGTATCTGATGGTCTACCCGAGGTTTATGTGACTCAACGTTTGCCTGGAGCTGTGCTCGTGTCTCGAAACAGTTTTTTATTTCTATTTTTTAAAACACGAAAGAGCACATGTGTCAGAGGGATGACAGTGAGAGAGTTAAAAGAAGGAAGGAGCTAATTAACACGCTTGATGTTAGAAAAATGTTGAGTCGGGTGTCTTTCTCGCCACACTGCGGGTAGACCATGGTGTGGCACTTTGAAGCTGATAAGTTTTCAGGGTTGTGTCGTCTTATTAAAAAGAAAGTGTTCCAAACCGCATATCGTCACCTTCATCTACATTTTTTAAAAAGTGAAATCGTGCTAAAATTAGACTAAATTATGCGTTTTTCTTCTCTCTTTGCCTACAGCTGTCTCCTGTGCTTTTATCTACAACCACGAGACACCGATCCTCAGGTAGTGTGTGTAGGGTGGGTGAGTTGGGGGGCTGATAAAAATTTGTTTAGTGATATGTGAAAGGTCAATGGATGATAAAAGGTCAAATATCCTATAACTTAGTAGCCAGGGTGTGCAAAGAGCTGCTAGCGTCTAGGGCGTGTAGAAGATGTATTAAGAAGATGGCGCCGAACCTTCTCTGTTAATAGCTTTATCCCGTCTCCGATCAATCAGGTACCCAAGTGATTAATGGGTGGGGGAGAGGAGTAGTGTTCTAGTCAAAGAACCCTGTGAACTTTGAATCACCGAGCTTCTTCTCCTTAGTCGAGAGCACTCACGTACTAACCACTAGGCTAAGCGCAGTGACCATCAGGCTAGGCAACCACTAGGTTAAGCACGTTCTTTTTTGCTTAATCGCCTCAGAAGAGATCACAGGAACTCATTAATTGTTCTTAGAGGGTCGTGGAGTGCGGGGTGAAGGTCAAGACGGGTTTAAAAAAAAACATGCCTGTGAGCGATTATCAGGGATGAGAGGAAGAGAGGACGCTGAGGTAGTTAGGGGAGGCGACACATCAAGGAAGGGACGGAGCTTCAGGTGGTGTCGATTTAAGCTTAGGGACCTGGGGAATGTCCGATGTGAAATGGAGAGAAAATAATCTTAGAGCGAGGTGGCTTATGCATTACTGAAGCAACACACGTTCGCCCAAACTCTACCCACCAACTCTCTTTCTTTCATCTTTCCAGAGCTTCTTTTGACATGTCCAGAATCTGTGCATCTCTTGCATTATGAAACCCAAAAGATTTCTGGAAATATTTACGTGAAGGTTTCCGCATAAAAGTTGGTATGAGGCCTAAAAATTATTCTGTTGACAAAATGCATCTGAGGAACATCTCGACATAAACTTTGGAAATGTCGAAGTTTGGACAGGGAGATTTTTAAAGATAGTAAAGTTAACTGAGTGTATCATTTGTCCGTGTACGTAGACTTTACTACTAAACTCCATGAATACGACTTCTATACTTGATTGTTATCAATTTATTCCGTAACCGTGCATTTATTGCCATGGTCGAGCTGTACAAACTCTCCTTCTTTGTTCCAGAACTGCTGCCTGGAATAGAAGAGTTCCTCGTGCGAATCCTTCCGCAGGAGAAGCTGTCACGTGGTGCCGAAGAGCGCCGGCAGTATTTCGTGGAGCGCCTGGACATTCTGAAGTTGCCACCATCACTGCCACCCAGGGCCGGTAAGATGGGGAAATAGCTTTGCAGATGACTTACCTTGACCACGACAGGACGGACAGGCTGACGTCACTGGCATCCACACAGACTCCACTCACACCGCATAGTCTGACGTAAATATCAGCCACACAGAAAACGTTAACATCATCTACAGAGCCCAAAGAATCGTAACCGGTCATTAGTAAACATTTCACACACCACTAGACCCCTCATTTCACGTGAGGAGCTGTGTGTAGAGAAAGTTCTAGACACCCGGAGCTCGCATGCAGACGAGATTTAGCTAATCACTGGGTGTTTAATTTCAGGGAAGAGAATCTCGCGGGAAGTGCTCCAGGAATCGGAGCGGGTCAACGGACAGTCAGCGGAGGACGTGACGCAAATCAGTCAGCTGGTGGAGAACGACTTCGCGGCCTATCAACGCGAAATCTCGCGGAACTTGCTGGTCGCTGCGGTCGCCGAGACAAACAGGGACGCCACTGAAAGCGAGTTGGAAAAGGTACGTAAACAGTTTTATGGTCTGGTTAAATGTCGGAGCCGATTCTCATCGCAGTGAAACTATCACGAACGCTGTGGTTGGCATGTCATTCCGTTAAGGATGTTCAAAAAAAGGAAAGAAAAAGAAAACAACCTGGAAGAGGATGGGTAAAGAAAAGGTTCCTTTTCTCAGTCCCGGTGTTTATATGGCTGTGTAAATGCTGAAACTGGTTTCACGTGCAGGACCATAAAACTGATAGCTGGCGCTTGCATCGCTGACTAAGCACGCATCTTTGTCTAGATATTTATAACTGTTTATTCATCATTCGGGGATAAGACCAAGTAAGGGGTAAGACTGAATAATTCTCCTCACTTTTAATGTTTTTTGGTTAACTGTTTTTGAATGTGCCTGCCTTAACCTGATTTTTAAAAAAATTTACCTGGCTTTTCGATGGCTCTTGTCTGAAACATCGACTTTAAAATGAAGAAGGAGAAGCACAGGAAACAGACATTAACCAAAAGTGGGGGAAAGTTTGGCCATAATGACATCTTATAATGCGAATTGACATTAGCACTTGTAAGTGGTAACAGTTAGTGGATACAAAACTAGTAATTGTTAACTGGTGTAGTACTGGTATGTACCAACAGCTTAATAATATTGTACTAGCACATGCTAACAGCTAAAGTGTTGGTAAGTGTTGAACTCTAATTGATAGAGCACTGGCGAATTGCGGGTGATAATACTCATGGGTTTCATAGGATTGTTTGTTGTTTGCGAGTAGCCGTTTTTAAAAGGTTGGAGCTTTTTTAAAACCACATAGTGAAGATGGATTTGTTTACCGTTTTATCCCGCGGCAAGACTTTCATCGACTGGAGGTTCTTGAGCACAGCCTGTCTGGAAAGTTTCATCCGATGTTTGCTTTGGCAAAGAGTGAGGCTGCAGAAGAATGGATGTGTAATTAGTGTTTGCCTATATTTACAAGCGCTACCTAAGAAAGGTATGCGAGGATTTTATTCTGGTGTTCTGGAATTTGCCACTTTTGCTGCTGTAGTTGCTGCTACTAAAAGGACAGGTGTAGGTATTGTCACCAGCATCTTGGCTGTTGTCGGACACGTATCTACAGGAACACACAAACACACACACGTGTCTCTACCTGCAGGCATACACACGCAAACACGCATGCATACACTTACACAAATTCACACACGCACACACAGATGTGATATATATATATATACAATACATGTATGTACTCACACACACGCATGCATACACTCACACCTTCACACGCACTCACTCACGTACGCTCACATGCATATGCGACCGCGCGCACGAAAATTAAGGAACGGAAATTTCACCTGGTGTTAGAATGTAGCTCAGGTAGAGCAGCACCAGACTGAGAATAACTCTTTTTTTTTTTAATCCTGTAATTAGTAAAACCTATCTATGTCGTATTCCAGAGCTCTGCGAAGCCGTCTTAAATTAGGCAAAGTTGTTCGTACCAGCCACATCCTGTGTTACTCGAAGTCGAACTTTTTTTTTTTAAAGCGGCAATTTATTAACACTAAGTTTTAGTAGCACTTCCTGTTATCAATAGAATAATAAATGATACTTTAAAATATTCTTTGTCATCGTACGGACTGACGACTTGAATCATCGCCTCTTGACATGTAGCGGTCTAGTAATTATAACTGTCTACACCGTGCCTAGTGGTCTTCAGTGCAAGGTCTGATGCACCTAGTAACCTGTAATTAAAACTTACCTGGCTAGATTGTACACACCAGTGAATGCATTCTGACAATTTTATGGCTAGAGAAAGGCATGCAAATGAAGAAGAAGCGAGAAGACCGGCGAAGAAGACAACGATGACTGTATATTTCAGTCAGGTTTGGGACTTTCCCTCCCTGCTCCCCACCAACTCACATCCTGGAGTTCCCCAGCTCTGAGTCCATGATAACTGTAATGTGCTGGAGCCAAACGATGACATTTAGTGTACTGTGACTCAATAATCACCTTAGTGTCCTCTCCTGACATACCTTCCACGGTCTACTGTCCTGGTCACTCTGTTTACCGAGGTTATTTACCTGTAAAACACACACTTCCAACGTATTTGCCTGTCAAACACACTCCCAGTGGGAACAAGCGATCCCAAAGTGTATTTGTGCTCCCGCACATACATTTAACCCCAGTATATACATCTAGCCTCGACTGTACATGCACTCCAAGTGTGTAAATACACTCTCCAGTATGTAAAAACACTCCCTTCAGGCGTATACTCCTATCCCCCGTACTACTCTTTCGCGGACAAGAACCATTTTGTGACAGTTAATATAATACAATGTGTTTTGTCAGTCTGACATATCAAATTATATTTCTTGTATGTTGACAATTATCTGCATAGCTGGTGTTCTGAAAACAACACAACAAATTCTTGATCTTTTTTTTTTCCAGGGGGTTAAAGTCTATGACGACATTGACCTGACAGAAAGGTGAGAACTAAATCATAGTAGTATTATTCAATTGTCATCTATAATCAGTTCTTCATGTCAGTGTGATCTTTATAAAACATATTCTGATTGGGTGGGGACTTCACAGTATGCCCAGTACATCCTCACCATTTTGATTTGTTTGTTGACTTTTAAAAAAAAAACAACATCTGAGTATCGTTTCATGGTTTGTTTATATATTATTTCATTGCTGAGTAAATAAGTGAAGGAGTCGGGATGTGTACGTGTGTTTCCGCGTTCGATGCGTATGTCTATGAATACATAGAATTTGGTATCATTGCGGCTTCTGGTTTGTCGTTGTAAACAAGAGATTAAGTATTCTCTCGATTGCTGTCAACTGAAATCGTTAGAGAGAAGGAGGGGAGCGTGCTGGAGGTTGTAGATGGGAACACAAGCAGATTTAGAAATTTGGTTGATAAGTTAGAGATCCCCCCACCACTACTACGCCGTCTAAAAAGAATACTTCACTTCTCTTTCCTACTGTCGAGAAAGTGCGAGAAATAACGAGAAAGACTTTTTTGTCCACAGCAACAAGAATGAAGACAGTAATGATGATGATGACGACGACATCAGCGCTCTGTACGAAATCCCGGTCGCCAGGCAACAGCTTCCGCCGCTGACGTCGGAGGACAGTCTCAGCCAGCCGGCCGACATCTCCAGCCTCGCCAACGCCACCAGCACCGACGACGTCAGCGACGATGTGCTCGACGCCTCCTCCCCCGTGGGACACCCACCTCCTCTGCCCCCGCGCAAGGATCCCAAGGTGTCTGAATCGGGCAGCCGCTCGTCCGTCAGCACCATGGAGGACAAACCTCCGGACCTGCCCTTGCGCCACCCCGCCCTGGAGAAGAAAGTGTCAGAGTCTGGCAGCCGCTCGTCGGTCAACAACAGCGACGACAAACCGCCCGAGCTGCCCTTTAGACCACCGCAACTGTCCAGGCGTAGCGAAATCTCCCAACGGTCCAAGTCTGACGTGTCGGGTGAGCGGAACTGGAACGTCATGAATCTTGTTAACAGCTTTTCTGATTGGAAAAAAAAACTACGTCAGATATGTTTAAGCAAATAATATATCAAATTAAAATATTTGTTAGTTTTCGTTTCAGTCAAAAATTTCTGTTTCTACCTAAATTTAAGTATTGTTGTCATTAATGGACCTTTGTTCCAGACGGGGACAGCACGAGTTACGAGTCCTTTGATGAGGACCATGATGCTGGTAGGAAATCTAAAAGCAACATTAAACTGCCCATGTGAGTCAGGTTTCATCATCATCATTATCATCCATCATCATCAATCAATCAATCCATTAATCAATAATCCATCATCATCAATAATAATATCACGTGCACTTTATGCTATGAGGGTTAATTTTTTTCTTGTTTCCATCGTCATCATCATCATCATCATCATCATTACTCCGTCACTGTTCAAGTCACGGAATTTTCGGTTTCCTCAGGCGGCCCAAGAAGAAGATCAAAAAGGGTTCCAAGCACCCGGCCAACAAAACCCGCTCATCTGCCACGTGGGAAATCAACGTACCCTTCAAGAAGCTCGACAACATCCTTCTCTCGGGAGAGCTGCTGCACAAGGGCAAGCTGTCTTGGAATCGGCGAGTGGTTGCCATTAGCAACGGCTCCATGGCCCTGTACAAGCCTGAAAAGGAGGCCAGACCTGTTTTCGTCATTCCGTTAGCCGGGTACCAGGCCAGCGTTGGGGACAAAGACGGGAGGAAGGGCTTTGAAATCACCATGGTGCATTCCAACGGGGATTCACACTTGTTTACTGTTGATTTCAAGGAATGGGCCACAATATGGTGCGAGGTGAGCTGTAGTCTTTCTCTTACAACTTATTATTTTTAAAGCCTGAGAAAGACAATATGTAACAGCTATAAAAAGCTACTTTGACCAAATTCACATTAGAATTGAGTTAATTTTATATTTAGTTTAAAATGTGATTTTACTGACTCACACAGTTAAGGGAATACAATAATGTTAAAATACTCGGTTAATATTTGTTTCGATTATTTAAAGTATTGGCGCATGGTGAGCACTGCTAAATGATATCAATAAATTCAAGAGCACAGGAAGCAGGTCACAAAAGCTGCATTTACGTCTCTCGAATGTTCAGTCAGTAGTTGACCGATATCAGTTGTAGTTACTGTTTGTTGTCGCGGTCTCAGACATTCACTTCTGTTTCAGTACGTCAACAACCTGTCCAAGGGCTTGTCGGTCATACCATTCCATCAACACCTGGCCCGCACCTTCAGTGGGGAGAGTGAAAACTCCATCAGTGGCAGCAGAGTATGCTCGAAATTCGTCCATCATCGCATTGCCATCATTTCTCCTTCCCTCCCTCGCTTTCTCTCTCTCTCACTTGTACTTTTCGACCACTCACGTTTACTATGGTGTATTGTATATTTTTTACAAAGGTTGTCGTGTATGTAGTTTATATAGTTTATGCAAACTTCATTTTTTCCCCCAAATCAGAACTTTCTTTTCTGTGATACGGTGAATACAGTTGGGGATGCCTTTGAAGGCGTAGGCTCGTGCTAAGGTCATTGTAGAAACCCTTGGCAAAAGATGATCTGCTATACTCTTTTTTCGCTACTTTGAGTCTACAACGTCTTTGTAGTTTTAAAAAGTTTATGTCTATAAAATAAAGGAGAAGAAATCATGGGACACATTACAACAATCTTCCCCTCCCCTCTCCAAAAAAGGGGAAAAATGAAATAAAAGAAAGAAAAATATCCACATCAAATAATGACGCTAGTTGTAAAGTCGTGTTCACTGCCATGCCTGTTCACATCAAGATCCAGTTCGACCTTGGAGATTATGAAGCGTATGAAGAGTACGACAACAACAGCAACAACGACAGCAAGGCCTCTGACACACCTCCGCCAACGCCGCAAACGCCGCGGTCAAAACTTGCCAGCCAGCGTTCTTGGAGGCGAGCGCTCTTACGAAAAGTGTCGTCGGCCCCGCCGTCTCAATCATCGGCGGGGTTTGAACCGCCTGCACCCGCAGGATCCGCGTCCAACCTATCCTTGGCCAGATGGGACTGGAAAACCATTTTCTACCACTGGTCTTTTCCCCTGGACGAAGTCATTGTTGGAATACGGCGAGTGAGTGTCTCGCTGAAGGTGTGGAGATCATCAAGCATGTGCTTTCTGTTTCTGCATGCTGCTATTTCGTTGTCAAGCTCGATCGCCACTCCTGCACCCAGCATGACGACTTGAAAAGACATGCTTTTTAGAGTGATAACAAAAAGTAACAAACAGGGAGCATGCATGGGTTTTTTCCCCATACTTGTCAGAAAAATGTGTTCGTGTAAAACAAGCTGCTACAAAATTATTCAGCATGCCAGCGTGTAAAGTTGCCGGTGGAATTTCTTAAATCAGTGATTTGTTTTCAGCATGAAACCTATTTTTTCCTTCACACCCATCCTGTAAAGGGGTCAGACTTCAACCCTTTCCTCTTGAATTCTGGAAGATCGAATCTCTGGCTATAAAAGAAATAGCATTATTGTAACATAGGCGTGCTTATTTTTAACCACATATATGTATGTCATGTTCGCATGATGCATATTATCTTAATTGTAATCGGTACCTCACTACACTCATGTCTGTACCATCGTTAATTCAAGATGAATTTCACAAAGAGCTTCAGAAGCTATAACGTTCGCCGAATAACGAAAGCTCCGATGAATTAATCACGGCGGACTGATTTTTACTGTTCACATCTCCAAGCTGACTTTCTTTTAAAGCAAAAAACACAGACATACGAAATGCGATTAATCTTAAGTTAGAATAATTTTAATACTACAGATGAACTACCAATGCAAACCAAAGTGCAGCTGAAAATAAGAATTATTCTTTAGAACTATCCGTGCTAGACAAGCATTCTTATTAGATTTTTCTATAAGACATGATAGTGATTGGTTCTGGTGGGGAAAAATTAGTACAGAAATGCGTTGATTAGTGACCAGTGAAACAGTGAAATTTATGCATTATTTACTTCTAATTATAAGAACATGCTGCACGAAAATGAGACAGCAGCAGGTTCATCATCAAAGGGCCTTGCTGTCAAGTAGTTTTTAATCAGATGAAGTACGTTCGCCCAGTCACTCTCACAAAGGCTCACTCGACATTCACTTTCTCGTACACTGAGATGGATTCCACATACCACTCCTTTGCTGGAGATGAAAATCAAGACCGTCAGAGCGTATAAAAAATCCCACCTCTTCCCCAATTTGCCTAGTCGTAAATTGTAGTTTTTTCCATAATCATATCTGTCTCATCAGCGAGAAGCCGACAAATTGCTTCGTGATTACAAGGATCGGTGGGCGCGGGTTCCAGTATGGCAATAAAACGGTAGTCATGCATATCCGCCCTTGTCCATCATACTTAATAGGGTAGGTAGGGGAGGACCATACTTCCAGTTCTGTCGAGCTGACTGATACTCGAGAAGAATCTTCCCCTGACATAATCTCTTATGACACGAGCCCGCAGTCACTCGCATAACTGATCGGGTGGGGTGGAAGGGCGGTTGCGTTGGCGTTGTAGGAAGAGAGAGAACAGGACTCGAGGATGTCCACAGAATACATATGGGTAAGAGATCGCCATCGAGATGTGTGTTGATCATCTGTACGCTGCCGTTATTTTAGATGACAGATGCACTTGCAGAACTATTTCTAATAGTAATTGAATGGTTTATGTATAGCTGTGAGAGAGAGAGAAATCCTGAGGAATTACAAGAAAACCGCGAAGACGAAAAATCGTGTCCGCCTATCTCGGTTCACGGGAAGCAACTGCGCATATCTTTTTAACGCGAGTTCAGTTTAGTTTCCCCTGAGCTTTAGTCCACAATATTCACAGATTTTTCACATTTTCATCGGAAAGGCAGTTACAAAGACAAATCTATAAAAAAAACTCACCTATACTAGGAAGTAAATGTTGAACCATGTGTATTATCTTTCACGCTTATACAAATAATCTTTCACAATTACTAATGCTCTTAGTACTGTCTGCGTGTAAAAAAGAAAAAACAGGAAAAGGGAGGAAAAAGATTTTTTAAGGGGGGGATGGGATCTATTTGTATTGTGCTTATAAACTTATGAATTTCTTTTCAAAATGTAAGAAAATGGTAAAGTAATATGGATTTTATTCCTAATTAATGTGTACCATAAATAAATTCGTATACTTACTCATATTTTAAAGCGAAATTTCCATGACTAATTTTTGTTCAAACCCTAGTGTTTATTCGAAAATGCATGGTTATAACAACCTGCTTGTTATATACTTACATGGAATGCTCCAAGTGATGCCTGTCTCTCCGCTTATTATTTATGTACATGTTAGTTAATTATGAGATTTTTATGATTGTACTGTTCTTTACTGACGTTTTTGACATCTTGTTTTACAATTAAGCCAAAACAAAACAAAATTATTAACAAAAATTTATGCTTTTCTCTTTTTATAAAATACTGTATGCCTGAATATGATGATTGCTAGGTGTATCTATGCACCCATGCATATGCACAGAGAATTAAAACAAGTTGAGAGAACTATAGACATAAGATAGAGGCGGGAGGGAAGAGAAATGCACAACTGCATTTGTGACAGTATGCCTTACATATACACACAAAAGCATACATTTTTTATTAGCTGCTGAAAGAAGCAACAATAAAGCTATACAGCTTTAATAAATATTGGTTCCCCTCCCACATGCTTATAATGTCTGTTTTCTCTCCCCTTTCTCACACGTAGATTTTATTGCACTTTTCACATGCAGATCATATGATTGTCTTGTAGTATCACAGTATGATTCATACACCCATAACTCATTCTTAACACAGATAGTGCAGTCTCTGTGTATGAAGATATTCTTGAAATTATTTGACTTGTTGAATGTTTTATTGTCCTATGGAGCATATTTATTTTTAATGGTAAGAAACTTAAGAGTTTATACATGTATGTGTGTGCGCGTGTCCATGTGTGTGTGTGTGTGTTTTGATAACCAGGGAAATCTATCGGCCAAATCAAATTCCAACCTGTCTATAAACAGCAATGGAAGTGAGTCAGATGATTCTACCAAGCCAAGGTTAAGAGGTATTTTAAGACCACATTTTTTGTTTATATCCTTTATAGTTGTTTCATTTTACTTTCTTTACTTATTTATGTTTTTTTCATTCTAATATCTAAAATAAATTTTATGTCTGATATTTAAAGAGAAAACAAATATTAATCTGTAATGAATTAAAAATTTACTATTAGTACTTGAACCACAACTATGTCAATGTCTGATACTTGCAGTTTATATACTAATACAACTAATTAAGAATGTTAAGACTTTTTAATTTGGCCAAACTCAAAGAACAGTTTTTAGCTTTTCCTGTTGCCTTTTAAAGATCAGTTTCAGAGTTATTTCCCTGTTTCTCTGTTGGTGATTTTAAATAGCTTTATTTTAAAGATTATATGCCTCTCTGACCTGTTAATATGAATTCTTGCATATAAAATACATAAGTAGAATTTCAGGTAACATTTCATATTTTTTCTTTCAGCAGGCATATATTTTAAAAATTAAATAACTGGTTTTTTCCAGTTTTTGTGTATAGTGTTTATTCTGAGTTTTGCAGGGAACAAAGTGATGAGAATGGGATCATTTGCTTATCGGGCCACACAGTTCTTTGAAAATTTAGGAAAGAAAGCCACAACCAAGCGTAAAACAAATAGCTTATCATCCCCCTTGGAAGGTGACAAATCATTCCGTGATGGGATCCAGGAAGAATCCTCAATGTCATCCACAAGCCTTGGAGTGCCAGCATCACCCTTGTCAGAGAACTTTTCACCTGGGTGGCAGGATGGTCATCAAACACACTTCTCATCATCACCTGTGTCATCAGAACACACACTGCCATCGCCCCTACCAGTCCCTGACATACCACTTAATGTGAAAGTTCAAGGTAACAGATAAAGACTGTAATGGCTTAAATCCTTCAGGATATTTTATCGCATTATATTAAATACATTTATTCAAAACTGAGTTTATATTAGAGTTATATTAAGTTTACATAAATCTGAATTAGTTGATCTTCTAAATAACTTAGCTGAACAGGTGAAAGGGTATTACCACAGCACCACTTTATTAATAAGCAGCATTTTATAGTTCTTTGTTCTTTATATCCTTTCTGGATTTAAGAAGTCAAACAAACATTAACGAAGCACTAAATGTAAAAGTATTCTGTCAAAGATGGCACAACTGATTTGGATTGTTTTGGTCCCTCTCTACCCCAAACAGGTCATTTAAACATTTTCAGTAGCTTCAACAAAAGACGATGGGGCTTAAGGTGGTGCCTTGTCCGAGAGAATATGTTTGAGTGCTATCTCA
Organism: Pomacea maculata; assembly: GCA_004794325.1. NCBI lineage: Eukaryota > Metazoa > Mollusca > Gastropoda > Architaenioglossa > Ampullariidae > Pomacea > Pomacea maculata. The sequence continues at coordinate 153,805 of SRHC01001050.1, forward strand.
GTCAGACATCACAGCATATTGAACTCAACTTCCTACTCAGAAAGTGCATCATCCGACATGCAGTGGCTGAAACAAAATCTCCCTTAGCTCTCATGTTGTTGGAACATGACAAAGAGAAGATTACAGTGGAGGTAAGGGCATACAATTAGTATTGCTGCATTGTTATTTCCATCAGCTCTTCAGTTAGCCAATGTTTTAGAGAAGGTTTTGAGTTTTTTCCCCATACTTTGCTCATCAGCCTGTAAGACTCTAATCCTGGGTACTCGCTATAGCGGACAAAATGTAAGTTTACAGCCCTCTGTTGTGGCATTTGTTATCTAGTTACCTTGAGAGCCATGTTTTAATCAACTTTGGAATTGATACACACACAAACTTTTTTCTAGGCTTTAAACTGAGAAATGACAGGCACCACACCTCAAATTTATTTAGCCACTACATGCACATGCAAATTTGAATCAGATAATATTATTGTTTCTCATAGCCACAGTCAAAGGAGGAAATGAGCCAGTGGCTAACAGTCTTGATGATGGAAACATCTACAGAGGCTATACCCTCAGGTTTGGAGGAATACTTCCGAGAATCTGAGGACCCTTCCACAGAAGAACAACTGATTGAACCTGATTATACTGACATTCCTGCTGTCTCATTCATGCTGCAGTCGGTGGGAATTTTCACCTTTTATGTTTGATTCACCAGTGTTCAGATTATGTTGTGTACATGTACTTGGGGTGAATAGAATTCTTATTCTTTAAAATAGCTCATTTGCATTTGGTAACACAAACATATCTCAGATACTGAGCAACCATTATCATAGATCTGACAAGTTAACGAATGCTAGTGTAATAAACAGCATTGTTTGATAGCTGGGACTGGCAGGGAGAACAATATTAATGACAACATACATTAGTTCAAAGGATATAATACTTCTCGATTTCAGATTTGACATCTTCAACTACTTGTTGACTCCGGGAATGCTAAATAATTGTTTTAATCATGTGTTATGAGTGTAAATAAATAGTATCAAGATGATCCATTACTCATATATGTAAATAAGAATTGTCAATATGATGCATTTCTCAACTGTATAAAGATATATAAAAATATTTTGTTGCCTTCGTTCATTCATTTATTGGTTGATTTCAGGCATCACATTACTCACCTCCTCTGCCAAAACAGCAGAAAGATACAGACATAACAGATGTTTCTGGGTGTTTGACCTCGGTCGATGAAGACACAAACATTCTAGCAGAAAAACAAGTATCAACAGATGTGTACACAGAAGTTATCAAGCGGCCATCCTCCACAAGGCTGGCGGATGAAGGAAAGGAGGATAAACAGAAAAAAACGCGCAAAGATAAAAAAGAAGCAAGACATCCGAGGTTCATGGACAACCTAGCTGTGTGCAATATGCACAGAAATACAACAGACAGTGGCTTTTACAGTGTCAAGGACAATAATTCAGACAGTGATAGTGGTTGTGAGTATACACATAATACACAAAGAAAGTGTTCTTCTCTTGACAAAGAGGATTTAAGTATGTGCAGTAATGTGGGAAAAGAGACATCTGATTCAGATATTGCAAGTAGCAGTCACAGAACTTCAGAAGAGGAAGATGATGAAAGTGTTTTAGAGAGAACAATGACTGCAGAAGATTTCACAGACAATCTTGTGTCAGCAGAAAATATTTGTGAGTCAAAAGTGGAAGTGACATCAGCAGTCTCTGATGGAAATGACTGTGCCAGTTGTAAGATTGATGAAACTAGTGGAGCTGTTGTGGGTTCTGGCCACAGAGATATGCCTTTTGAGTCTTCCGAAAAAGATGCCATTCCCCAGACAAACTTCACAGACTCTCAGCAAGTATGTGATGACAGCATTGTAGAGAAACAAAAGCCAAGAAAATCAAAGAAAAGCAGTCATCCAAAACAGAGTGAAGAAGAGCCAGAAGTTGCTGTGACAAATGGCGATGGAGTGCAGGACACAAACCATGTTCCAAGTTCTTCCTTTGAGGCTACAGTTCTACAGAAAAGTGACCTTTCGTCGTGTAGATCAGACACCAGTGACTTAGGTAAAAGTGGCTTTGTAGAGCAGAGTTGTACAGGAGTAGATACAGAAAATGAGAGAGGAGTGGGTTGTGTCAGAAATAGTAACTTGTCTAGGGATCTATTTACAAATGACAATGAGTCTTTATGTGGCAATCTAATAACAGGGCAGTCACTCAGGAAAAAGAGCACAGGAAGGTGTGGGAGCTTACCCCAAAATGCTAAAAATTGTAAACAAATAGATAAACAGGAACTTCATGAAACAGTTCTTGATGATGAGCTCTTGGATTCTTGGGGTCTGTCTTCAGTTTTGTCGAAAGGTTTGTGGCATGATGATTTGCAAGGAAATTTGTCCCCCGACTATGAGTGCTCTTGGCAGAGGTCTGTAACTAGTGATGATTTGCAAGGAAATTTGTCCCCCGACTATGAGTGCTGTTGGCAAAGGTCTGTAACTAGTGATGGTGTTCCACGTTGTCTTGATAGTAGCTTCCCTATCAAGGTGCAGTTGAGGACAGTTTCAGATGCAGATTCAAATACTCATTGTTGTCATGATGATACCAACAAAGTTTTTATTCCAACGACAAAGTCAGTCAACACTGAAGGTGCAACTGCTTCACGAATATCTTCCTTTGGTAAAGGACCTCTGGCCTCTCCTGCAAAAGGTTTGAAGTTCACATGCCTGACAACTATTCTAGGCAGTATCGTTCTGTGGATAATTGTCTAACTTTCCACTTGTGTACATATACCAGCAAAAGACTGTAGTAAGAGGAGATAACCTCTTTTAGTCCTTGCTGTTTTGCTTCAATCTAGTTTTCATAGTTTCACACATCGCTGGTAAGTCGATCCAGTTTTCACTCCTTGTCAGAATGCAATTTCTATGTCCCTGAACTTTCCTTTTATATTTCTCACATTTATTGTCTTATTGCTAACCATCTAGACCAAATATTCTCTTAAAAACATTTATTCAACTTGCATGTTTGTTTTACATATATATTCAGAACATTTGGTCAGAGTATTGTTCTGAGTATCGTAAAGTAAAACATTGGTGTGAAGATTGTTAATTCTATATACTGTTTTCATTTATGCATTTTTAATGAAGCTCGTGTAATTCAGCAGGTCATGGGCTGATGTTGCAGTCTGAATAATTCATTTTCAAATCTTTTATGTGGTTAATACTAATATTTGGTCCTTGGGATGCTAGTGATTAAATTGCCACTTATCTTAGTTGCTGATAATATTCGCCAAGTGTTTTCTTTATGTACTTAGAAATGCTTTTCCATTCATTTGTTGATACCACTATTTTTAGAGCAAAAGGGCTTCAAGGTGTTGTTGAGTAACAATTTTTAAATAGATGTCACTGGGCGAAGGAAGTGGATTAACTATTGTTGGTGAAATGTTTATCACTTTGGTTGCTCATGGCTGATGCTGGGAAACATGATGGTCATACCCAGAAATGGATTACTTTGGATGCAAACAGCTGATCTAATGTTTTTTCCCTTTACCAACACTGGAGACTAAACTGTAGTGATAGTGGGTATAGTTGTATCTTAAATCAGATGAAAATGGCAGGATATTTTTTTCATTTTCATGGTTGGGGAAGTTATTTGAACTTTTTGTTACATTTAACTTCAAGTTCCAAATTATAATAGTTGAAAACTAACATGCTTATAGTTTTTTTCCTTAATGATTTAGTTTTCTTTTTTAAGCACATGTACCCTTTTTATATGCACATAAAGGAGGAATCTTTAACTCAACACTGTAGGTTAGCTAGAAAAAAAATTATTTTTCAGACTAAAGGAAATACAGTTATTAGCCCATTTCCTCACTTTTTTAATGTATGCTTTAGACCACCATGAGGTATAGAGTTTGGGCTTTTTGCTCATAAAACTTGAGGCTAATTTCTGCTTATCAAACCTGCACTTGCATAGCTTTAAAAAAGCCATGAACATGAATGAATATGCTGCTGTTTGGTTTTTTTTGGTTTGGTTACTACAATTATGTATACTTTTAAGCTACAATATAATTAGATCAATTTATTAAACATTTATAAATATTAGTAGATAATATTAAATGTTCAATGAAAGAATTATGTTGCCTAAAAGTAAGAACACAACTTGAGATAGTGCTTCTGACCTTTCAGGTGTCATGTCATGTTATTGGATCATTATACAAACTTTCATTTTATAACACATGATGACATGACATCTTTCTAGTCAGCATGATAGTGCATGGTGCTTTGAGCATGATTTACTTTCAACTTTCATGAGAAAAATATTTGCACGATTAATATACAGTTCATACTACTCCGGTGATGTCTGTGCTGTTGATTCAAAACTTTTGCTGAGATAAAATACAAATATGAGGGGCTCATTCCTAAAGTTATTATACAGACTTTTGATTGAACAATTTTTTTGATTAGGCAACTGACTTTTAACTTGGGTTAAAAAAGCATAACAGAGAATAATATTAAACCCTCAGTAACAGCTATTCTGAACAATTTTTTCTAATATTTCTGAGTTGTGAGCAATATCGACCAGAAGAAATTGTAGAAGATTTCATCTGCAGTAGAAGATGACAGCATTAAAAGTGTTAGGGACATTTTATCTTTAAAGAGTTCTAGTAGTTGCTATTCATGATAGAGGCATTAATTTCTTTTTTACTTTGTGCTGCCAATAAGCATACATCAGTAACTAGTTTAAAAAAAATGTAGACTCCTTCTGCATGTAAAATGTTCATTGTCTTATGTATGGATATATACATGTATACTAAAACATAGAGCAGTAAGCTAAATCGTATGAAGGAAAAATAAGTTTAAAAGCACAAGTGTCCACGAGCTGCTTGTATACTTTTTGTTCAGAGTCAGTGTTCAGTAGATCTTCTTGAAATACCAACAAGTAGACACAAGCACATCTGTCCACATCCCTAAAAATAAGATTTCTATAATTAATAGGATTAAAAACAAGTATAAGTGGTGGTTAATTCAAAACCAATAAACAGCCAAAACAGCACTCATCTGTGTGAGCTCTTGATTCTTTTATATTATTTTGTTTAATATGAATTCATTTAGGTATACAATAACAGGCAAGAGCACAGTTAAACATATAGCATAAAACATATCTTAATTTTTTTTTTAAATGGATATTGATAATGTAGACATTTATATAGTGCATGATTATTGCTTATTTTTTTTTAACTTCTTTTTTATGTTATGTGGAATACCCATTCTTTCTTCTTTACATCATCTATGACGATCACAAGAATTGAATTTCTATTACTTTTCTTATTTTCTCACAAAGTATTAATCAAATATTAATAATTATTTTCTGTGACATTTAATGATTAATCAGATGATGAACAGTTATCATAGTTTCTTAAAGGAAAAAAGATTCTTTTTTTCACAAAACAAGTTGCAGTGACTTTTGCAATAATAAATCATATTTTTCAATCCTGGATCTTCATGCATAAATGGATTGTTGACTACCTGGTCACATTCCAAAGAACGTTAGCTATTTAAAAGCATCAGGTTTGTCAAGTACTGAGCTAACAGTCAAAGGCATATGCATTTGTGGTATGTGCAAATGCAGGAGGGGATCTGTCTAATGTCAGTCAAATTTTACAGAAGGCAGTTTATATTGAAAAAAGTGTTATTTATAACAAGAATTCAAACGATATTAGAAGACCAGCTATTTCACAAGTGCAAATGAAAAAGAGTGTGCATGTTACTTCACACCAGTGTTTGAAATTATTGGATCATATTTCCAGTCAGCAATCCAGCACTTGCAAAGTCCACATGTATTTCTCATTGGATTTGTTTTGTTGTTTTCAATAAATTCTTTTATAGTCCAGATATTTCTAATACTAATAGCAAAACTTTTCTACAACAGATATAAGAACAGAAGATTCAAACCAGGTTCAGCTGGTTGCAGATCTG
>SRHC01001050.1:165833-225892 GCA_004794325.1 Pomacea maculata
GTTGCTTACCTGAGTTATAATTTACCTGATCTTATTTAAATGGAATTTAAAGACATGTCTACTTATAAATAATTTGTCTGACTGTTCACCACGCAGAGGGTACTCCGGTTCAGCGAGTACACATATGTCCAATCACCTTCAATTTCTCAAAGTGAAGCATTCTGGCATTTTAATTATCAGCGTTCCGGTGGCGCAACGGTTAGCGCTGTTAGCGCCTGTCACCAATACAGTGAAGGTTGGCTGCCCTGAGTTCATTTCTCGTCTCGGGCACGCTGATCTTTCTCTGCACGTGGCATCTGTTTACAGGGCTGACTGCTTGCCGTAATATAGCCTTAGCTGCTGACACGGCGTAAAACACCAATTCCCCCCCCCCTCTGGCATTTTAATTACAGACTTAGAACATTTGGGGGTGAAACTGAAGAGTAATCGCAGAGTATCTGAAACAAGCAACTAAACGTGTTTCTAGAATGCTTAGTAGATGTGGAAACGCACAGGCAATCACCTGCTGCTGTCTGTTGTAAATTAAATGACGTACAGTGCAAGAGAACAGTGGCCTCTGCCAAAACATGTCTTGCTAAAGGAAGGGAGATTAAAAAGTATGAAGGCATAAACTCATGGTTTAGTTTATTCCTTGTTACTCCTGGAGGAGCATAGCGCCGCTAAACTCACAGAGGAGTTTTAATTAATTCCAAGGACAGGAAATCTATCTTTCCATTCTTTTTGTATTTCACTTCCTTCATTTATATTTTAGTGTTAAGTTTCTATTTCTTTTCTTTCATTTTTTTGTGAATGGGCGTGTGACAGTAGATGAATTTGTTTTTCCTATTCAGTGGAGAAGATTAAAAGATTGTGATAGACATGAGCACCAGGGCTATCTATAAAATAAATTTACACAGCAATATACAATAGTATATTCTAATTTTCTCCTGAATATAACGCTTGTTAAGGTTTAAAAAATTATTTGGTGAAACATTTAAGTCTGTCCTCTCTTTTGGGGTCTCAGCAACTTTCAAAGCAGCGTTTTTATTTGCACTATCAGACCCTTATATGCACGCACCTTTTTTTCTTAAGTTGGCATTCTTTCAGTTTGCTCCTATTTCCATGGTAGAACTTGCCTATAAGCTGTCGCTTTAAAATTACGGCTCCAGGGATAAAACATTATGTCCAGGGTCTGGACGCCACATTATAACATAAGAAACAAGATGCTTGTCTTTGGGTTGTCCCAGGGCGGTGCCTTATTATGATCCCAGGGAAAGACGCGTGCTCAGCTTTTTCTCTATGTTTTCTGTCTTTGCTTGACAGAGAACACAGCAACCCGGCAGGTGGAACATTCTGGTTACTTTTCCAGTTGGGATGGAGTGATGCTCGGGATAGGACAGCGCTGCCACTGGAAGTCTACAAGCGCTGCAACTGCCACACGTCGCATGCAAGTCGATGTGACAGCGAGATACAGGTAGCTGATGAAGGGGCAACATGTGGCCCGAGGCAGAATGTTTCTGAAACCGCCGGAGAGTCGTAAATATTGCATATTTTGCGTGAAAACATCCCCGGCCTAAAAAAAAAAAAAATCTCTCTATTTCGAGGACAATCTTAGAAGCATACAACAAATTGGCTTCTTCGATGCTGAAAATAAATGATATAATTAATCTTCCATCCTAATCTCTACAAAAGAGATTTACTTCAGTGCACTCCCAGATGAATTGTTTGAGCTGAAGTCATGTAAACGCATATTTTTGTCTTTTTCTTGTTTTCGTCATCATCATGATGTCCATAACTTTCTGGGGTTTTGGGACGATTAATAAGATTTATCCCTCTCCCTCCCCCACCCTTTCAACTGTCTATTTCCTGTGTTCTCTATGAAAGCCAAAAAAAAAAAAAATGCTGTCAATTCTCAGAAGTCTTCTCGACTTGTCTACTTCACTATTACTGACACCGGAACTCCCTCCCTGAGGTCGGTTGATCTTGTGTAGTGGCCTTGCCTCACACCTTATTCATCGCAATATTCCGGAGAGTCCAGTTGTAATGTCTGCGACGCATCTTCTCTCTGGTGACATGTTCCACAAAATGCGATAAGAGGCCTTCGATTAGAGTTCATTTCCGCTGTCTGGGGGTCAGGTGCACACCTTGTAGCCAGATGCTCAACATCCAGCTATTGCTTAGCCACGTTCTTTGCACCTGCCTGCAGCTTCCTTCCAGGATTCCTATTTGAAGCCCTTGCTATTAACCAACCACTCCTATCTTCCCACCATGGTACATCGGTTTTTACTTTTTTTTTCTCAAGATGGTGTGAATGAAATAACGGCGGGTGAATGACTTCTTTCATTGAGAAAAAATAACCCCCATCCTCAAACAATGATGGGAGGATGGAGGTAGAAGGAGAGAAGGGGGAGAGATCTTAAAGCAACAAACCATCATGAGGCTCGTTCCGAGTGCATTCTACTGGTCGCGTGCAGTCGCCAGCTTCACATTCGACAACAGCTGGATGTTTATGGCTAATGGAGCAGCAATTTGCTGGCAGGGAAAGTCAACAGCTTGTAAATCTGAGTCGTATTTTTTTATGACTTCACCAAAATGATGATGATGATGATATGAGGGAGGTCTGCTTGCTCTAAGAAAAAACTACCCAAACCAACCCATTGGCACACACGCATAAATACGTGCGTACAAATACAGATACCCGCCAACAACATAAAGGCATGTTTAGACTTAAGGCTCGATGAAGGAAGGCCACCCTAGAAGAAAACATTACACAGATGGGATAAATGCCTCGTTAATGACCGTGATGTCATTATATCACATCTATAGACATGCGCAGCGAGGGGCGAGTTGAGTCTGGTGAAACTACACAGCACAAGAGTATGCTCGTGCGTGTTTGTGTGTGTGCGCGCGCGCAAAAACAAGCATGTATATCCACAGGTGTGTTCGTGTGTGTGTGTGCGCGAAAATAGTTTGTATATGTTTTATGTGTGTACGTTTGTGTATTTTGTGGGTGAGTTTTGTGTAGGTGAGCGCACGTGACCTACGGGATCCCCCCCCCAGACACTCACGCACGCGCACACTTAACAGTTGTTCTTTATATTTTGCTTGTTTGGTTTTTTTAATCATTTCCACCGTCATCATCATTACCACCTGGAGGCTAACACGATTTATCACAACTCCCCCGTCCCCCAACACAAATATTTTAGCTTCCTCCTCATTTATCCTTCCGAGGTTGCAGACTTGAAGTGGGCGTGTGGATGAAGAGACCCCCGCCCTGTCCCCCCCACCCCACACACTGTAACCACCCCCACCCACTACGTGCGCCCCAGCATGCACACGTCGGCTGCATGGCTTCACGCGTAACGCCCAGTTGCAGGATGCGCGTGCCGCTGCTGACTCCGGCGCGCCAATGGCCGACAGTCTCACCTGCCGCGCGCGAGTCTTCAATTATCATGCACTGAAAACGGTTCGTCTAGCCAGCAGACAAGACGACGACTGGCGATGTCCGTTTGGTATTCATGTTCGTCGCCATCGATAATATTTTTGGAAAATCCAGGAACTTACTGAGTCGTGGCGGATGGGTCTCAGTCTCGGAGTAAGAACTGAAAATCACGAGTGTGCTACATTGTACTTCGGTGACAAGACGATCGGCAGTGGTTTGAGGCTGATGAATGAGACCAAGTATTAACGAATAAGCCAATTTTTATCAACAAATATCGAAAGAGATGCAGCTTTTCTTACAGATTTCAATTTCAGTGCTGTACTTTGTAGTCTTAGGGGCAAAGTAGTATTTTTTTTGGCTCTTCCTGTCCCAGATATAAGAGAGGACGAGAAGAAATAAATCATTGATTCCTGGCAAGAATATAAACTTTTTTCTCTTTCCTTTTAAAAAAGAGCGTACAGAGTTTCAATTAAAGGCGAATTCTTGAAAATGTTTTAACACATTTACCTTTGTCACGTGTTCAAAGTTGATGCCATATTGCGCGTTCATCACATCACGGATTGCACAAGACTGTTGTCGCACAGGCTCTCACTTCACCGAGGAGGGGCCCACGATATAAAAGCCAGAAGGGAGTGGTGGCCACGGCCACGTGACGGTCAATGGGAGTGATGACGTAGCAGCCACAGGGAGCAGTGGTACGTTGGTACGACGTAACGTTCGAAGGAAGCAGTGGTTTGCTCCACGTAACAACTACAGGGAGAGAGGCGAGGGTTGTTGTTTTTTTTTTTTTTCCACTTGTGAGGATGGCGAAAATGCGTACACCGACAGAGACTAGACCGAGGAGGAAGATGAGCGTGAAACGGGTGAAGCCCGAATGACCCCCACCCCATCCCCTCCCGTTTCTGCGGATTTCTTCAAGACCGTAGGTGAAAAAAACAGCGAGGTGGTTTGTTAACTGATTTCAAGAAAGGCCGATTCCACCCTCAACCCTCCTTTTTTTTAACCTCTCTCTCTCTCCAGCCGCCTGCTCTTGCATGTCTACAGAGTCTACGTCTACGAAACCATGGCAGCTGCGTAACAACGACCAAGGTGGTTGCGAAGGTACGTTGTATTGGTTGATATTAATTTCTTTTTCATCGGTTACTGATATTCGTTTTTTGTTTTGTTTTTTGCATTGCCATTACTATAGCCATCTTCATCTTTATCACATTCTCTTCATCTCGTGTGTGTGTGTTAGGAAACTAAAAAGCAAAACCTACAGCACGCCACACGCTCTTTCTTACGAAAACATGAGCACGTGATTAGTGGGGGGAGATATGTACAGGTTCATCAACAACAGCTTACCTTTACAGTCTTTTAATCAGGTGAGCAAATCGTGAGTTTGGTATCGAATATTGATTTTCTCACTACTTCGGGATTATTTGCCTCTTAATTTTGATTATTGGTCGAATTTTGAAACTGAAGAAAAGCATCAAACATCAGGATCAAATGCCTTGGTTTGTATGTGCATTTGTATTCAAATCTGAACAGAATCGTCGAGCTTCAAATAAAAAATAGAAACTTGTTCACTTTATTCAAGTCTGCAACTGATCCATTAAGGTTCGTTCTCAGGTATTTTAGAGAAACTTGGTACAGCCGACCGACTAACCCAATTATTACCCCAAACTCCCATCTACACCCTCCACCCAAAATAGGGGGCAGAGTGTTGCAAAGGGCTTCACTAATATTGTGCAAGATTACCTGTAAATCACCTTTCCTACCTTTTCGTCAGGCTACTTCTTTCTCTCTTTTTTTCCCCTCACCGTGTTTTGGGGAAGGCGCTGGCAGCCCAGCAAGTGTTTGCTGAACCATGAACTTGCTGAGCTGACGACTAAAACAGTTACGTTTCCGTTGATCACAGTGCTGGAACCATCGTCATCGTAGAAGCCGGGTACCTTACCTGTCTACTCGCGCGGACAAACACACGAACTGTAGGTAGAAATGTAAGACAGACGCGCGCTGTTCATCACACAAACACTTGATTACGTCACCGACATTGACAAGCATGTGCGTGCCATTCTCACCTGCAGGTGTAGATGTTTGTCATTGACATCTACAACACCTCACTGACACCTACAAGCGCAGGTACACCTCCCTGACACTTACAAGTTACCAGTCTCAAGCCTGGAGCATAACTTCTTGGCTAACCTTCGTTTTTATGTTTTTGATTTTTTTGTTTTTGTTTTTGACATTGTTTTTTTTTTTTTTTTTTTGTTTTTCTCGTAGCTTCACTCAAGAGACGATTTTAAAGCACTGCTGCCCTACTTTCAAAAAGACAGGTGGTCTGTAGCAGCATTACCACTTACTGCTTTGTGTGTGTGTGTACGTTTGTATAAGTATGTAAATATAACATGAAAGTGTGTCTCGTGCATTGCATACATTGGAAAACTATATCGACTTTTCACCAAAGGGTCGCCGGTTCGAGACCTGCTCGGGATCAGGTTGAAGTCAGACCTCTGTGCGCTCATTAGGTGTTTTGGTTTGACGGTTCATCTGTTTTGTTTTTTTTTTTTTGTTTTTTTAATGCCAATTTAGCTATTAATGTAGGTCATATGTGATGAAATGGGTAAATAGTCAATTAGGCAATACTATTAATCAGCACGAACATCGATTTCATGATGCATATTGTGCTCAGACGTGAACTCAATCTCATGCATGTGTGTGCACGCGCGTTCGTGCGTATGTGTGCGCATGCCCAGAGCTTGGATGCAGTCGAGCTTAATTACGAGAAAAACTAAAACAACGTGAACTATCGTGCCGCGCGTGTTTTGAGTTCCACTGAAGCCATCGGCAGGCGCACCTGCGCAGTGAGACGAGATTAACCACCAGCAACAAACCGTCAGCAAGGGGTACCCGTGCACCCAGCCTGTGTCCACTAACCCAAATCCTCACCCCGTCGATTGTTGTTGAGTCTGTATATTAACCAAAGTCCACCAGCAGTCCACAGACATACTCACACAGTGAGTCTGTATTCAAAATCCACACAAACGATGACGAGGCCAGTCCCCACAACGAGGCTGGATGATTAACCCAAGTCTTCATCAGTCCGGTGATCGATTCTCGCATCCTATGTGGGTCAGGTACCCACTCCCTCCTTCATGGCAAACCCCCTGGAGGACAAGGATGTATTGGATAATTAGAAGATAACGAGACCCTAAAAACCGAGGCAGTGATCGACGACTTGGTTAAAAATCTTCGTCAGCAGCACTTCCGAATACTGGAGCAGGTGAAGGACAAGAAAACATGCAAAAAGGCAGGTAAGTCAGTAAGCTGACGTTAATGGCCGTCAAAGAGTGTTTGGAGTTTTTACAGACTTCCTTCCTTCCTTTCTTTTTTCCTTCCTTCCTTGTCCCACTCAGCCTCCACTCTCACTCAAGCGTCAACGCGTTTCCTCAAAAAAGGACAAGGCGAGTGTACTAATAAGATATATGAGCAGCAGAGGAAATTTATGGAATATACATGCCATCACGGCATCCTTCCTTATGTCAAGCAACACCTGCAGAAAGCAGCCGGTATATAACGCCCTCTTACCTATCTTCCCCTCTTCCTCCCTTTCGCCTCATCCTTTCAGTCCTTCCGCCGTGATGGCCCACCTCGCAAGCCCCTTGCTGTCGTTGTTCTCGCCGTTTCTGACTTTCATGGACCCTCAACCTCTGCCGCCTTCTCTTCTCTGGCCTCCTGCTCGTGGAACCTCACTAAAACCGTCATTCTCCAAATGTTTTCTTCTGTTCACTGAGATTGCTCATCTTTAACCCGCATCTATCATCAGCCAAGGTTCCACCCACACCCCTCTCACCCAACCATTCACCCACCTCAGCCTCTCTAGTGCGGTGTTGTCATTGCTTCAGCGAGTTTATCTTCTTTTCTGGGTATAAAGCAGGTAGCGGGTTTTACTCCATCGACTTCGTGGGATATCTTTATCGAAGAAAAAGAAAAAAAGAGGTGTACCGTTTCTTGCGCCTTTGAATCTTCATCAAGATGGCATTTTGTGGACTGAAAAAATGGAATATACTTGACCCTCTAGAGGCTGGGAGGTTAACCTGTTTGAAGTATTTCGCCTTCTGTCGTGTTGAAGATTTTCTTCTTGTTTTTATTTGTTTTTACTCGACTTACCTTTATCTTAGTGTGATCTTGAAGTCCACGCCTGCATTTTACAGGTGTGAAACACATGATCCGACAATAAAAACATTTCTTCTAGCATAAAATCCACCAGCTTCATTTTAAGCTTTTACCTGCAGGGTTTAAAATAAAAAGGTTTTGGCATATATTTTACCTGATACAAAGCTAAGTGAGGTTTACTGAAACGAGGGGGTATGTGGTTACAGACCCTGGCAACAAGTATTCTCTTTCTTACTCAGCCACGTGCACGGAGGAAACCTGTAAAAATTTACTCATTTCAGCGCCTCCCTCCAACTATCAACGGATATAAATGTGCGTTTTATTATGCAATTCGTTAAATGCACTGGCGGCTTATAAATGCGTTTTGCCTCCAGACTTGCACTCAGTAGAACGATAAATGATGGATGGCTGGTCATATATGTCTAACAAAGCATTACACATTAAGAAGCATCACAACATATCAAGAAGGAACAGCGGGAACCTTCGAATGAGTTCCTGAACATTTTTACTACAGTTTCCTTCTCAAGGGACGAAAGCTCGGACTACGAGAGGAGATGCCAAGGATTTATTTATTGTCTACAACAGGGATGGGGAACGTCTGGCCTGCAAATCATTTGGTAAATCTATAAGCTTTTTTCATAACAACATATATGGACAACAACAGCAGCAACAACAAAATAAATTTCGAAGGATATCCAAAGAACGTCCATTACGAACCAGGACACATACGAGAAAATGACGGGACAGACACGTGTACTTCTCGTTGGCCTATAATTATGAACGATTTTGGAGAATTATGAATGCATGTGACCTTCACCCCAAGTCTCGGGTATACCACTTCCGGCTTGATGTCGGCTGTTGATGCGCATAGCGTTCTTCATCCAAAAAAACTACATAATTTGAAATTGCTGTTCCTGCCTACAAGTGCCCAATATTATTTCATGGATTTCCAAATGATGAGCAAATGAAAAAGCTTTGGCTGGTAATGCCTCACTTGGAGTTTACAAGTTTATTTGCGTATGTGCAAACATGTCTCTGCGCGTGTAGACATTTTGTAAATAAAGCATTTAATTTCGAAACAGCGGGTGTTGGTGAGTCAGAGGACAGCAGTGCCGGGCAGGCTGGGATTGAACACGTTGCAAAAGTGTTTTAACACATTGTGGCGAAACTAGAGCTGGACCAAATAGAGCAGACTTAGTTTTAAGTAGATAATTTTGCATGGTCCGCGAAGAATGTAATAAATGTAAAAATGATTCTTGGAGGAAAAAAGGTTCCCCACCACTGGTCTTCAGATTTTCTAATGTAAAACCTGTCTGCAATAAATCCATGAACGTCTTCAGGGTCTGCTAACACAAGACTGCTCCAAATTAAATGTTTACTCTTCTGGTATGTTTAGTATGAATTTGTTATTTATCGCCGTATGTATCAATGTGATAAAGACTATTTATATTTGTGAACAATGTTGCGTTAACAATGGATGGCATCCTCGAAATTTTTTTGCAGTGAGATTTCACCAGAATCAATTAACAAAACCGACTGGTGCTCGATTCGCATCCTTCTTCCGCGGATATGGATACGACATTCTCTGGACCGCTAAGAAGGGCTCCGCGCTGAATGTGATGACAACTTCCGGTGCACTGTGTTATGTCATACTGGTGCAGCAGTCGCTTCTCATTGGAATGAATGAGCTGGAAGGCATGAGTAGTGCGGGTGGAGGAGGGGAAAGTGAGGAAGCAGTTTCAACCCTTCTCTGATCTCCATCTCATATCCTCTCTCTCCCTTTGTGATTAATTTCGTGAAAGCTGCACTGTCTATTATCTGAGCCTGTCGCGGGGACTGGTGGCTGGGCAAGATACCACACTGTGATCGAGATGTAATGTGATGGGGGATGCTTGTCTCTCTTTCTCTCTCTCTCTTTCTCTCCCTCTTTCTCTCTCTCACACACACGAGAGGTCTGTGAAACCTCCTATAACGATGACGAAATATCAAACCTTATTGCTTGGTCCAGTAGCATCTTCCTACGCAAGCTGCACTTCAGCAACATATAAAAATGACAAAATCACTGGTCCCAAAGGTTTTCTTTGATGAAGACAATTTTTTTTCTTTTCCTTTTACCGACTGAGAGGACTTGCAATAGTTGTGTCACGTGCCTAGCAAGGTTTTCAAAGAAAATATTCTCTGGTGCGGAACGAAGCTTCTAACTCCGGCTTCGTGCAGAACTTGTGGCAAATAAGGATAATCTGTGTTTATTTACAGAACCCTCGCCAGATGCAGGACCTTCGAAGCAAACCGCCATATGGTAGTAAACAGACTCAGACATGGAAATGCAGGCACTAAGCTGTATTTGGGGTTTGAGGGGGGCGTGAGTAAAATAAACAGATATGAAGCTGTATTTTGGCTGGGGGGCTTGAGTGGGAGAGGGGGACAGAAACTGTAAACAACGATTAAATAATAAACAGAATCTGTCTAATCATAGCTTGAAAGAGCTAAAGAAGTCTTAGTTGTCTGGAATGTGTTTACCTTTTAATCTGTTAGTTAGTATTACCAGAACCACACATGCAACTTCAAATTCAGCTTATCTGAATGAGACGGATAAAATTACTTGGAGACAATCTAGAATGCATTGCACCGATGTCCTACAATAAACATTTCAAGAGAAATGAAATGAAAATTTACAGTTAGGAAAATCATATGTATCCTTACCCTGGATTGTAGGAGCTGTGTGCAAACAATGGTACCCTGTGATTTGCCCATATCTGGGTTTTTTCTGGAGAGAAGACATCGTAATAAAGGTGAAATTAAACTCACCTGTCCATATTGCTAAATAACAAAATATTTGGTCCAGGCACTCCTGTTTCTTTTTTCAAGCGCCATTTGCAGTTGATGTGGAAAGACGTCTTCAAACAGACGGTTAATAAAATAAATACCTCTTCTCTCTCTCTCTTCCTTCCTGCCTCTTCTCCCTGTTGGCTCTAAATGAAGTCTGGTCCGTACCTTTGGCTAAATCCACATCCGGAAACATTCCCAACAAATATTGACAATTATTCGGGGGAAGAGGACTTCCGGGTCAGACGCATATTTTAAGGATCAAAACGATGAAGCCAGCCGTTCCCTGCCGATGCGATTTCCACGAGAAATGGCGAGTAGTTGAGGGTGCAGGGGAAATCTAATACTCAAACTTCCATTAATGTCAGAAACATTATGGCGACAGGTAGTTTACGAGCAGTCGCTCACTCTTCACATATTGCAGAGCTCCGTCGCCCCTCCTGTCTGAAGACCAGGATTTAGCATGCAGGACTAACAGAAGCCGACATTGTATGCAAATTGTAATGACTGTGATGATGAATGACATAATCATGAGGGAAGTGTTCAGGGATTGTTTTAGTCTGATAAAAATCGTGCAAATATATAGTGTGAGGTTCTGGTCATATTAAAATCATGAAAGCACAAAAGGTATACGATGTCCATGTTTTGTCCTTGCTTGTGTTGTTATTTTTCAGATCGTGTGATGAAACGGGTTCAAAGATATTACGAATTCTTGGAGGGTTCTCGAAAAGTCTGTGTTAGTTATGTAGTGAGTACTAGATGGCAAAAAGATTTAAAATCGGATATGTCTGGGTAGCTCTGGTACTTCCGATGCTACAAGCGACGAGTGAGTTGGCAGGATAGCAAACGATGCAACAGATGAGAGAAAATTGGAAGCTGAAAGTCAGGATAGTGTAAAAGAGAAAGAGAGTCATGCGTCATGGAAGGAGAGAGAGAGAGAAAAAAAATTAATGGGTTCCAGAAGGATGAATAGGCAAAGAAGGTGACACCATGGTACACCGTAGTTAAAGTATGGTTTAGTGTATGTAAGTACGCAAGAAGTACAGAAACAGCTCGAACCCCAGAATATAGCATTGACCACCCGAGACCCGTGTGAACTCGACTGCAGGCAGAATGGAAGAAAGTAGTGGCAGAGATGCAAAGCCCATGAGATGAGACACGATCTCCTATCTCTCCATGCTAAGGCCCAAATGACTACCAAGCCCACAAAAAAGTGTAGCCTTCCTGACTTTATCTTTGAGAGCATATCACTGTCAAACGGAGTTCTAGACATTCCTGCCATTTCTTGTAGATAATGCCAACTGTCTGTTTGAGATTGCATCATGGGTATTAAATCTGGGAGTAGGTGGGTGAGTTGGCATTAGTAACTTCCTTTTACCTTTACCTACGCCCTCTATGAAGCAACTGTGATAAATTTCTCGCCTCTAGGTTTGGAAATCTCTTGTAAAAGAAACAAAACAAAACAAAAACAATGTTATCAAAGGGAATGTAGGGTTAAATAGGAAAGATGAACTTCGCTGAACAGTAGACTTAAGTGGTCTCTGGCTGCTGTATTTAAATACGATCCAAAGATAGTAATATAAAAACAAGATTCGGAGAAAGATGAAGAAGTTAAGTTTGGTTCAGTTTAGTTCCATGGCCTAAGATGTTTTCGCGAGAAATGAACAGAGGCAATAGTCGACAAGAACTTCCACAGAGGACTTTACTGAGCTGCAGAAAGGTCAGGTCTGCCATGGGAAGGTCAGGTCAGGTCAGGTCAGGTCAGATTCGCCATCCAGTTCATCTTCCGTGGATCTCGGAGTCAGCCTCATTTAACAGCGTTCAGAAGGATGGTCTTCGACAGAGAGTGTTGTTTCAGGCCGAACCAGACAAGCTTTTGCCACTTGACTGTTGCCAAAAGGGAATGTTACGGGCTCACCCATTCATTAGTCTTGTGTTCAGGTTCAAACATTTCCTCGGGCTGTTCGTCTCCAACTTCTGGATCCTTTTGTTTCCAGTTTTAGCAAACAGAGTCCAAGTCTTACATTCATATAACAGAACGTGAACTACGAGGGACTTGTACAGATGGTAACTGTGCTTCTTTCACTTTCTTGGGTGGTTTTTTTCGCTCTCGTCTTCTACTTTCTTCTTCTACTACTTCTGGAGCTGCTGTACAACTTGACACTGTGTTTGCCTTTCCAGTTCCACAACTTAACATTTTACAGTAAATGCACACCCGGCACACAAAAATCCTCAGAAATACCTTATCGAATGCCTTTATTCACCTGACAACTGACTTGCAATGGTCTTATTTTTTAAGTAACAAAAAGTGGAATGCCTCTCCAACGGTTCTAGGGTAGGAGGAAACCTTAATGTTCCAGCAAAGGAATTTGTACAGCAGGAGGAGGTGTGTGAAGTTGGCCTCGCTGTCGGATGGGGGAGGGAGTTGCTGAGGAGAGGGAGGTAGGTAACGGTACAGCGCATTAGGTGTTGATATGAAGTTCCTTCGGCAGGTGATTGATACACCATACTCACATTAATCGCTTTACCAAAACTTAACACATTAGGTTTTGTGGGGTTTTTTGGTAAAATAACTATACATTAAAGAAAAAAGTCAAATCTCTCATTTTGTAAATAATGTTCTAAACAGGAAAAGTTTAAGTGTTTGTTGAGGCATTGGTCACGTGGTTCATCCAGAAGTCTTGTTGAATTCTCATCTATTTTGCGACAGTTATGTTGTGAATACTATTTGTTAATGATTCCTGGTGATGGTGGAGGAGGTGGTGGTGGGGACAACATAGTTTTCATCGTTATGACAAGTGCTGAAGGGGAAACATTTTTTTAAAAAGTGAATAGACCTCTTGAAGGGACCACACGAGAATAGATGTGTTCACATTCAAGCGGCGCATGCTTGTTCTCCCTCACGTGCGAAAACCATTTCCTTTGTACCCAGGAAATGCGAAATTAATGCAAACAGGTGAATAAATCAAAAGTTGAATTATGTCCCTATTGACCATGAAGGTATTCTTGAGACAGAATGGGTGGAGAGCTCGGCTTCCTTAATTAGTTGGGGGAAATTGAGGTTAGATAAAAGAAAGAAAGAAAAAAAATGAAAAACCTACGTGAACTAAAAAAAAAAGAAAATGATGGTCTGAGAGAAGTGATTGAGTTGTGATTACCAACTTTAAGCCACAGCACTCAGATAATTTTTATTTCATTCATTTGTTTTGTTATTCTTCCCTTTGTCCACCTATCTGTTCGGATATCTTTTTTGTGTCAGTCTCTCAGTCTACCTTCTCCCCTTGTACATCATTTCTTCTCTCACTCTCTTTGCATGTCTGTTTCTCCATTACTTCGTTCTCTCCCCGCTTTCTTGGTTTGTTCGTCCCGTCTGCCATCTGGTCGATGGTTCGTCCACCTACGAACAGCAGTTACTATTTACAACCCTAGTGAACGCTCACTGCCGTGTCACGTGAACACGTCTGTAGGCGGAGAGCATCTTTCTTATAACCACTCCCCTTCACCTGTCTTCACCCCTCCTTCCTCCCTTAACGACGAACTCGCATGCCAAGTGATTGACTCACATTAAATGACTCTGATATCCTTTTTCCTGATAAGTAATCCTATTCATCTGCAGCAACGAGTGTTTGCGAGGTGCGTTACTGGCTGCTGCAGGAATTTTTGTCTGGCTGGCAAGTCTTCTGGGAGGCTACGATTTCCGTACGTGCGATCCACTTCCGCTCGCCACGACAGAGTGTCTGCTTGTATCTCCAGGAAAAATAAAATGTGTGTCTAGATGTAGTGATAGAGCTTTTTTTTCAATTCATTCTTTCTTTCTCTCTGGCGTAAATTCTTCTCCAGTACACGGGGCACGTCGGGTACGAGAGGTTGAATGCAGGTGAGAGATTATCACTTTCTGGTAATGAAATTTGTTTGATATTCCGACTCGTGAAAAATGTCAGATGCACATCCAGAGGCTGATATCTGAAGAACATAATAATTCTCTTTGTTACTTGTAAAAGACCACACAGATGTCAGCTTGTCCGATGTGCCACCCCGATGACGCCACCCTCAGTAGTATACCTGACAAGCTCTATCATTATTGTTTTAAGGTCTATACTTTACAATTGCGGGGAATATTTTGTACTGTTTTCAAAGTCATTTGGGCGGTAAACAAAGATTTAAAATGGCCTCAATGTAAGGGCATAAAATTAAAAAAAAATGCTTCTGAGATTGTTGAGAAGAATGGAGGTGAGAGACGGCAAGAAGTCCACCTATAGGCGGAAAGATGTCAAAATTCTTCAAAATTTTCCATTTTGCTTTCATCATCTTCAGTGCATAAAAATCGTACCTATGACCACCAACAGCTACCAATGGCGATAGACTGGCAGACTGGGTGTCTATTGTGAGTGATATTAATCAAAAAACCCGAGACAGCAAATTAAATTCTTCCCGCACCGCCGGTCGAACCTAAAGAAATTTTCACTGGGTGTTCTCCCTAGAGAAGCAGGTTACATAACACAGATCTCTCCTCATCATCATACTGACATGAAACAGACTCTATCCACCCCGGATTTCTTCACTTTTTGTTGTTTAGTGTGTGTGTTTTTGTTGTTTCGTTTCTGCATCTCTTTCCCCACGGCAGGTTTGTTTGTCCCTGTGTGGTACAGAAGAGAGCAGGAACACCAACCCTCGTTTTCAAAATGAACTTAATAGCCGGTGCTATCATCTGTAATTAAAGGAAGTTGTATTAACAGCTGCCAGCGATGATTCACTGCCAGTCTGGTCGGATTGATGGTTGGCAGGCTTTGATGTTTATAGAATGTATAGTTTTGCTCCATTTTTGTTTTTTTCCCTTTTGTTGAAATATTAATTTCTTTGCTTTCGGCGATACTTTCCGCGATGAGTTTTCTGGTGACACTTTGCAGTGATGTTTGCTTTACATATAAAGGATTTTTAGATAATACTTGTAATCTGTGTGAGTGCGAGGGGCTGTTCGTGTGTGTTTATTGCCTGTGTGTATGTCCGCGCGTCCGCGTTTGTTTGAGTATTTGGTCGGCGAGTTTGTCCGTTCGATCCATCTTTTTTCTTTTTTTTTCTCGTAGTTGCGCTTGCACGTGCTAACTAATGAAGCCGGAGAATGATTTCAGCTGTTTCTGAGCAGAGAGATAGTTGGAAGTTTGTTTTCTCTCACACAGATTTGTCCATCTGAAGACGAGTGATTTTTAGACCATCGGCATGAAAACATTTTGGATGTAGCTAATGGTAGCTGCGGGACAACCTATTATGAAACAGTGGTGTTACAGCAACCACCTACTCACTACCACTCTCTCTCTCTCTCACAGAGAAAAGGGCAATAACAATGGCAGTTTTTTTATTTTTTATTTACGAAGCATGTTGTTTCACCTAGCCCTTGTCCTTTAGAAGGGAAAATGAGAAAAATATAAAGTGTGATACAACAGGGTGGGGAAGTGGAATAAATAAATATAAAGAGGTCGTTATTAACTCATATTTACAGGGGAGGTGGGGTCATGGATTCCGAAAGTATCTCAGAAGCTTTGTGCCTTGAAATGTTGATGTAAGTTTAATGCACATCCCGGACTAGGGTTACCAATTATGGTTACGAGGCTGAGCAAATGAGCACAGACTGTAGTAAAAGTATTACAGTAATTCTTGTCGGCAGCTGATGATTCATCAGTGAGATCACTGCACAGTTATTCGGGTTTTGCAGGCTTGAATTAAGAAAAAACTTAACTTTTTTAACGAGGATATTAAGTTTTAGAAACTTTCGTGTATTTGTGTTCTGTGTGCTTGCGGGCGTGAGTGCATGCGTGAGTGTGTGTGTTGAAGGGGGAGTTGTGAAGCAAGGAGAAAAGGAGGAGAGAAATGCAAATAAAGTTTTACGAGATAATATTGACGTATTAACCAAAGACTGTGCAAAAGTGAGAAACTGCTCAGCTGACAGTTTACATCAGCTGGGGGCAAAGTGATGGTGTGATCATGTGATCGATGGCGGCATGAGATGGACAATCTAGCGCCAGGGATGCTAAAAATAGTTCACAGACGCCGGCTGGACAAAGTCATTGCCATCATCCCTTGTTGGCCACGTGGTCCGCATTAACCCATTGCCTGCCGGGGCCTGTGGCTGCGTTTGTTGAAGGTGTGGTACACAGTCTCCTCATCTTTCCAGTTTGTTGTTCTTCTGCAAGATGTCTTGGTCCAGAAAATGGAGGTTTTATGACAGTTCCATGTCCCTTGCTCACCGAGTTTTCTCTTTTGCTGGGATTTGAGGATCGGACGTCAGATGCTGACTGTGTGCTGACGTCCCGCTGGTGTCCCGACCACCAGTGTGTGCAGCTGCAAGCACCCGTCTGTCCTGATATGAATATCTCATTGCACTGCTGGGGATCCCCGCACACAAACCTCACGTGTATTATTTATGCACGCACATGGCAGGAGTTCAGCTGACTTGCTACTTTAATGTCGCCATGTTGTAACGATGGACTGGCATTGCACGAAGTCCTCTAGCAGTCACTCTGGGAACGAAATCATCAGTGTTTCTTCACACGGCAAGTCAATGCATCATCAAAATGAGGCTAAGCATTTTGTTCGAGCCACTACTTTTGCTTAAGATTGAATGATCGATAATTGATTGATTGGTTGGTCGATATTTCTGTCCGTATAAGAAGTGGGCAGGTTCATCCTCAGTGCCTGAGTTGTGGCAGGGTTAGTGCACTGAATTCGCCCAAAAAGTAAATTAGAGAATACAGGAACTGGCGCTAGTAGCTGAGCACAGAGTACATTTAAGTGTCTCCTCCTTAACAAGGGATTTAACGACTTTGTGGAAGTCTTAATTATTCTAGAGCAATGGTTGGGAGCGTCCAGTCCGCAAGCTGTATAAGGTCTGCAACATCATTTGGTCCTGGCCCTGTTAACGAGGGACTCGAAATTCAATAAATTTAGAAATTTTTTTCATTGCAACAAACATTTATATGAAGTGAATCATGAGAAATTTTGAGGAGCAAGCAAGGAACGTCCATTAAGGGATAGACATGACACAGAAGTGCCAAAGAGTTCTCTTACATTGTTTTCTGTATGATATTTATTCAGAATGTTTACTGGTCAACAAAGTTTTAGCGACAAAAGACGATCAGATCACATTGTTTACTGGGTCAGCAACATTATACAAACAATGAAAGCACATTTTCATTAAATGTTTCTCATACCAGTCTGTTTTCTAGTGCAAAATGGTTTTTGCTTAGGTTGAATATGTAGCTCCAAGTGACAGCGAATACTATTAAAATATTTGCATTTCTTTATCTACTGGTAGTGCAGGTCATCGTTGCTATGTACTTGACGACCTCGGCGATGACAGAAAACTCATCACAATTTTAAAATAAAAACTGGGAGCGGGATGGTTGATAATCTTTGAAGAATTCAGCGGCCTGTCCTTCATCATGCCGCTCCCACTGTTTCGGTAATGAAATCTTTCCCTCTCTCTGCCTCTCTGTCGCCAGAATAATTCACAATATTAATGTCAGCCAATGACATTTACACATTCTCTGTGTGTGATGCCAGTCACCGTGTTATTATCTGATATATTCAATGACCTATTTTAATGTGTAGCTGTTAAACACTCTCCTCATTTGATATGAAGCGGCAGGTTGAACCAGTAAATGTTGCACCTGGATGTCTGGTTCCGTTGCAGCAATGTAATGGGTTCCTCAATTTTTTTTTCTGACAATTACCAAAGGGTTAGCTTAATATGCGAATCTGTATCTCAGCTGTATAAATGGTCGAGGTATTTCTCAACGGCCAAGCCACAGGAAACCATCTTCTCCTTTACCCCTTCACACACACAGGTCTCACAGTTCATTCACTTCCCTTTCTTAATGAAAGGCTCTTCTGAAGCGGCTCCACTCCTCCTTCAGAATTAAATGAAAGTTTTGATAGCCTTCAAAAAAAAAAAAAAAAAGACACGGAAATAGAATATTTGGCAAGAATTCGTGAAAACTTATTATACCCCGTTCGCACTTACTAACACTGCTCCTGCCAGCAATTTTGCGCACGTGGGTTATGCTTTCGTCACGCTGGTTCAGAGGGCTTCTTGGGATTTATCTCCCTTGGTGAGGCTGCATCGTGGACCCGATCGGCGAGGAATATTCCCTCTTCTGTCTCGTCTTCGGCACGTCCGTGGGAAGAGAGTGTTATCGTTGTTTCCATTACCTTCACGTGCCTACATTCCCCACCAGACCCTACCAGGGTACACTCCCAATGAACCGAGCGATCTCCGAGGAAGGGGAGATCAGACATACATCTGCACCATCGCATACTTCTTCTCGAATTCCTTCATTTCGTTCAATCTGCTGTATCAACAATTCCTTCATTCTCTCACTAGCGACCATGCTGACAGTACTGCTGTGCAATTTTTGACATAGTCCTCGTGGGTTGGAGGCCCGTGGAGGGGATGGAGGCCTGAGTTCGCTCGGCCTTCCCACACTCTAGTGTCGGCGCCATGATGACGCGCTGTATCTGACGTGCATCCAGCTCTGTGATATGATGCTTTCTGTGCGAGTTCTCTTCCCCGCGTCAGACTAGCTTGGCGCCCGCAACCAAGTGTGGTTTTTTTTTGTTTTTGTTTTTTTTTTTGACGCCATGATGTGAGGGACGGGTAGGGTCTAACTAATTTAGGGAGGTTTGTTTGACGAGGATTTGTCTCAGGATAAGGGCCGCTGAATTTTTAGCTGACGGATCTTTAAAGAAATTAACACACAACAATTTTTTGGAATAGAGGAACATTGACAATATTTTTTTATTTATTCTTTCTCTACTCTTCTCTTTGTATCTTTGTCTGTCTGAAGTAACAGAAAACACGTTGTCAAGTATCTGGTTATAATCGACAAATTGTTCATGTGATTATCATGGTGAAGAGCGTACGTATTACACAGTAAGTATCCAATAAAAAATGCATTCCACGAATTAGTACATCTCGTTTTGGGGACGACTTCCCATCTATGGTTTACAACCATGTATGACATGTAAAAGATGTCGATGATGTGATTACAACGCGCGCAGCGGTTGATGCTGACGCTTGATGCTGACGCCGACGCTAACGTCCGTGTGCGATGACCCTAAACGTTCACACACGTGGATGACAGACTCTTATCTCGCCTTATATGTCTCGCCTCCCAGGCACCGACAGCCTCTTCATCATCCACAATAACTGTGTGCAGTCCCACTACCCGATGGCCTGCGTCATCCCACGAGCGGCCTCATCGGTCCAGCGGCTGACGCCCGCCTCTGTCTCACGTTCGCACACGCACAGACCCGATCGTCAGGGCCTGTCAGTCACGAGACCCAATAAAGACTGGAATCAGGTTTCCTGCGACCTGCTTTCAGAAGACTCTGTGCGTGATAGCTTGGTTTACTCTTCATTTTCTTTCCGCTCATTGAAAAAAAGGAAGTTTCGTTTTACAATCCAAAACAAAAAGACTTTGTCTGTGATATACCTGTACATAAATGTTTTGTTGAAATTAAGGAGGAATTTAAGATAGAATTGTAAATCTTGTTGGTTTCTGCTAGGAACGGCCATTCACGACTTTTTGCGGGTTTAATAACTTAGAACATGCCAACCGCTGAGAAAATATTTAACTTATGGATACAATACAATAAAAGATATGCATATGTTGTTGGAAATGTTTGTTAGTTTGCAGACAACGCCACGGTTGCTAACCTCTTTCACTGAAAACGACAATAGCTTTCTTTTTCATGATTTTAATGTTATATTATGGCAACGAAGGAAAAACGAAGGGTTTGTAGAAAGGCTAATATCAGAACGAATTTCGTGTTTTGGATCGAATTGAAATAATAAAAACTGGAGTCGAAAATCATCAACCAAAAACAAATTCTCCGCTTATTTTCATTATGACAGCAGACCATGCTGAAGGTGGCGATATAATGTCAGTATAAAAACAAGTTTTTATCCCCAATACGAGCACAATTTATCTCTAGAACTACTTTGCAAACGGATATGCGTGCGGCCCAGTGGAGCTTTGCAATACATGTTGCAATTGCATCAGATGCGAGTTTGCGACGAACAATGGCGCTGGTGAATGATGCTCACACAATCGCCGGAAGTAAACAAGTTTTCTTCACACACTCTCGTGACGACTGCGCAGTCTTTCAACAAGTCACAAAGATTGCCTCGGACTGTCCATATCGAACTAAATTGATTGTGGGTTCTCTTTTTTTGTGGACCAAGGAGTTTTGACGAGACAACAAATATTCAACAACTCTTCATCCTTCTTTTAAAACTTATTGCGTAAAACTCCATTCAGCGCCCACAAAATATTGTGATCTTTTATCATTCCGTCCTTCATTCTCATAAACACTTAACCATTTAAATTAATTACAAGTGGAAAAATGTCTAAAATTACACACGTTAAAAGATATCAATGTGAGTGGTCCACAAACTGCATTATTATCTTCCACACTTAAAGCTAATATTTCAAAAATACAAAGTTTTATATGTTAGAAGAGGTTAACCCCTGATTTGGGAACAACAGTGATGCACACAGTCGTCTCACTCGATCGAGGATCGATTCCTCAAATGCCCATAAATCTCAAAATCGTTAGTGAGCACATAATCATCCACACATTCTAGATGTTTCTACCAGCTTCCGGTACAATAATTATTGTCTCCCTTGCATCCAAATGATGTTGACTATTAAGTTACTTCTCTATTTCTACACTAAGCCATTTTCGCTGCGTGTTGCCTCCTATCCATACACAAAACATCATCACAATTAACAGGCTATGACTATTAAACATGTCATGAAATCTTCTCGACTCCGCCCTCTGTTAACCGACATCGTTCGCCATTTGCCCACCAGTAGTCTCCCTGGACATTCCACCACACCAACGCGATCAAGATGTGAAGAGAAAGATAATATTATGCAACATAATAACAAGGTACGGCGTAAATATATTGTTTTCCAAGAGTCGAATACAGAGAGAAGGGAAACTGAATGGAGGGGAGAGGAGCATGAAGATAAGAGACGAAAGAGCAAAACATCTTTCTTCTCACTGACAAAGCCTCATCTTCAAACTGTCAGTCAGTGCAGCAGACCTCGTCGACGCCGAGTGTCATCACTAGAGACTGCTTTCTCATGGAAGGTAAACAAACGAATCAACATCGCCATGTTGGAGGGCTACAATCTGACTCCGGGGCAACAACCAGTCGGTAAACAAGTTAATAAGCAGAAACAGAGAAAGAGTTGGGAGGCATTTAGTGTAAGTGGGCAGAGAACATGCTGCGGTTAGAACAGAAAAGGGTCAGCACCAGAAACACAAAAATACACAATCAGTCGGAAATATACAGTCTGTTAGTCTGTGTCTGTGCGGAGATGTGTATGTGTGTGTGTTTGTGAGTTGATCAAGCAATGCTGCGTACATCATGTTTAGAAAGGTAGATCGAATGGTCAGAAGATTTCAGGTATCCATAGCATCACCAAGCAGAAGGATTTCAGTATAGTATGTAATTTAATTGGTTTGACCTTTACACCTGTCCATGGCGGTTGCACCTCCGCACTGTGATGACCTGTAGTCTCTCTGACCAACCACGTGAAAGCTATAATTAACATTTACCTGCAATCTAGTTTATTGTCTTTGTCTATGACCGTCCTGAAACCCTAGCAGCCTGTATTTATTGCATCCCCGGTATTAGCCTCGTTTTTGTGCGCTAGAAGTATGTGGCCAGCCAATAATATCAGATTTGTTTGCTGCAGGTGGAATGTCATGTATGCACAGAGTCTAACTTTAGCCTGACTGCACGTGCGCGATAGTCAGACAGGAGTCGCTAGCGTGCACGCCCAAACATTTTAGATATCCAGACCAGTATTTATGGGGGTGTAGGGGAAGGGGTGTGAAAGAAGATATAGTAGATGGAAGCTTGCTTGCAACAGCATCTCCACCTGGTGATGACCGCACAGCATTGTGGGTCAGAAAACGGAGTAGCTACAGTACGTTGCTGGTAACCGTGTTTGACATCTTGACAAGCTTTGATTATGAAGAGTTAAATAAAAGATATTTTTGAGACGAGGTGGAAGAGAGAAGTGTATGTATGAAAGCTTCCCCTCCCTTCTACAAAAAAGGAAAAAAAAAACCTCGGACGATTATTTAACAGTTCTTTAATGGACACCTCACACACATTTCACAATCAGAAAGACAACATATTCATTCAATGTTGGGGAAAATACTCTTATACTAAGTTCATCCCAGTCATTTAGCACACCCGCAATTTTTTTTAAAGCAACACGCCTTTATTACATTTCATTGGTCATTTTATAGTTGAGAAGAAAGATATTAATTAAAAGTATAGCAGACTATATTAAGACAAAAATAAACACGACACACTTCACATATTTAGCACTCATTACAAGCTTTTCTTCCGACTTGAGAAGCGAGCGCCTGAAAAAACTAATCCTTAAAAAAAATGAATGCACATCCGGGGCAATGCACGTGGCCAATCAAGTGCGGGCTAGGAATGACGTCACTGGGTGTTAATCGCAGGGGGCGCTGTTGTGAGATGTCAGGAGGGTATGGTGATGCTTGTTTGGCGTTGCTGGCAAGTCGCACCGTGAGCACCCTCCGTGGCCGGGTGTTAGCATTAATCGTCAGCCATCCTTGGCGGAAACGCACGCGCACACGCTGCCGCCCGCACGTGCACACTTATCACAACATGCCAACGAATGGCATGCACCAGCCTGCATGCACAGCTGTCACGTGGCGCCACACATCCCACTCGGTGGAAACGAGGCTTTCCAAGTAAAAGCCCTATAGTCAGGCACAAGGGCGTTGTGTTGCTACACTTCCGGCAACGTGCATTTGCGCTTGCTGTATTGAAACTCATCCACTAGGGGCAACGGCAAACATTTGTCGAGGATGACAACGATAGCCATCCTCTCCAGACTCCTCCCACGCCTTTCCTTAACCCACCCTCTCCATACACAACCACACACACAAAATAAAACTCAAAACGAAGTTTTTAAAACGCGAGTTTGGATTGTCCAAATGGTGAGATTAGTGCTTTTTGCCATGATGTATTTGACAGATGCATTTAGAAGAATGATTTTTTTGGAAGGTTTTCTTGTCTGAAGTCTTTTCTTTTTTCGTGTAGCGCCATCTGGTATATTTCATTCCGTAAATGAGAGTAGAAAAAAACAATGTTATGTTTTCCGCCTTTACAAAATGTGGAACTGAACTAACTGCTTGCAATTTCTTATGTTTGCATCATCTCCTTTTATATCAGAAGATTACGTGTTAAGACTAATGGCTAAGCGTCCCGTGCACCCGACGGGAAGATAACTTGGAGGCGAATATATACAAAAAGTTTGTTATGAAGAGTGTTTGGTTCTGCAGTTTAAGATTCTGTTGTTTGGAAACAGCAAAAAAAAAAATAAATAAATAAATAAAATAAAATAAATAAATAATAAAAAAGTAAAATAAAATAAAAGGTTTTATCGCAGCCTGCAGGCAGCTGCTGGTCCTGTTCGCGGAGGATCAAAGTACAGGGAAGACGGGTATGTTTGTTTCCATTGTGTTTCCGTTATAGCGAGGGAGAGAATATTTAGGTAATTATGACACCATCTAGTGTCTTCGTTTTCACGCTCACTTACAACTCACTCAACCGTATCCGGTAGCAGTCGAAATCAGTGAACTTTCACCTTGGGTACGCTGCTCCACCCAAAGAGCAGACCTCTCATTAATACCGCCCTTACCTGTCTACTAGAAAATGGCAAAGGGTACTACCAGGAGGGAAGATCAGAGAGAGCAAAAAGCGAAATGCATGAAAATAATCAGGTGAAACGTGAAGTACCCGCCACAAAGCCGCATGCCCCGGTGCCAGATGGGAACTCTTGTCGCGAGGATGAAACTGGTAACACGCTTTCAGCCTCTTTGAAAATGCGACCTTCTCGAGAAAATATCTCGACGAACATTCGTTAGCTTGGCTTTCATCCCTAATCTCTTTCTCTCCTTTATGGGTTCTTGTATGTGCCTCTCTTTTATGGGCTCTGTGGGATGCTCTTTACTCTCGCCTTCTCTCTCTCAATAAATACTGTTTGTGTGTGTCTCTGTCGCTCTGTCTGCACGTCTTTTCTGTCTCTCTTTCTTATATATATATCAATAAAGGACCAAAATCTCTTTCTCGCTTCACCTCCACCTCCATCCCAACTTCTTTCTTCCCGTTTCTCGGGCTGCCCGGTGGCGCAAGGGTTAACACTTGTCCCCAAAGCAGTAATGATTGGTTGTTCTGGGATCACATCTCGTCTCGGGAGTGGCTATTTTTTTTTCTCTCTCTTTACTTGGGGCGTCTGCTTATAAATCCGGCTGCTTTGCCATAATGTAGTCGTTAAAGCGCAGTTATTATGGTCTCAGCATAAAACACCTATTGCCGTAAACAAATAAAGACAAAAGTGTACAAGGGTTGCGCCGAGGTGATGAAGAAAATGTTTATTGGCAAGAAAGAGAATAAGTGAGAAGCACAAGGATATGGAAGACGTGACAAGTTAAGATAGAAAGTTGCAGCCTGCCTCGACCTCATCAATCTTCCCACCTTCCCCCGCCGCTGTATTTCACGGTATATTAACGTTTTTCCGGGTGTGAAGGGAGACAAATCAGTCACCATCAGTGTCGTCTGCGGCATGCATTCTTGCAAAGAGTGAAGCAGGCTCGACAAGCCATGAAGTCGGGAAGAATATTTTCGCCGAAAAAGTTTTGTTTTGACTGTAATGATACTCAGCAGTGATACATTGATACGGGGAAAGGGGAAGAGGGAAAGAGGGGAAGAGAGGAAGGGGACTTAGACTGGCTTCAGGGGAGGTAACAACATACAGTTGCATCGAGCCTATAGTTGTCGAGGTAAAATGTCTGGAACGTCAATATGGTTCTTTCCCTACCCCAAACAACTCCTACTAACGATTAATCTGTCTTGTAAGTTGTAATAGTGAGTGTTAGATCGTGGAGAAAATAGGGAACCGAGGGACGTGTAACTATGGGAGACCACTCTATTAATTTTGGCTGACAGGTCCACGTGGAGACAATGTGTAGGAGTGGTTCAGCGAGAAACAGGGAATACAATTGTTAACGAACTATAAAACAAGACCGTAATTCAACTATAATCTGTAAGCAAACTGTTCACGGCTTGTCTCCCCTTGTCTGATATCCGACTTCGCCCTGTGCGCGAGCTTTGTCGCGTTGTTGTCCAATTATCTCGGCGATGACCTTCTGTGCAATCCGCTTTGTCTCGCACTACCTGACGAGCCCCGGACGATGGCGTCTCGGTTCGCAGCTTTTCCGCAGCCTCTTGTTTACCGGAGTCTGGAACTCACAGCGATTGCGCAGATGAAGACCATGATGGAGTGCAAGCAGGGCGGAACTGGTGCGAGGAGCAGGCTGAAGGGAGCTGCACCACCTTGAGTCAGCGATGATTAGAATATCAGGCTCGATTGCACCTCTTTATCCGTCGTTAGCACGAGCAGACCTGCTCCAGCTTGCCCTTCCGTGACTCGCATGCACGTGGCGAACTAGACGGGAGGACCACTCGGAGTGCATCCACAGCAAAAGGTGTCGACGGGGGGAATTAGAGGTAAGCGAGCTAGCAACTGGATCAAACAACAACAGGAACGGCTGCTTCACAGCTGGCCACCTTCAACACTCACCTCTAGCTTAATGGGGAATATATATCATAGCCTGACGAGAGCCTAACAAGAATTTGAATTTCTTGCCAAGCGCCTTTCTCAGAAGTGGTGACGCCGCTGCTGTCGTTTCTTGCGCCATCACGCTGTCTGTGCAAGTTACTGGTGATGACTGGTGACAATAATCTAAGTAGAAAACACAGACATCCAAAATTTGAACAGAAAGTCAGAGAAAAACATTAAAACAGGGGTAATTCTTACAAAAAGTAAATTTTATTGGCTATACCCAAGTGGCATCACAAAAGGACAGGACAGGGTATAAAGAAACTAAGAATTTTCCAATATCACATAAAGATTTTGATTTTTGAGATTAAAAACTTCAGTGTGGCGCCTCATATCCTTCTTTCAGCACATTATTTTCATAAAAAGATTTATGAGAGTGCATCAGTTATGCCATAGGGAATATATTTTTTAACTTCTCCCCGAGCAGTGTTTTGGTGCATCTGTAAATGGGCTCAGCGATTGGACTGCCATTTGACTGCCATTTCGTTGAGAGGAGGGCTGTTACAGTGCACAAAAATGCTTCTCATGTCTGTCAAGTGTCGAAATCTTGGGATTCATTCCCATCAGAACTTCATCTATTGCCGAATGTGTGTCCGGGTTTGAAAAATATGATAGATTTCAGTGGACACCCTGTCATGAGGTAAAGAAACGCACGGCAAGTACAGGCGTGCAATAAATAGAGAGAAGGGTTGGTCTTGAATTATGGGAATCTGCTGTATCTTATTATCTAGAATGGTGTGAAGGATATTAAGATATGCCACAGCTTTGAAGACTGTTCCTAACCGAGCAAATATGGACGAAAGTATTGCCGAGTTTGACAAAGAATCTGCGTGACGGTTATAAGCAAAATTTGAGAAACGTCATCAAACGTTTGTCCAGATGTCGCCAGTTAAGAACAACCGTGTGGCATAAAGCCCTCAATGATCGCAATTTTTCTTTTTCTGAGATTTCCGCGCGTTGCTCTCTGGGTATGCTGGGAAGCTCGAGCACTAGGGGGCAGCACTGATGCGAAGGATTTATTGTCAGACACCAGCTCCGGATTCCATTCTTGAGCGCGTGCGAGTTTTGCTCTGATTTAAGTGTATGAAGACTTGACAAGCTCTGGTTCATGGTCCTGTCATTCTGCACCAGTTGTCGGTTTTCGTAGATCATGTTCCTCAGCTTGTAAGTGGACTGTATCTCGTGTGACCGCAGGGAATAAATAGTGTTGCTGGCAAATGAATCATGAATCTATTTCTCTCATCACCTCCCTACCTCACCAAGCTGAGGGGAAGCAGCTTTTACAGTTAAGCTCCTTTCATACATTCTTTGCCCTTTTAATCTCGCTTGCAGCTTTACATACATAGGTGTGTGTGTGTGTGAAATAGATGAGAGGTAGACATTTATTTGTGTTCAGGCTCAAATTTGATAGGGGAGTAGGGCGTTAGAAATGCTGGGATAGGATATGGAAATAAGTGTGATGACGTTTGTATTGCGCGGTCAGGTGATCTTTTCTGTCCAATGGTGGTATTGTATTACATCAGCTTGTTTGTTTGTTTGTTTGTTTGTTTTACAGCAGTCACAGTCGTCTGCTTTTGTCGAAGATGAGGTGAGGAGAAGTTGTAGGATTGAAAGGAAAGAATGAATTCTACACGTGGTGTGTTACGTCATGTAAGATTTATCATGAAGCAATGTTATGTAACATTTTTTTGTTTTGTAGTGATTTCTCATTAAAAGCAGTTGCACGTGTGCTTTGTGTGGTATTGAATTGAAACTGCAGAGGAGTTAATTGAGTTATTGAAATTAAAGGTACTTAACACAGGTATCGGGTATCCCATTGAACAGAGAGGAGTGGAGCTAAACTGGATTTAATGAACAGGATGATAAATGAGGCCCAGGCCTTGTAAAGTCACGAGACTAAACGTGAAACTCTGAGCAGGTTTGGTATGGCACATTGGTTGAATGGAGCATCAACTGGTGGCCCCCATAAATCACATTTGTTCCTGTGTTTCTTTGACACTTCATTTAAAACATCTTCCTTCTCATTTAGTTTCTTTTACTCTTTCTTTCTCTTAACCTTAGCTGTCATCACCGGTAAACAGTTTAGAAAGTTTGTGGATGTAGACTTAAGCCACTAGAATATTCAGTTTGAGGGAAATCATCCCACACTCACACCTTACAAACATAACAGTTCGTGGTGCAGACTGGGATGCGAGCCAGAGATGCTGGTGAGCTTGTGGTGGACTTGTTTGCTGTCTGTCTCCGGACAGATAACAACAGAGAATAACAGCAAGCGAGAGTGAGGTGCCAGACTAGTGGTGAAGAGTGAAAAATATTAACATGGATAGGTGACACACCCATGCGTCGACATAAAACGGCGAAAACGCTCTCTTGTCGAGGCCAAAAGTCGGTTGAAGTTAGGTCTGCACGCGCAAGAAATGAAAAATAACTTTGGCGAGCTTTCCACACCTGCGTAGCCGCGTTCCTCCCATCCATACACTTGCTGAAGAAGTGGACAAAAAAAAAAAAATAATAAAAATAGATATATCCAATGCTGTGTTGGAGCCAATATCAAAGCAAGCAAAACGACATACCCGAATATCTCTCGCAATGGCAAATTCTAGAAAGTTTTGCATAGTTTTCAACAGTCATAGAAAATAAAAAGAAATTTTTTTACGCATTATGCTTCAGATAAACAATTTTTTTACTTGCTGTACTTTGCAAACTCGGTTATTTTGTAGCCTTGAAATATTTCGTCTGTCTTGAACTTAAAGAATAAAATTGGAAACTCTTTCGTGAAAGAAGGGGAAGATCAGTTGATTTGAGGTCGCTCGAGTAAAAAGTTTTAAGGAATGACAGATTGTGAAAATGTTTTCCGTTGTTTATGAGGGAAACGTTTGACCTAACGGTCACAGATAAACACTTGTCAAATATAGTCACATATTTAACAAGAATATTTAGCAAGGTGGTTATAAAGACTTCTTTTACGAACTCCCACAACGGCTTCATTAATTACAAAGCATCAGAGATTTTCAAGGTACGGGGATTTTCGAAGAACGTACTGCCATGTGTTTCGCTTTACTTTGTTTGTTTGTTAAGCCTGGAAAATAAAGTCCAAGTGCAAACAGACCATCCATCATTTTGCGCCATTAAGACATCACAGGCTTGTTGTCACGTGATTATACGATGACGGCAAGCCCTTCAGGCCACTTCCCTCGTCTGATTCAAAGT
The DNA here is from genome assembly GCA_004794325.1 of Pomacea maculata. NCBI lineage: Eukaryota > Metazoa > Mollusca > Gastropoda > Architaenioglossa > Ampullariidae > Pomacea > Pomacea maculata. The sequence continues at coordinate 195,186 of SRHC01001050.1, forward strand.
GACGCTCGGTAAATTTGCTGTAGAACTTGCTGCACGCACTGTGGGAAAATGCACAGAATAAATAGAAACCATAAATTTTGTTTTTGTTTAATATAGACATCTATATCTAGATATTGCTGTTTGGTGTGGCTCTGAACAACGCCTATTAAGATTTCAGAATTTCTAGTCGAAAGACCAAGACACAAAAAAAGAAAAAGAACAGAATATAGAAGAAAATGTTAATAAAATTCATTGTAAATTTTTAGACGGTTTATTTCCCATTCCTGGCAAACCTTTGTGAATGGTTTGTATATACCCCTGTTGTTGGGTTGGGTTTTTTTTTTTCTTTTTCTTTTTTTTNNNTTTTTTTTTTTTTACATAACGCGAAATAAAATCCCCCCAAAACATTTTTTTCTCTGGTCTCTAGCTTTGCCGAGAACCGTTATGCAAACTACAGTTCTGCTCTCCGACTTCAGGGTAGCACTGAGCCAGACTGTCTCCTGTTTCTCTGCGTTTTGCCAGAGTTTGAATTTTTGGAGTAATTACTGAGCAATGCGTCATTACCTGCAGCTGAAAAAAGTTCTGCGTTCACTCGTTGTCAACGGCTGGTTTACGTGTTACGTGGTTCGTAATATGATGTGACGTGGTGTGACGGCGTGCATGGCCATAGGTCATCGTCTGATGTAGATGTGTGTATTATGGTTTAACACAAAGAATTGTTATTTCTGTGCGAGGTGCGTGGGCTTTAGGTCATCGTCTGTTGTAGATGTGTGTATTTTGGCTTAACACGAAGACTCTTGTTATTTTTGTGTGAGGTGCATGGGTTGGGTTTTTTTTTCCTTCTTCATTATGAAGTTATATCCCACACTTGTGTCGCTAAAAGAGCACAGCAGAGCAAACCATAGAAACTCAGGAATTATCTCCCAGAATTGTGAACACACATTTAGAGGTGAGCCGTAGTAACTCTGAAGTTGACTTCCATCCTTATGTCATTAACAAACATCTGAAAGACAAGCTGCTATATGGTTTCCAGGCTTTAAACGCATATTTTAAATAGTTAAATGTTCATCCCACATGTCAGCAAGGAAGAGAGAGAGAGAGAGTTGTGGGTTACTAAATGATATTTCAAAATTCAAAGCAACGGTGTGCAGCGTAGTCGGTTCAATACCCGTGTTGCGCAACGCATGTTTTTTTTTTATTTGGCTACGGTTGGAAGTGGTACTCCAATCCGTAAAGGGATGGACAAGGTAAAGCAGTAAGGGAGGAAATGAATTGCAGAAATAAGGGAGGTCTCTAACACCCTTCCCCCTTTGAATGTCCGTCCACGCAGACACACGTGCACACATAATTACGCATATACACATACAACACACACACACACACACATGCACACGCAGCTGCACACACACACACCCTCACACACACATTCCCGAGCCTGTTTAAATATCATCATTTTTTGAAAGATCAAATAGTTTTTCACAGCTCATACGCATTCTGTCTGTCTGGTCCCACAAATACTCTTCCAGATGAGAACACTCAGCTCCGACAGGTTACCACGCACCTGTAGATGCAGTCTGCATAACACCGTCCCCATAGGGACCACAAAGAAATTCTCCCACTGATACCGACTAATAAAATTGTCATCACATAACAGGTTAAGCTGAGAAGCAGAGCGGGCTGGAAGGTGTTAAAGCGCCGGGTAGAAGCCGTTATCACACTCGTTAAACTACCTGCGCACGCATTCAGTCAGGTGCGCGTCTCACGACTGCAGGGCGTGGCCAGGGTTATTCCCAGCCAGGATTCCGATCTGTTGGCTGCCTCCAGGTGTAATATTTATTACACAGCGAACCAAATGCTTGCACTGCAAAAATAATAAATCAACTAAAAATAAATAAATAAATAATAAAATAGCGAAAAAATGCTGAGTGTAGAGTTATACGTCCCTGGTATCAACTCACTCGTGTTACTTTATTTTACAATAGATATAAAAGTATAGAGCCAAGGGAATTTTACAGTTTTAAAAACCATCATCTTTTTGGGTGGGTTTTTTTGTATACTCTCGTTTGACCGTCCTTCTGTCCCGGGTAAGCGGATAGCCGAGGAGTTCCAATTCAGACGCGCATAGTTGTGGCTCAGCAAACCTCTGCCAGTCCATCTGAATGAATACGTAACTCACGGAAGGTAATGTGGCGAGGGAGGGCATCACAGTCATGTAAAGCGTGCCCCGAGTGACCTGAACAGGTTAGAAAGCAACCTTCATCTTTACCTATCTCCCTCTACTTGTCGTGAACAAAGTAAGAGAATGTTAGAAGAAATAGTAACAAAGATGTAGAACAAGATCACGAAATAGTGATAACGATGTAGAATAAGATCGTGAACTAGTAACAAAGATGTAGAACAAGTTAACAAAAAGTAACAAAGATGTAGAGGGAAGAACAACGCGAGGACTCGTTGGAGATCAGTAAAGGGAGATCACTGCAGAGGTTTTTTTTTAACGATAACGACTCCAAAGATCACTATAGTGACATCAGGAGAATACTGGCAAGATAATAAGTAATCTTGAGAATATAAAGAAATGTTATCATATAAAAACTGCAAGAGGGTGATCATCACTTCAGTTTATTCAGTGCAGCTCAAGGTCGCTGCCGAAGCGAGTGAATGGATTTCGAAATCCAGCAAATAGATTCAGTTCGCATTTCAAAATGACATTGTATACATTATATACAGTCATGCTGCTAACCAGAAGAGGAAGAAAACGCAGCAGAAGTACCTGTAAACATGAAGGTCCAACACTTTTATCCAAATCGAAGCACGACCATACAACATAAACAAAATCAAAGAGAGCCGATCACTTCAGTCTGTTAGGCCAAGGGACAGAACTCTCAGACCCACAAGCAGACGACTCGGCCACCAGACGGTAGAAGTTTTCTTGCAAAAATACCATGGTAACGTACGTGAGTATATTATGTGTTAAAATGAAGTTTGCAAGTGAAATATTTAATACATGTTTGTCTATGAACAGTCAAAGAAATCTAACAACAATTTATTATTTTACTCGCGATCTCTTCAATAATGTTGGCGATGTTGCATAGAGATCCGTAGAGAGAGCTACAAGTCTCGGGTTATGTATATTAAGAAAAAGATAGGGAAAATTATTGTAGGAGACTGTCATTAGATGACTGACAACGTAAGTTTAATAACTGAGGTTAAAGGTTGACATGCGATAGCCATTGTTGTTAGATGGCTGACAGCTGGTAGGCAATGTGGTTAGAAGGTTGACAGGCGATAGACAATAAGGTTATATAGTTGACAACTAAAATTGTTAGATCGAAAAATATTTATTGTGGTTATGTGGTCAAGAAACATTGAATGGGGCTTAAAAGGTTGACAACCGAAAAACAATCAACCACCTGTCTGATTAGTTGAGAAAGCGATGTCGTTGCCATTTCTGTAAAAATATTGATTTTTTTTTATTTTTTTTTTGGTCTCCGCAAACAGAAAAAAGAATCGAGAAATCAAAAGGACACTTTAGCTGACGTGTAGTGGTAGAAGAAGTATGAGAGAGTGTGTGTGTGGATGTGGATGTGGGTGGGCGTAAAAGAGAAACCATCCAGCACAAGCTGAATTATTAAAAACTTCCCAGACCAAACAAAATGACACTTGCAATCACATATTGGCATCACATCTGAAGACAAAAAGTTACAATACACAATACTTAGGCATTATATATTGAGTAGTAAGTTGCATTCTGGAGCCGAAGATTCGAATCACTTTGTTCACATCTTCTGAACGGAAACTATTGATACATTGTTTCGAAAAACTGTATCACTCTTACAGATTCTTAAAGACCAACCAGATTCAGTCCATTCTGCTACTTTCTGCGGTAAACGGTTGCGACAATCGTGACTAGCTGTCGTCGTCCAATTAATTTTACTGGAGGACTTTGGTCCAACTTCACGAAAGCTCTCTAGAGTGGATCAGGCCAATAAGTACAGCAGTTCAATCGTGATCGTCGATGATGAGAGAAGCGAATACACGATCCAGAATCACGAACCTTGAAACTGAATCGGGCTCGTCCCATTATTTTAAAAAGAAGCCGCCACTAACATGATAAAGTAATTACCAGGCAGCTCATCAGTCACGTATATCGATATCGGAAAAAATGATGATGCATTGCGAAGAGGATGGAGACAGGTAATCGATCAAAGGATCTCTCCAGGCAGGCCTCGAGGCCACCGAGGTTCTTCACCATGGAGCTTCAGCATGCGGTGTAGAGTCCTCTGAGAACCACACAGTCTCCTACACAGTTTAGCCTCAACACTCGGGATATTCAAGATATATGGCATTTTCTCTTGTGCTGACACTTTTGATAATTTTTCTGTCTATTCTACGACAGACCTCGGAACAGTTGTTACTTTTGATTATATTTTGTATAAAACGACGAGACAAGATCGGAAAAGTGGTTATGGCGGAGTACTTAAAAAAAAAAGGAGTATAAAGGGATGCTTAGAATAAACACGAATATGATTATAGCAGTGATGGAGAAGGAAGTTGAAGAAGATGAAGATGTTGATAAAGTTTGGCATTCGTGAAATCATAACAAGCTTGTCTAAGCTTCTAATCTTGTCTGTCCACAATTTGTTATTAAAGACCAGGACACTGAGTTCGTTTCGTGAGATCCATCCTGCCTTTTCTTGGAAGCGGAACTGTGAGTCAGTGTAGTCAGCGATCTCCTCTACCTTGCCATCATTTCCAGAACATTCGTTTAAAAAGGTCGTAAAGAACGAGGTCACAGTGACACGACCAAAGTAGCATCCTCTTCCTCTTGCGTCCTAACGTGCGTGCACCTGCACTCGTCCTGCACAGAGATGGCCTGGTCCTCGGTCTACGCATGCGTGAACTTAATTTTTTGTTTATGCTTCTGTCACGCCAGACCGCCGAGTCTGAAGGTAAAAGCACCATCCTGCAAATTAATTTCAGTCAGCCAGTCAGCCACTCAGACAGCCAGCCAGCCAGCTCCGCTGGGACGGACAGACCTGGTGTCTGCACTCGTTCACCCCATCAGGCTTTGAAGTAGCACCATGGTGGCGCTGTGAAGTAGTGCTATCATGTAGTCCTACCGGTACTTTGAAGTAGTTATTTAATGCAGTAATGGTACAGTTGCAATTTGAAGTAATAACCTGGTGTACGCATCCAGCCAGGATGAAGATGATGATAGTGATGAGGACCACACCACAACCACCACCGCCTGAACTACTACAGTTACGTCAACAGCAACTGATGATGGTACTACTACATATAACTACTGATGCTGCTGATAATACTGAAAGATTTTCTCAAATGGACTAATATGGAAGAGCGTTAGAGCCAGTTATGGAAAGTGTCTGTGTGTCAGCTGCATAAAGACTTTGCCAAGCTTGGTGAGATGTCCGTCCAGATGTCCGTCCAGCTGTTGTACTAATTGTACTCGAAAAATGTCTTAGCTGCTGATGGTGCTTAGGAGTTCTTCCTCGCGATATAAGAAAATCGGAGATCCACTCTTCTTGAAAAATAATCAAATTGATATCGTTTGTTTATTTCTCCAGAGTCGGCCAAAGAACGTTAGTGGATATCGGGGTGAGCAGTGCTTACACTGTGTGCTGAGATATTTTCACCTGAAATGTCTGGAATTTAGTACTGTGGGTAAATTAACTCTGAGCGCTCGCCTGTGTGTGTGTGTGTGTGAAAGATATAGAGAGGAAGTGTGTGAGGGTATGTTTGTGTATGAGAGTGTGTGTGGAGTTATCTCTTACATTTATAATGCACGTGGGAGTGTGCGTGTGTGTGACTGAAGAGTGTGCTTATGAATATGTCTGTGAGTGTGTGCCAGGGTATATGTATGTATGTGATGGGGTATATCTGTGTGGGTATACCCTCGCGTATGTGTCCGTAGGTGGGTGTGTGCGTATCTGCCAGTGACGTGCATGATGGATGAGGCAATAAAATGATGCACTAACCACCACCACCATCATCACCACCACCACTTCATTGTAGCCACGTGTTCTTTGTCCTAGAAACTGCGCATTTCTGCACGCGAGAAAACAAAGTAAACACAAGCTTCATTTCAAAAGATTTGATATGATATCTCATAACGAATAATGGTCTCGGGGCGAGGAGGACACCCCACCTGTAACCGAGAAGATAAGCGGATCATCCAATGGACTGGAAGCGCCAAAGGTGGCCCGGTGGGAAGGGCGAGTTGGTTTGGTTCGCAGTCACTGCTAATTTCTCTCCTGTTGGCTCTGTGACAGATGTACATGGCATCATGGCACCGATGGTCTTGTGTAAGATGGGTGTAAGTGATGATCTCTCACCCCAACCCCTTCCCTCTCCCCCGATGCACTTTAGGCGCACAGAAACGTGAGAGAAAGAACAATAAGATAAATGATTCTATAGGAAGAAATGCTATATTTGCTCAGGTAACCTGTGACTTAATGCTTTTCCCACCTTTTCCTTTCCAATCTTCTGCTGCGATTCTCTCAGTCTTTGTCAGTTTCAGTCTGTGTTTTCTTTTTCCGACTCTTAAGTTGCCGCCAAAGAAAAAGATTAATGAAGTGAAATAAATAACAAAGTTTGTTTGCATCTTCTACCGACAGAGAGTAAACTAAACTTCCTAGAAAACAACACTTTCACCAGAAAAATTCACTAAAAATAAATTAAACATAATAAAATAACAAAAAGTTCGAATTCTTTTGAAAGTAAGAAATGTTACAATTCTACATTATATGCTTTACGGGAATTTTGATAGTTATCCTCTGCTGTAGGAAGGCATCTTTATGTCCCAATTATTATTGTTTTGTAAAGAGAAATGTTTTTCTTCTGGTGATCAATAATTTATATCATTATTATATTTCTTTATTTGCGATTTTTTATCCTTTGTAATTGTGGCAGAAAATTACGAAAACAAATTTAGCTTTTCTTGTCTCAATATGTCAAGAAGTCTTCTCGATGGACAGTTTGTCAGAACTCGTCTATCTAGAGATGTTCTGCTTGCCATCCTATCATAATCAGTCTGTTTAGAGATGTTCTATCAACTGTAGATATCGTCAGTCTATGCAGAGATGTGTTGCCTGCCAATCAAACATCACAACTCCAGATCAGATGTTTCTGTTTATTGCCAGATGTGAAGAGCTCTGAAGCGGCAGTTGATAAAACTAGTTTTTGTTTCCCCTGCTCTTGTTTTATTTTTTCAAAAAGACCAGTGCCCGCAGCTACAGATTTTTCCTTAAATATATTTTCTCGCGAATTCCGGCTGTCGTTTTAAAATTCGAACTCCTGCCAACCAAAGCAAAGATGCGGGGGATGCTTCGTGTAAGTTTCCAAGAGAAATACACAAGGACGCAGTGCGCAAGAGTTCAGGACATCCGCTGCCTTCATCCCAAGCACAGATTTTCTTTGCTTTTTGGCAGATGGAGAAAGATGGAAAAAAACAATATTTTGTAGCCTTCTTACATCACGACTTCCATTACTTTCACAACCCACTAATCCGCCCCACCAGTCACAAGTCTGGGACTACAAGGGGGTCCTCAAATGTTTTGGACCTGGAGTTCCTCCAGTTATCCAGTTGTTGATCTTCACCCTCCCACCCTTCATTACATTTTCCCAAGCACAGCTGCCTTTCATTTGTGAAGATCGAGATCGTCTATACACTGATTTCTTCTGCTTTTCTGGCTTCGTTAAACTCTAAAAGGCTGCCAAGCTGGAAAAGTGCAGTTATCTCCCTGTAAGTTTATCTCCACGTACAATTTATGCATTCATTTCTTCACTTTATGGTTTAATGGTGTGGGCTTGGGAAGGAGGATCGCTCTGTGTGTTCTGTCGTCATGGGAGGCGGTGGAGCTGAGCGTTCTACGCCTTCACAACAGGATTCCTAGGTGCCAGCATCCCTATCTGCCCAAGACAAGAAGTTTAATGTCCTAGAGGTCGGCGCGTGCACACTAGACACGGTCTCAGTCTGGCGGTGCGCTCTTTCTAACGAGGGGTCCGCGTATAAGTTGGACGCAAGTACCCGAGAAGGGCCAAGTAACTGTGTGGGTAGAAGGATAGGGAGGGTAAGACAGTGGAGGGGAGCGAATTTACCTTTTCTCCAGGCGGAATGAGGGAGGGGTAGGGGTAGCTGGGAAGAGATACATGAACTCGGTGAACCTGTAGTTTCATAACAGCAGGTGATCAGTAGGAAAGTAAAAAGACGCGGTCTCGGGATTTTTTTAAACCGCCTCCTGCACCATTCCGTGCTCACGAATACGATGTTTTTGAATGTGATGGCTTACTGAAGCTGAAAACTGCTCACTGAGAGATGGAGAGAGGGAGAAAGGACGGTAGCGGAGCCATCCTGGAAGTGAATGGAAGAGTGTGATAATAATGAATGTTGCGGGATGTCAGACTAGCAGCACCAGAAACAAGCTGCATCTCTTGATTCTTGTTGCAGGTTGCCGCTGGTAGACACTGTGACGTCACTGGCGACCTGACGTCATGAGCTGGCTGTCCGTGGCGCGTGCCGTCGTGGTGCGCCTGATGTTCGCGGTGCACGGGCTGGTGTCGATATGGCGCCTGGCAGTGGTGACGCACGAAATTCGCTTCTGGTACCTGGCCACCGTCCTGGGCGTCCTCCTGCTGGAGATGACGGTCACCCTCGGCAAGAAGGGAGGCAAGGAGTGGAAATGGTTTGTATGAACGTCTGCAGAGCAACAGTTAGTTTTTGGTTTCTTCGCAACGTTCTGTCTGTCCGTCCGTCCGTCCGTCCGTCTGTTCCTATAAAAACGGAGAGAAACTATGTAGAAGACAGATGAGAAAAAATGGAATATTTGGAGTGGGTACGAGGAGTTAGTCGGGGAAGAGTTGATTCGTTTTTGGAAACGAAGATCAACTTGATGGAATTTTTTTTATTATTTTTTATTTATTTATTTTTATTTATTCATTTTTATTTTATTTATTTATTTTTGGCAGAGAAGGGCTCGGTTAAAAAAGTGTGAAGTCTCTCGTCAAAACATAAAAAGAAAGGGATAACTGAAATACTGCAAGTTCAAAACCGGACGATTTCTACATTTTTTCTAAATATATATCCTGGCTTGATATGGCTGCGAGCACATTCACCAAACATCTTCCAAAATAATCGCTGAGTGTAAAGGTGTCGCCTTAGAAACGCGTAACGCCGGCATCACTCATCGTCGCCAGCATCTTAAACATCAGACGCCAAGCCAGAAACATACAGCCAAGGGAGAGAACTCGACAAATGTCCAGATAAGAATCTTGACAGTGACAGCAAATGTCTTTCGTGAAAACGTTGTTTTTTTTTCTTTTTAGCAGGAAGAGCGAGCTGCTGTTATTTAGTGAGCCAGCCATTATGGACCTCCGCTGCCTCGCTTTGATTTCTGAATGTGACGCTTTTAGTGTGTGCGGGAACCTGGAGTGATCCCGGACCCCTCGTTTATCTCCCCTGACATGAAGGAGTTCTTGAGACGCGATGGATGGAATTCGTGGCCGGTAGAAAGTGAAATGTCTGAAATGTGTTCGAGAAAATGAAACGTGTTCCGGACATTATATTTTTTGCTTTATATTGGTTGAAATTGTAAAAACTCTATGTCTTATACGTTTGTTTGCATCTACCCGTATAGCTGCTGCCTCTTTCCTCTACAGTTTGCTTTTTTAAGAACATTCTTTTTTTTCTCCTTTCATTTCGACCGTAAAAGAAACACTGAGTTCAGTGTGAGAACGGGATTTAAGAAAATGCATGTAACCATCAGGCTCCCCTTCTCCTCCCCCTTTAAAAAAAAAAAAGACTTGGCTTACTCATCAAGACTGACAAAAATCACTGCCTGTATGCGTTTTTGCTCTTGCTCTCCAATCTAAGGTCAAGGTAAAGGGTAGGGTGGTTTATTCGTCAGAGAAGGTAAAGGGTGGTAGCAAGAAAAGGAAGCCCCCCCCCCCCCTTCCACAACGCCGTCATTAGACTCGATGAACCACTTTCACCTTATTGCCGTCTCTGCCATTGGACTGTCGGTCCCTTTACCTTTAGTTTTTAAAGGCTAAAGGAAAGGTCTGCTGCGATTGAAGCACCTGAATGCAAGCATCCATGTGATGGGAAGGTTCACCATTTGAGAGCTTTAAAAAAATGTAGCATTAACAAAATCAGAAGAAAACAAAAGTTAGCTGGGTGCAATTTTATTTGTTTCTAATGACTGGGTAGAGCTCAGTGCAAGACTATTATTTTCTGCGGAATGTGGGTGAGCATCACCACGTGCAGATAGAAGTCAACAACACAGACGTCAAGATTGCACATGGATATGTGCGTTAAAAACTGTCTTGTTTCAGAAATTCCTTTTTTTTTCGGTAACTCCATTCTGGCGCAAGTCCTGTGGTTAAAATATTCTGTGTGTGTGTGTGTGTGTGCGTGCGAGAGAGAGAGAGAGAAAAAAAGTACTTTAACACATTTCCCTTATCAATTGCATTCCATATTCATGGCCTTCTTGTTCTTCTTTTCCTTCATTAGTCGTATCTGTGGACAAATGAAAGATGACGAGTTTAATGGCTCATTGTATGTGGTGATGTTTGTTGTGTATCTCGAGAACGGAAGGGAGGTATTCACCCTGCTTTGTGACTAGTATCTTTCTCTGAGCTCTAAATTGCATCTCTTAGACCTTTAATCGCCACAAGTGTCAAGAGACTGAAATGCTCCCTCGTCCCATCCAGGTTTTGTCCGAGTGTGTTCATCTACCTGATGTGCGTGGTGCCGGCCATCTGGTTTCTAGAGCTGCACGAGATGGAGAAACGCATCCGGGAACTGTACCGCGCCAACGTGTCCACCATCACCCACGACCTGCTGCTGGCCGACAACGAGACCGGCGAGGAGCTGAGCGCCAGTCTGGGTACAATACTCGGGGTATGTGTGTGTGAGAGAGATAGGCAAGGCTAGACATATAATAGGATATGCAAGAGAGAATGATCGTAGGAAGGGCTGAGTACAATAACGGGGTGCGTGCGAGAAAGAAAGATCATGGGTAGGGCTGGGTACAATAGTAGGGTCTGTGTGAGAGATGTAGAGATGCTAGAGATGTGTAAGAAGAATAAAAGCTAAGGCACCCAGTACAACACTGAGAGTACAGTACTCAGAGTAAGAGAGAGTTGGGAAGTGGTTTGAAGCTGGGTACAGTAGGTACAGTAGTCGGGGTGCTAGATGAGAAAGTAGTTTTAGCCGGGTACTATTCTCGGTATATATGAGAGAGATGTAGACAGAAGCTTAGTGTATTCGAGAAACACACACACACACATGTAAGGGAGGTGGAAGGTTAGCTTGTTCATCCATGAACTCCTCCCATCAACCGTGAGAGTGGGGCTTAGCTCTGGATGTTGTAACTCGGTCAATCGTTTGCCCGACTAATTGTGGAGGGTGGAGGAGCTTGCCACTGTTCCCTGTCCACAGCTGCTATATTTATCCTGCTGTCGATCACGTTTTGTGTCCTTTGGATCATATTCCGGGTACATTTTGTTTCACTTCTCGCTGTCACCGAGATTTGTCGAGACATCGCTCTACGTGTGAACCAATAACATTTATTTTTTCTTTCTTTTTTTTTTTTTTTAAGACAGAAACACGGTTCTAGGAAATTACTTTGCAAATTTTTGTAACGAATGAAGCAAACCACAAGCTTTATGTTCATCGTCAATCATCACAATTTTACGAAGTGGTATTTTTTTCTGATTTTGGGAGAAGTGCTTAATTCCGAATGGTTGTATAATAACAGCTCCACATCAATTTATTAATCAGATTAACTGCAGCTTTAAAGAATATTTTTTCATGATTTCAACAGATTTTTTTTTCATTTTCAAGAAAGAAAGAGAATGTCAAAGATACCTTTATCATACAGTCCGGCTAATCACCAGAGCGGAAATGCTTCCAAACTTTTTTTGAATCCATTTAGTTTTTCATCGTGTTATCGCGCATCAATGAAAGGTGGCAATCATTAGTGTCATCCTTTTCTTGTATAGTTTGCAGAAAAGTTGTCCAACATAAAAGAACATGCTTGAGAAAGTTCCAAGATGTTGGCCAAAGTTCTAAGTAACTTTCGCTGTCGACAGGAAGTAGTTATGCTCGACTACAGGCAAGAATCATTATGACCGCATCATGGCAGCCGATGTTTAATTTTAATACTTAAAATTACACCTAATCTGGTTGTGCTTTCATCAGCAATCACCGTGCTACAAAGTGGCTGCCAGGGAGGGAAGGAGCATCCCAGTGAAACCCAAGTCCCCGGCTCCCCCACAAAGCGCGAGTGTTAATTGAAAGTTGGCAGCGAGTAATTGAGCGAACGCACCGCCAGGTCACGTGGGCACAAAGAGGAATATTTGCTCAGCTATTAGCCGCACCGGGAGGAGACTGGCGGCACTTTTGACAGTCGTAACACGAGCCATCCAGATCAATTTATTTCAGGAACGATTTCCTGTGGAGAATGTGCTTCTCCAGGCACGGCGCAAACAGCACATAAAGGCAACATCAAAACCGCCACAACGACTTGCGTCTGTGATGAGCTTCCACAACTGCCAGGCCATGGCAGCAACATTGCACACCTTTTACAGTATACCTTGACTATCTCTCTCTTCTTTGTTTCTGTGTCTCTTTGTGGCCATGTCTTAAGTTTCATTTCCCCTTTTCTTCCTTTTTTTTTCTCTCTTTTTTTAATTTTTCATTTCACGTGGTTCGTGTGTAGGTGGACATAATTTTCAGAAACAAATTTTCTAGAAACAGATCGTCTAACCTGAGAACGAGAAGATGTATGATGGCATTGAGTAACAAATGGAAAAGAAAAATAAAACGGACTTGTTCAACTGACTCCGATTTTTTTTTTCTTCTTTGCCTTAAATTAAACTCGCGTCGAGCTCTGATGACTTCATTCTGAAAAAAAAAGAAACCCAAAGCAACTCTATTCTGTGTTTTAAAGAGCTTGGATTGTTAAAAAGGAGTCTGTGTTATGTTATTTGCAGTCTAGAAAATTTATAGTTTGTTGGCGTGACCTGTTGAGATAGTTTCATGGCGAGGTGAGTGACAGAAGGTCTGAGGTAAGACGTGGAGGACAGCCAGCAGACTGAGTTCCTCCTGTCTTTGGCGCTCGCTGCTTTGTTGGGTGAAAGGTGGCTTTTTATATTGTTACAAACTGTCAGATTCAGTCCTTCAATTGATATCGTTGATGCATCTTTTGTTGAGAGCATTCAACTATTTCATGGCTGGATGCCACCATTTGAAGACGCTTATAAGCCAGAATGCGTAAACAGGATGTGTGAGGGCTTTGGGGGGAGAGGGAGGGAGCAGTGTGTGTGTACGTGTGTGTGAGTGTGTGTATGTGTGTGTGAGTGTGTGGCGTTTCTGGAGTCCAATAATTTGCTATTTCTCTGCCCAGCCACTATGGCCACAAGCCACCAATTAGCTGACTTCCAACACTTGTTTTTTGTCGATGTGTTAATTGGAGTCGGAGAACTGCAGCCAGCAGGAGGAAGCCTCGTAACTATTCTCTCTCTTTCTCTCTCTCTAGATTGCTGGAGGGTGTGAGATAATAGAAAGCATGCTCCACAACTGTGGAATTTCGCCGTGCACAAATATAGCCGCTGATTTTTGGACCAGTGGGTGGGCATCTGTGCATCTGATTCTGGAACTTTTATTATTCATTTGTGGGAACTCAGCCTGAACACACCCGAGTCTTCACCCACCACCATCATTAGATTAATGTTTGTGATCATTGGCGGGTGTGTTCTTTTTAACTTGGAATAAAGAGTAGCTGGCCAGTGTAATTGTTTTTTAATCGGATTCCTTTCTAGTTGTTCTTTTGCTGGCACCTTTGTAATGGAACGAAGTCTTAGTATATATTACGGATCACATGATTACAATAAAGAAAGAGGCCTGAAAAGATACTCTTATTTTCTTTATCTATAGCCGTTACTAATTAACTCCCCATTATGTCTTTTGACTTTAAAAAAATCCAGTTTCTTCCTTTTTCTCCTCAGTCCTTCTCACTGCTCACCTTTGCTTTTTTGTGTGCCTACCTTTTAACATCTCCTGTAAATAAGAGCTCACCCAGATGCGTTTCCCAGCAACACCTGCCGGCGAAGTGTGTGTCCCTGCTGTGTTTTACCGCCTCACCTGCGAACCAACAGCCATGCAATATCAAGAGTATCAAGTGTGTTCAAGAGTATCAATTGCACACCACCACCGCAATCTTGATAGAAAAGCGACCATGATGTGCACGAATGACCCTCCATTAACCTCCTCATTACCTGAGTGAGAGTGCCGAAGAGTCAAACTTCAGAAGCTCCCCATGGCCAACATGTTGACAAAGTATTGACGAGTCAGTTTGGACCTCACGAGTTGCTGGAAGTTTCAATGTTCCGAGCGTTCGCTCCAAATAGTTGTTTCACGTGATCTTCACACACAACTTTGCCACAGGAAGTCGCACTTTGACGATGTTTGTTCTGTTAAGAAAGGCTTTCAGATGTGAAAAAGTCAGGTCACGAAGAATGTGTTATTGTTGAACATATTAAAATACAGAATATACTCTTTCTGACCATTGGAATGTACACTCTAAATGATTAAATGCAGGATCCAAATTTTACGACTGACGACGATGACGATGACGATGTGTCTGCATCAGAAACAAACGTACATCATTTTGTGGCGGTACTATACTTTCATTTAACTTGACTTCAAAGTTTTTCTTCGTTTGTGTACCTTCTTATCTCTCTCCCACTACCCAACCGCTTCTTTTGGTTATCTCAGGTTTCGCAGATCTCCGGTTGTCCTCCCTCTCTCCCGCTCTTCTTCTCTGAAGTCCCCCACTAACAACTACTCTCTGACCAAAAACAATGCTCCATTGAAGAAGAGTCCGTAAGATGGCGCTTGTTAAAGTTCAAAAATGTCAGATTCGCAGGTGCTGCTGGAGAACACATCTCGGCGGCCACGGTTTGCGTTGGCAGCACGGCCAAGTGCCGGAGTGTTTTCGTTCTTGAGAGATGGAGGGAAGGATGTTGGATGAAAAACAGCGAAGTCTTTTTTTGAACACTACGCGCCAGAAACTAGAGCGTCGACGCTTCGTCAGCTTGCGGAGGAGTTTGAAGCATTTTGTGGGGAGGGCGCCTCTACCCTCCTATATCTTACACCAAATGGAACTTGTCAAAATACGATGGCTTGCGGTAGAGGACAGTGATCGCTGTTGACATACCGTGTTCAAAGCTCGCTGCTCGATTTCAAAGATGGAAAAAGCTTAGCAGTCTCTTTCCTTCCCGAGAATCCAGCCCCGGGGTTTGTTTTGTAATGCCAGATGCCACCGGGGGCTGCCCCTTGGTCGCCTTCTGTTGCTTTCTTCGTTCAGCTAATCACCTCTTCTCACCGATGTCTGTTTAGAAGCTTTCCGTGAAAACGATTCTACAATTTTGTAAACAATCGTGATAAACCAAAGTACGCAGTTTCACGTAACAGAGAGATATTTCCAACATGTAACCGCCATAACAAGAGAAACAGCTTTCCCCACTAGCTGTCTGTTGAGAGGCGAGGGGAATACGAAGCAGTGAAATTTGGTGAAATTCATGAAATATTGGAGTTTGCTTCTCTAAGAAAATTTAAAAAAAATTTTTTTTATTTCCCATTCGTTGGTAATACCGTCGGACCAATAGTGATAGTGCATCTTATTAATACTGTGACTGGATGTTCTAGAGGCAGGGTTGTTTTTTTTTCGGGGATCCAGCTTTGACCATTCATCGGCATTTCGTAAACAGATAGCAAACATGATATCATACACATTCATGCCCATGTTCTGTGTATACTTAATTTCCCCCGCAAAATCTAGGCAACACTTTCTTGTTGAGGTAAGGGCTTTCTATTCCAAAACTCAGTCTGGAGATTCAGATGCCCCTTTTGTTGAGTTACATTTGGTTTGTTCCATCATGTGACTCAGTCTGAGGATTCAAATTCCCTTCAGTTGAAGTTGGTGATGTTTTTCTTTGCGTGCAGGTCAACCTGGAGATCCGAATTCCCCTTCAGCTAACGTCCGACCAGTGGATTCGAACCCTGGAGCAGCTTCTGCTGCTGCTTCTCATTCTGGGTCGCTGGCTGCTACCCAAGGGCAAGCTAACCCACGACCAGTTGTCTCAACTTCTCCTCGTCTACATCGGCACCGCAGCAGACATCGTCGAGTTTTTTGACGCCTTCAAAGAAAAAGAGGTACAGAGCACGTGACCGTCTGTGTGGCCACCCGTCTGCAAGTCTGTCTCTGCATCTTTTTGTATTTCCACGTATATGTCGGCCACCTTTTTTCTTCACCTTTCGTCCTTCTTTGTCTCTTCCCGTCCCTCAGCCTGCATTCTCTCATTAAAACACACATAAATAAAGTTTGAACACAGAAGTTTGCAGTAACAGAGACCAGACAGCTTGTACATCTGTCTGATACTCCCCTTCCCCCATGATAGGCTGTCAGTCTAGACTCTAGAGTTATCTGCCCGACCCACTTTATCTTATGTCAAGTACAGTAAAAGGGAGATAAATCTTCTTAATCTCATTTTATTCGGGCTTTACATCGACCTTGTCCTCGTAAATCTGTGGGCTGCACGCTTCGTGCCTCTCAAACCTGTTACAAGAAAACTTGTTATTCTCTCCCCTCCTCCTCCTCCTCCTCCTCCTCCCCCTCCTCCTCCTCATCATCATCTCCTCCTTCTTTCATGTCTTCCCCTTTTTCTTGACAATTAATTCGTACTGAATACTAGATTTCATCCTCCTTGTCTGACTTTTCCAGGTTCGTTACAATCGCATTCTCTGCATTGTCATACTCGGCATATGGTCCTTCAGCCTCATTCAGTTCTCGCTCGTTCTCACGGCGACGAGAGCGCGGCGAGACCAGTCAGGCCTGGTGCCGACCCGCAAAAGATACAAGGCGTCTGGAGAGACGGTGGGATGCTGCTCCGCCGATGTGTACGGTATCATCATCTCCATCATGCTGCAGGACCTTCCGTTTCTGGTGCTTAGAATGCTTCTGATTTTCAAGTGAGTACATTGAATGATGCTCACGTGTTCTGCTCTTGATTACCAGACATGCTCACACACACACACATATACACAATTCCGTGCATCACGTGACCTGAATATTTATCCCTATTTTTTAATCATTGCGTCGTTTATCCCCTCAGGTACAAAGTGCTCAGCTACACCAACATGTTCTTCACATCCAAGAACACCATCGTCATCATCCTTCTCATCTATCGCCTGATCGTCGTTCAGATAGAAAAGAGGAAAGAGATGAACGAGAACTTGGACTCCAACCTGCTGAAGGAGCGCGGGCGACGCTTGGCTGAGTCCGTGTCGCTCACCCCGAGCTCGTGCAGCGGCAAAAGTCGCCTCATCAAAAGCGAGAGTGACTTCAGCAACGGCATCTACGACCCCTTCCGCTGCCCCACACCCGTGCACAGGCAGAGTACAGGGAGCCTGGGAAGCATCGGTCGCAACCTCAGTCCTTTCGTCGGCGGTGGAAGCGGGACTGTGGGCAGGAGCGGGGCAGACCCACGATGGAGTCGAACCTGCACGATGGAGAACCTCACGTCTCCGGTGTGATCCCCGCCCTCACCACTCCATGGATTTCAATGTGCGGTCGTGGTCGAGGGGAGGACAGAGCTGGAGAGTGTGTGAGGATGTGGATGTGGTTTGAAAGAACAGACCCGTTAGAAGTGTGATTAGCAGAAGAAAAGGTTTGTTAAATAAAGTAGCGAGAAACAAAATCAAAATGCAACTTTTCTTTCTTCCTACCACAGAACCAGTGACCTGACATGATATCACAACCACATATTATCCAGGACAGCTCAATGGATTATATTGTGTCTTACATTTCACATTTTCGGATGTTTTGAGTAAATTCTCGGAATAATTATTCGAGAAACTGTTGCCAGAACAGTTTGTCAAGTGGGGTCAATATGAAGGAAATGATCAGATGGAGAAGGACAGTTTTTCTTACAGTGCCTGGATGGTCACAAGTTCCAGAAGGCATTGAAAAAAAATTCGTTGTCAAAAAAGTCAACCTGCCTAGCCGATGCCTTACTCGAGAAATGCTTTCCACGAGGTCGCACAGTTAACAAACTGAAAATCAACACATTTCCATGGATATTTACTTCATAGTTTCTCTGTAATCATTATTTTTGGAGTAAGAAACGTTTTACTTAAGTCGAGCAAACCTTTTACAGTGTGTTATGTCACCTCTACCCTGTCTTAACAATCTTTCTCTCTTCATTTGTGAGGACATCATATTATCAATTACTCCTCCTTTCTATTTGAAATACAAATTTAAATTACTTTGCGACTTACTGTAAACAAATATGTAAACAAAGGGAAGGATTGCCCTTCAGTGGAAATAACACTTGATGCTTTTCAATCCTTCACAGATGAACTCATCTTTGCCTGGATTTTTCCATGTTCTCAACCACTGGACACTTGTCTCCTCCATTCAGGGAATTCTTTGCAAGTTTCCTGTCGCCTTTCGACTTTCTTGATATTTGTTCATGTGCTGTATGGTGCTTCTCTTGTATCTCACCTTGCGCAGCTTCTAGAATACCGAGATGCAATGGTTTGGGGAGATCAGACATTTTAAAATCCCTACCATAATAGTTTATTATAGATATTTTTCTTTAGGACACATTGAATACCAGATAAAACCACCAGAATAAATGTTTATTTTAAAAAAAATGAAGCAAACAATGGGTAGGCAGGATAAGCTTGAACTAGTGGAAGAGTTTAGAAATAAATAACTGCCGCCAAAACTGGGAAAGGAACCTGAGACATTTCCCGTTATTTTATTATTTTTTTTTTTAACAAGCAGCATGAATTCCGAAGCAAGAATGAAATGATGTACTTCAGCTTCCTTATCCAGTCGGTTAGAATTGAAGACCTCTGTGATTTCTTTTATTGTGCAGTTTTGTAACTGTTCTTCTACATTCCCATGTAGTCAGTAGTCGCCCTTACTTATACCACGTCCATCATTGTTGTTTACCTCCAGTCTGAGTTCAGCCCTCAGTTGTTTGTTGATGATCTGTGGCGGGAGTCCATCCGTCAACTGTTTGTGATGCATCAGGTGCAGCATGTCAACTGCTGATAATGTTTGATGTGTCTGCTGACAACTTGAGCTTCGCAGCCTTCAGGTGAAAACACTTCACGACAAACTTATCTCTACCTGTCCCATCGGTCTCTCGTCTGTCCAGGTAATCGCTCCTCAAAAGGGTGGTGTCAGTCAGTCCACCCGGGAAGAAAGCTCAAAGAAATATCCAGACGTGGCTGGTTTTACGGCTAATGCGAAACTTCTAGAAGGGAAATGTGATCCGGGTCACAGACACAAAGATGGCGGCCTTTGTACTATGCCGGTGCACAGGTCACCAGGTGTTGGTTGGTTGGTTAACGCTAGGAAGTCAGTTATAATTTTCATTAAAATATTCACCTGAACTTGCTGCTTGTCGCTGACCATCCAGCTAGTGCTGTGATGTGTTCTGCACCGAGTCTCTTCGGCACTTGCCTCGTGATTGACTACCCGGATGTAAACCTGTAAGCCTGGAGTCGATGCTGTCGAGGGTCCTGACACCAGAGAACGAAGAGGACTGGATTTCCTTTGATCCCCGACATGCGCGCGACCATCAAAATATTTTTTCTCTACATCATCCATGCGCATGACAATCTTTATCTGCTTTGTGAGTTTCTTTGCAATGGTGAACCACTTGTCCTTGATCTGAATTTTGAGGTTACATTTGCTCTGTGTACCTGATTTCTTTCATGAAACTTTTGTCTTAAATGTTATGTCGTAAAAAAGTGATTATTTTCTCTGAATAAAAATGTAACTTAGGAAACACGAGTGATCACCCTGCAGGACGCGGCTTACTCGTAGATCCTCAAAAAAACGAAATGAGGCTGTAGACAGCGAACATGTTATTAATGCAAGAAAATATATGTATGAGTAATAGCATCCTGCTGTCAGCCTCATGAAATCCTCCTCCCGACCCTGATGTATGTTGTTTCAGTTCCATCTAGAACCGCAGGCGGCTCGTAGAATGAAACTTTGGGTGATGTTATCATGTGAATTGTGTTGTAGTGCCAGCATCCGTGAAAACAGCTTTTATTGTTGGTGTTGTCGACACGCGACTTATCTTTGACATCCTTAGGTCATCACCTCTGTTGACCCAGTTTGAACCCTATCATGTTTTGCACTATTTATGTCTCCTGACATATATTTTCTGGGTTTCTTTCTGGGACAACGTCTTTCCATCCGAACATCACAAGCCGGGTGTGATTCCTACATCACCGGTACAGCTTCAGAAGATCTAGAAACTAATGAGAGGAAATTTTATTTATGAATGTTTTACATGTTGAACTATAAAGTAATGTTATATTTAGAGGATATTCATTTGCAAAAGCAATTTTAATTACCGGGAGACAAAATGCCGGCACAGCTTTGCACGAGGAGACTTGCAAATGAGGAACAGACCTTTGATTGGATCTTTGGAGAAATATACTGCAGTAGTGTCAGGAGCAGTGAGGTTTGTTTGACAGAAAAGATTGTTGATAATTTGGTGGACTGTACTGACCTCTGACAAGTCGGTGACCTGCGTTGATGGTGTGATTGAAGTGGACGCTCCCTTATGTAATGTTTGATGAGGCCTTGATTGAGTTTTGTGGTTTAGTGCCAGTGATTAAATGCTGCCCACGCACAGCTTACAAGAATGAATAGCAAAAATGAAACACACACACACACATATTGACAAAAACCAAATTTTTGTTGACGACATTTTTGTCAGCTGCATTTTTATGTGAGAACCTTTATAATAAAGTTCAGGTTCAGATATGCAGGTTGCAAATGTTAAATGAAGCTGCGGCTAGGAGCCTGTCTTGTTATCGTAGTTGTGAAGCGAGAGTAAGTCGTTTGCCCAGGGCTGAGTTGAGAACTCAAGGAAAGGTTTCTTGTTTCCAAAGTTATAAAGAGATATCCAGACCCCGCGGATATTAGTTTGTGTTTCTTTAGCCCAGGACACGTCTACCCCCAGCGTTGGGACTACGAACCCTGAGGTAAAACATCTTCTGGTCTGGACACTGGTTTATAACTTCGGAAACAAGACAGTTGTCCATGAGTTACCTTGTATCCCAGAGGGCAACGACTCACCCTTGCTTCATAGCAACTGAACCTGGCTTTTTTTCCATCAATTGTTATGACTTGCCGGAAATCCCGAAGTTGTTAGGCGGTTGGCTTTTCTAGCTTTTTCCTTTGATTTTGGTGAACATAACTGTTCCAACCTTGTCCTCCATTTTCCTAGCCTGGGTTAGCTTCCCCTTTATCCTGAGACTTTCTTACTTGCAGCGTGGTGTGGTGTTTTCTTTGCCTGTAGGAGGCTATGATTACACAGAAATAGAGGCAGGGAGGGGAAGGAAGTGTTCTTTTTTAGCTTTTGTCCCCCTTTTTGGACCCTAACCTCAGGGTTAACTTTAATTCCCCTCTCCACATCTACAGTTCTAAAAACCATTTGTAGTCGTAGTTGTGGGCCGTACGCAGGTGACCTCTGTATTTACAGCCAGTGTTCTACGTCTGTGACTGGTTCTATTGTTAACCCTGCTTCCGGTCTATTGTTAACCCTGCGGTAACCTTATCCCTGCTTCAGGACCACGACCCCAGTTTCTCTCAGATTGATCCAATAATGGGAATCATAATGGAGTTGACCCTGCTTTGGTCCTCAGTGAAGCAAAGACGTACACGTTCTGACAACTTTATTACTCCAACATTTTATAATTATTGCCTTTGTTAATATGTATTTTAATTCTTAATTTTATGGTCTGTTATCTGAATCGTTAGGAATATTTTTAGATGACATCGCCGTAGGTTCAAATGTGGACACCAGAAAGATGATGTAATAAAACTCGTCTGACGACTTAAAACTTTGACAGTAATTAGAGACTGGACTACCCGCAGCTCTAAATGACCTCAGCCACAAGCAATCACCGGCAGGCGGCAGCACGAGTCTCTAGAGCTGCGTCACGTGATAGCAGTGTAAAGATGGCGGCCAGCTGTAAATTTGCTCAAAAGATAATCAGCGGTCTGTTATCCTACTAATTGTTTACTTTTCGGAAATCAGAATATTACATTCAGTGACGGTGCATGATTATTAATGGAGTAAATATTATAAGTCGATCAAGAAAGATCGGACTGAGGCGATCATTGTGATCATCTATTTTTGAGATCAGTGTAGAAGCTCATTATGAACTGAAAAAAATAAATAAAACCGAGACTGTACAGAAAATAATATTCATTATTTCAGAAAAAAAAACACGTGATGCAGAAAATTATCCACATTTGTGACTATTATTTCCAATAAAGAGTATAAACAGTACTTAGTCGATGTCCTCTCGTAATAAGTACATTGTGACTAAACGTGTACATTCTTTCGTTTTTCTTTTTTCTTTTTCGTTTTTTCTTCCTTTGTTCCTTCCCTTCTTCCCGCCATAAAAAAATCTGTGGGAAAAAAACTTGGTTGTCTGAATGTAATATCTGCAATTTCTTGTATTTGACTGCAATTTTGAATTGTTTAATGTTTAAAAATGACTCAAAGATTTGTTGATGATGAAGAAGCAGGTTCCTCTGAGTATTAACGGTGAAAGGCGTTCTCAAGGTCTGACCTAACTGTCGTGTTTAACGGACTCTGGAAATGTCTATACCCATCCTGTAATGAAATAATAAAACATGCTTTTGAAATTGGTTTCCAGTGGTCAAAGCCGTCTCGTGCTTTCCACTGAGTCTGGCGAGACTGGGTTTCCTCAGTTATTGTCTGACATTGCGGCTTGATGTCGGCAAGTGAAGTCACCCCTTGACTGACCTTTGACCCTGCTGATGAAAATGTGTACATTGAAAAAATTGCCTTGAGTGTGTTTATGTGAGTGGGTATATCTGTGTGTGTGTGTGACGCACGTCTGTTTATATGTAAAGTATGTGTTTGCGTGTGTTTGTCTGTCTTTGTATGCATGTTTGTTTGTGTGTGTGTGCTATTTACTATTTAAACCCAGGTGCAGATTACTGGTGCACAATGCGGCCTTGACATGTGGTACACCTGCAAGATAACTGTCCTTGAACACCTAAGAGCATCCCGGAAAGTCTCAAGGTAAGATTAGCTGAAGGGTCATGTCATCTTGAAACAAAGGAATACTCAACGATAAAGAGGCTGTGTGAGCAACTAAGGATACATCATGATAAGACAGCCAGCCCTGTAAACAGATGACACATGCAGAGAAAGAATTGCGTGCCCGAGGCGAGAGCTGAACCCAGGACAACCAACCCTCACTGTATTGGTGACAGATGCTCAGCGTTTCACCCCCGGACAGCCCGTTAAAGATACAAGGAGAAGAAAAAAAATTCCAAGCCAAACACAGATTTGAAAGGAGCTCTTGCTTGTAAGATAACAGCTTGTTGTTTTGTTTGTTTGTTTTTTTGTGTTCCTTGGGTCAAGGTCTTAACGGCACGAGTGATGTTTCCCACCGAGGAGGTTTTCCCTAAAACTCTTTTTATATTTAATATAGATTGCTTACTTTGACAGTTGGGATTGTGATGTCTTTGTTTGTCTTAAATCTGATCAACATACTGGTCCAAGCTACAATGGCAGATGTTATTGTTTAAATAAAAGAATACATTCGGCGATGAGGTAAGGAATTCATAAAGCAGTTTTTGTTTCAAATTTAGATAACTCTTCAACAAATATTAGAACATTAGTGAGGTTATAATAGCTCTAGCCATTGTTTAGAAACAGGAAAATATGCGTTGTCCCTGTCTGTCTCTGTAGCAGAATGGACAGAATGAGAGAGGCACCAGCTGTAGACGGAAATAGTGTGTAGAGAGTGTAGACAGTATGTAGAGAGTACAGACAATGTGTAGAAAGTGTAGAAAGTATGTAAATTGTGTAGACAGTGTGTAGAGAGTGTGAACAGTGTGTAGAAAGTATAGACGAGCACGGAGGAGTGCTGTCGCGTATTCAGATTTGCGAACCTGGATAATGACGACGACGACGACGACGACGACGATGACGACGACTATAAGGTGATCTTTCTCCGTGTGGATACAAAGTCCACGAGAAGGAGTAAATAGCGTCTCGCTATGTCCGGTTATCGACAGGCGACGTCATGCAACCTTTGACCGTCGACGCAGCAGCTGCTTGAGTTACGTAGGAAGCTACCCGGGGTGCAGTGAGGTAAGCGTGATGCTATGTGTGTGGGGAGGGGTAGGGTTGTGTGGGTACGTGTGTACGCTCGTGTATACAAGGTGCACTCGTTCTGATGAAATCATCGGCGTGTTTATTTTATATTTCTCCCTCTGTCTCTCTCTCTCACACACACACACACGCACACAACTTTGAAGTTCCTACAACTGCCACCAAATCGCACCTAACAACTCCCAAGTCAAAGTTTGCATGCACTCTTGTCCAAGTACGCATGTGTTGTCCAAGTACACATGCACTCTAAACACTGTCTACGTTCCCCGCCTCTCGCCCTAACGGACGACTGTGACGTCACGAGGTGGGGGCTTGGTCTTCCGATCAAACTCCGAAGGTCAAGTACCCGAGTAACATATAAGGACCTTTGTCAGGGAGTCCCATCCAGACCACCAATACCGTGATTTGTGAGCGTCACCCCGTGCAGCCACCCAGCTACTCTCGTGTCAAGTAAGTACCTACACTACCTACTGTCACAGCCATGGGGTGGGCTGGGCTTTCCTGCTCCGCCATGTAAACTGTGTGTTATCAGGCTAGTCCTCAAGTGTTTGTCTGTGTGTCTGTGTGTCTGTGTGTGTGTTGCTTTGCTCGTGAAAAAAGGTGATTTCACGTGTGAGCCTAGAAACGCCCAACTGTAGGTGTTTCTTCAAAGATTTACGACAATAACTTTTAGCCCAAGAACCTCTTGAAATTTTGGAGGTAAATAGTTTAAGTGCTTCATGAGAAGATTGATTATTTTTTATGGTTCTTTTACTAGCATGTATCGTCATTAAGGCCTATAATTAAATTGAGTTAAATAATATTCTGTCCAATTATACAAGAATCACTTGGTGCTTGTCAGCAGACATTTTTGCTTCATTTTAATGTTTTTGGAAACCGTTTAAATTTTTTCAAGTTGGCCTTAAATAAACTTATTCAAGAAATGTAAAGAATTTAAAATCAAAAAATGTCTTAAAGAAACATTTCATTATCAAGTACACTTTCCCACACTCCTCATCTTCATCCACTCCACTCATCTCTTCGTCTTCACCATGCACTTCATGTTTACCAGGGTGTCTTCTATTAGCTGACAATTTGTGTTTTTTGAATGGTCGTCTGTCAGCTTGTGTGGTCTTTAGTGTGGAGCATACTTCACACGGGAAAATGCGTTCTGCTACCTCAGTCTAATTCTGCTAATAACTGTCCAGTATCATCAGTATATCAATTAATACAGAGTAATACTAATACACAGGCGTGGTCCCAGCCTACTCCCGAGATAGCAAAAAAAAACAGAAAATATGTCAGCGGTCTATTAATGAGGATACAGATACTGAATATTACGTTTGGTAAAAAGAAATTATTTTGACTTTGATCAATGACAACCCATTGCGTTTACAAATAACGGTTGCTACATAAAATTCTTTAATTTTATGTTTTTCTGTGTATTAACATAGACACTTTTTTTTAAAAAAAAAAGTTCCATATATATAAAATAGTTTCGAACAGCATAAATTGTAAAATTTTCATCCCCAAATTTGATCAGAAGTTCGTGTAGGTTTTCCTCTTGTGGCCTTTACCACCGCGGTCAGCAGACAAGCCGACCTTACACCACGAGAATCAGGTGAAGTCAGGCTGCACAGCCTCGTGCATGATCACTGCGTGCTGCAGGTGTGACCACGTCACCTGGTCACGTGGCGATAATTCTGGTCGTCGACATGCTCCCCAACAAGAGAGTAAAGGCCACCTCACACGATATGACCAGAACTAGGGGCGCCCGGTAGTGCAGTGGTTAAAACAGGGGTTTTATCCGGGTACTCCGGTTTCCTCCACCTCTCTCCCCTCTCTTCTTTCTGCCCCATAGTGCGAAATCATCTCAAGGTAGAAACACTATCCTACTAAATCAACAAATTGTCATCGTTGAGATGCGACAGTCTGTAAGGACAATTTCATTTTTTTTAATGGTTGAAAGATTTTCTCCACGACTTCTCTTGGGGAGAAGATTTTATGAGGATGGATAGAGAAGTTCACTCGCTCAATACGTCTGGCGAAACTTCGATTTCACAAACCTGAAGTTCTTTTTAATTTGAATAGGAGGTGCGAGAATGCACGCGCTTCGTAAAGTTGTCAACGTCTGGCTGACTTTTCCGTTAACATGGCTAAATGATCATCATCATCAAAACTGAGGCATTTGAGTGAAAATGCAAAACAATTAATGATTGTGGTTTGTCCAGGTGCTGTATCATCCCCTCAGCTCTGTTCCTTAATAAGCATCAACCTTAGTCAGCCTTTGCCTTTGCTCTCCGTCGTCGTCCTGTTGCAGTTGACACAACAAAGATTTCTTTATTCAAGTCTGAACTATTTCTTGGACAGAGCTCGCCATCTTGACCCGATGTTCAAGGCCGATTTAACTCCTTGCGATAACAGATTTTGGAGAGAAGTAGACACCAGTCTTTAAGTCACCGGGGGTGAGGCTGGGGAGGGGGGGGAAGGGGGTAGGGTCAAAGTCCACATCAACAAGAAAAATGTGTAAGTTGGGTTCTGGGTAGGGGTGGGTGAGAATTTTTTCTTTCGTTCGTTCTACTGAATTTTGAACCACCAGCCGAGCTCAGTTCATGTGGGCACTAGGCCATGTGTTGAAGTGTAAGAACTTGCTATGGCAGCATTCAGCACGTGTCAAAACTTGGAGGTTTATATATCTATATCTCAGACTACCAAAGCAATACGAAGTATCTGGCTAACTGTTCATGTCAATGAAAGTTCCGGTGCAGTAAGTACGTGTGTACCTGTGTACGTGCACCTGGACACAGTCAAGGAGTGTGAGACTGGATGTGTGTGTAACCAGGTAGACGGACTTGACCATGACTAGTGTACCTGTACCGGGGACTGCGTGCTAGCGGACACGTGAATTCCGGGTGCGGCGGTCACGTGGTCATGTTTTCGTCTCTACCGGGGAATGAGGAGCTGTAGTCACTTTGAACCAAACTATATTTAAATATCAGAACTTTGGACGACGCACGCACGCAAGAGCTATTTTGGGGAAAGACAAATCTGGAAGGTGAAGAGAAGATAGGTCAAAGCAGGAAACGGTTTCTAAAAGCATAAATTATTTTCGAAAGTCGTCGACTGTTTAGTCTTTAAAACAGAGTTTGTTCACACACTGTCTCTTTCTCTGTCTCAAAGATTTTGTCTGCCCCCACCTCTTCTGTCTCTCACTCCCCCATTACCACCTCACGCTGGGCAGACTGTAGCAAGGGAGGTAACGCTTACAATTAAAACATATTGTCGCGATCGCTTTGCTCCCTTCCTCCGTCGACGAGGAGAACCTCTACGCTAATAGTTCTTCAGAGAGACATTTCAACATAGTTTTCCTTTGTAAGACTTTCTTTCATCGTCAAATCAATTTTTATGGTGGTTTTAAATAATTATTGTTAGTATCAAGAAGCTGTGTTTTATTATTTGTATCTTGTAATTTTTTTTTTCTGTGCAGACATGGGTCTATTGGATGTTCCGTATCAAATCTACATTTTCGTCGCCAAACTCTTCGGACTGTTCTTCTTATTTGTACATGGCATAGCATTTCGAATGTGGAACTATGGGATTAAGCCAGCGCTGAGCAAAGAGGATGCTAAAAGTCTGGGAGATGTCAGCGCCATGAGCGTCGTTGAACACGCCGCGAAGGTGAGCTCTTCTGCCGACACACACTACCTGGCCATTGTTGGCGTGTGTATTTGTAAACACTAATTGCAGAGGTCAGATAAATCTCATTATCGTATGGCGCCACCTAAATGTACAGGGTTTCAATTTTTTAGGGTAAGACCGTGTTTTGCTGTTTTCTTAAAGCATCGCCAATGGCCTCATAATCACGTTCTTGTTGCCCGCAGCATCTTAGAGTTTCCACCCATTGTTTCGAATTGTAGCCTGGGGTTACTATCTTCCAGTAACTGCTGCACGCTTTATGTCCAAACCTGCATTGAGACTTTTTTTTTTTTTGCTTTGTGTTGCAGCTCCCTGTCATGGCCTTTGTGTTGTGGTGGAACCTCATGATAGCCTCGGTGGAAGCCATCTTCAGGCCCCTGAACGTGACGACCGCCAGGTTCAGTTCTTTGTTGTGGGGCCATGAGGATCCTGAGAGAAGCAACAAGTAAGTTAAACTTCGTTCTTGTACTAAACTGTAACTTATTCTCTCTCTCTCTCGCTCTCTCTCTCTCTCGCTCTCTCTCTCGCTCTCTCTCGCTCTCTCTCTCTCTCTCTCTCTCGCGCGCTCTCTCTTTCTTTTTCTTTCTTCGGTCTGATACAACACTATTGTCGTCTAATGTTTAGCCAGAAGGCCATGAATCAAAGTTTGTCTCAAAGATAAGAGGTAATTAATGTCTTGTCCTTTGGCTGTCTTGGACATTTACATGATCGTGATCCATGTACAAGTCTGACGTCTGTAGTTAACCTACTTCTGTGTGTGAGGATGTTTGTAGGCGTGTAGTTCGAATACTGGATATTCACTCGGGTTTGGAGAGATATCTTGCATTGAACTTTACTCAATCATTAGAAAAGGCTCTGCATGCCACTATGCCTTTAACAGTCATGACATTTTGTTATCGCCTCTCGTCTGAAGATGAGTGAATGACTGACAAGCACAACAGCGAAACAATAAATTATGTAAACCGCTGTAATGCCACAGTCCCGACCGGAAGCACGTTAAGATAGAAACGGAAATTATTCCGAAAAGTTGTACATTTTGTCCCGTACTTCATGTAATAAGAACCAATACGACACGAGGGACCTTTCCATGCTTTTTGTGCCTGCGTCCGTGTGTGTGTGTGAGAGAGAGAAAGAGATGCGATAAGAACATCTGTAGCTCAGTCATGTTTTCCTAACTATTTCATCTTGTCACAAATAAGTAACAATAGAAATGTTAGACGCCTGACTTGCTCTCAATCTCTTTTTCTTAAATTCCAGCACCACTTTCAACAACGACAAATAGTAACCCGGACACAGGAAGCGAACCCTTGCGGAAACTGTCTCTTGAGGACGTCAGACACGACCCTGACTGACCTCTCGTGTGTGTTGAAAGATGTTTGCCAGTGCACTTATATTGTCCAGATGGCAAGGAAGAGGTGTAAATACACGCGTGTAGAAGAAATCATTATAATAAATATCCGTGTATATTTTATCACGTGCATCTGAAAGTGACAAAATATTCACTCATCCACCGAAGAAATGTCAAAATCGTCTATTCTCGCTACTTGCTACACACACACACACAAACACACAAACACACAGAGAGGGAGAGAAAGAGGAATTTATCATAAAATTTAAAAATTCGAATGTTTGCGAAGTTTTGTATGTGCATGTTGATGATGGTAATGTGTTGTTCAAAGCTGATTAATTCTGGACCATATTAAATAAAGTCTCATACTTCACTGTCTTTTATCTTGTTTGATGCATGTTAATGATGTCACTATCGTCGTTCACAAAATAAGACAAAACGCTGAATACCAGACCCGACACCATACCATTATTAGCTAAAGACTGCGAAGAGAGCTAGAACAAAAGACGGAAAACAGATCGAAAAATGTAATAAAGAAGAAGAAAAAAGATAAATAGTTTTCTAGGAGGGGAAAAAATAGAAGACGATATAAGTTACCAACAGTGTGATATAATACACGTTCAGGGTTGAATATACACGCCCACTAACACAAGGGAGCTAAGCTCCCTCGGCTAAGAAAATGGGCTGCAACGGTGAATTATCGTTTCGATATCACTGGAGCAGGTCGTGGGCAGAACACTACAGTCCGTTCGCCATCTGTTATTTACAAATAAGCATACACCGCCTTTTTCATTCTTTCCAGAGGGTTCGGGAAGCACGATGCAGTGACAAGTCAAGTCGGGTATATCTGGATACTTAAGCCATGTTTCAATGCAGCAGAACACTGGGCTGCTGGGCAGTCTCTAAAGTTTCGATGAGATTCAAGTAAAACATCTTGTTTCTCAGACTGCAAGAGAAACAAGGCCAGCAATCCATGTCGGCTTAAACTAAAGTGAACAAGGCACGCTTACCTCCCTTGCGCTTTATCATGCCTGCTTCCCACGCAAATCAGAGAAACAGACTCGTGTTTAGTCCACAGTGGCTTTCACAGGGAGTCGATCTTCACGATTGTATGCTACTTTATATTTTTTTTAAACAACACACCGAGAACAAATGACAGAACAACCAGGTCCGTGATCGTGTCACCGTGTTTGTCCGATCTTATCGTTATTGAAACTTAAAAAACAACAACAATAATCGTTTATGCAGCATTTCTCCACTATAGAGCAAACTCAATGAGCTTTACACAAATAAAAACAAATATTATCTAAATTTTAAATAAAAGCACTAACAGGTTGTATGTGCGCCCTTTGCAGTTGACAGATATGTAAACGCAAAGATTCAGAATTAAATAATCCTTTCGTATAATACCATTATTATTATTATT
>SRHC01001051.1:0-24885 GCA_004794325.1 Pomacea maculata
TTAAAGTTTATAGCAAAAGATTGGTGATTATGTATAAAATAATATAAAAATTGACTGTAAACAAAAAAAGACGACATTTATAAGTACTCTATCATCACGCTATACAAATGAGAATTAGGTGCAAAGGCAAGTGAAATGCTGCAGAGGATTATTATCAGAGCTAATGATAATCTTTTAGATGGCAGCTCATAATCCTGAGAGAGAACTACCTCATACATATTTCCTTACACTCTCAAAACATTGTGACGTTATGTTTAAACATGTTTACAAGATGGCTGATGCTTAAACAACTGCACATTCACGTTATTTCTTCGGAGCCTGTGTGTATGAGATAACCTTGCCATTACCCACACTCAAGGAAGATAAACAAACTGAAAAAATTACTTGCTTCACAAGCCACCAGTTTACTCCCCTTTTGAGACAAGTGCCACTTTGTGACCTCAAAACTTTAACACCATTCTTAAACATGCAAGTCACTTAAGAAATTCAAATCATCATATTTTATCCCATAGACCAGAGTGTGTAAAAGCTATATTTTTAGAGATTTTAGCAATAAATTTGCAAAGTGTATGCTGGTTATACTGAAGAGGATGGCAATTAAAGGCTTGTCACCACTGCAATGGGGACTGTAGAATTCTCAGGATAGATTTGTCTCTTTCTTTTGGATGCAACACTTGTTCACAGCAAAATTTTTACAGGTATTCTAGAAACCAAACAGATCACAAGAAATTTACTGAATAGTCTCAGTTCACACCACTGTTTGAACTATTTTCGTTTATGAACTATCAGTGTAAGCATCCACACGCACACACATTCACACACAAAGAACCAGCAACTTGTATGCATGAAAATAAATCCATTTTTGTGGAGATGCGCTGTTATTTAAAACTGCATTAAAAGCATTAAAAAGGTTGACAAACTGATTTTTTTCCAAAAGATCAGTTGCAAAGTACAAAGTCATTTTAGGAACATTCTATTCGGAGCAAGGTTGAAAGAAAACCAGGAACAAATCTTCAGTAAAGGAAATAAGACAAAACCAGCAAGCTCCTGATGCAGACTATTTGCATATACAAAGCACAATTTGTCGCAAACTGCATACATCTTGGGAATCCAAGCAACTCAGTAACACAAAGTAATATTTCATGCTGCTTTACTACTGTTGCTGTACAAACAAAAAATTTAAATTACAAATACTTGAACTCTTGGCCATCACAGTTCAAAGATAGCAGCTTGAACTACTGTCATTTCTCAAAAGAAGACCAAATCCATAAGCAATTCATACAACACAAAGAACAAAGGGGTGTAAAAAATAACTTGAGGACTGCTCTAACAGACTCATGGATGCAGACTGTTGCACTGCACTTGTGTTCCACGCTGTTTATGACACGCCCTCTTACTCAAGCCACCAAACTTCACGAAAAGTCATCATCATCAAACAGGTCTGAAAACTCTGTAGCAGAAAGAAAAAGCATGCTGTGATTAATGTGGTTCAGGGTCAGAGGATTCTTTGCATAGGAATTTATTTGTAATAAGCTTAATTTTAATACACAAATTTTCAAATCACATGAAGTCACATAAAACTAATGCAACAGCACATGAGATATACATGAGTTGTTAACAGAAAAAGGACATTTTTTTCTGGATACATCAATGTAGAATAACCAAATGCATTATTATCTATAGTATTTGTGTTATGTACATATACATGGGTGGAGGATTATTTTCAGACATAAAAAAAGACAAGTTGACAGCTGACGAGTGATGACTACAGCTCATGTGGGTTACGAGGTCTTCCACAACTCATTTTGCAACTTATTAGGAGTGTTTCGCAGGAAATGGGTGTGTGCCTTTCAATAGAAGTTCCTGTTTCTTTCCTGATACATTGATATTTTGAGTTATATTCTCTTCCCAAGTCTACTTTCTCTGAACTTTAGGATATTTAACCAGTCCTCTTGCTGACTAAAGAGTAGTATTTCATCTTGTCTAGCACCCAGGTATCACCCCTATTACAATCTTTAGTGCAGAAAGAAATCAACTTTCAGAGGAAATATTAGACACAAATAATAATAATAATGATGAACATCTTTATAGCACTTTTCCAAGGTTTTGATCAAAGCACTTTACAGAAGTGATAAAGAGACCATATGCATATGCAATCAGACTTTGCCACTAGTTTCTGTTTATCTATATTTTTTTTTCAACCTAAGTATTGCTTGGGCAAAATCTGGACTATTTTGACACCACCTCAACTGATTACAAGGGCCTGTACCTATTAAAGGTCTAAGTAAACGTTCTGTTGTTCATCACTTGTAATGCCACTCCTTTGCTGTTAATCTTGTTATCTGCTGAAACTTGTGTGCACCTTTATCATCTAGATACGCACTGTCACTCCAAAACAATTAGTATATTTGATTTATAGCAGATCTTTCAACTAGAAAATGTCTTCCCTTTTTCTTCTTAGCTACAGTAAGCTTTCCAATGCTGGATAGCAGATATTTGGGGATTAATAACACAAAAATTACATTATAAATGTTTGCAAATAATTTTCAGAAAGATATGCAACATTTAGGAAACAAACTGGTGTAACATACCTTTCCTACATATAGGAAATAGCAATTCATTTGTTTGCCCATACATCCATGTATGTGTGTGAGAAAGAGAGTGTATGTGAGATTGAGTGTGTGTTTAAGAAAATGAGATAGTGAGTTTGTTCACGTGCGCACATGATGAGGCTGATTATGAATACTAAAATCCCCGAAATATTTAACAGAAATAATTAACATTTTTATTTTGAATCCCTATCATAAAAATGGTGGAGTTCTGTTAATATTTTATCTGTAACTCTGTAACTCTTCAATCACAAACACTAAAAATGTATGAGGTGCTAGCAACATTATGAATCACATGAACAAAATTGGTAGAATGAACAATTGAGCATAGTTCTGGTACACCTGCAAAAACTAAAACTGTACTGGGCTGTTAAAAAAAAAAAAAGAAAAAAAAATCCCACAACTAAGTATATATTGTGATTACAACAGTTCAAATAGTCTTTGCCTTATCTGCATATGCTTGTGCATAGCTATCTTTAACAGTGCATCTGAAAGACAGCTGAACATTAGAAAGCACTCTAGCCAATTACTTTCTTTGTACTTATACAGGTGATTGTCACAAATCAGTTGATTTTGTCTCCAGTAGACTTGAACAGGTAAGGACTTCCTCACTGAAATGTTTACATTTTGGAAACTGTGTGTGTATGCATTTGCACGATAACAAGCTGTTGTCTGCACAACCTAATTCAGATTCTAGTGACATGCAGCAAGATGCATAATTTAGCATCAGATTCTCCCATATTATTATATGCATGGCTGTATCAGACACTAAGTTTGTGAATCAAAATTAAAATCAAAATCAGGATTGGAGACAGGTAACAGTTTCCTATGCTGCAAATTTACTAACTACACTAACCCTAAAAGAGCTTAAAGGTTTGTTTTCACAATGATAAACTTCTTTGTTAGTCAATACAAGTGTTGGATATGCTTTGTGATGGGAGATATCACACTTTATCCTGTGTTTTTACTTGATGCATTTCCCCTATAAATATATAACTATAAATCACTGAAAAGATTACATAAATATAAAACAAATTGTTGTATACTAATCTTACTCTCAAAGAATCTTTATTTCAACAGTTAAGGAACATCTCTCACTTGATAAATAACTTAAGTATATTAGTTATGTGGTATCCATGAAGAGAAGTTTCCAGAATATAACATCAACAGGTATTTAAAGTCAGAGCATCTATTTGGTGTTGGTTTCTGAAAATACAGCTAACTCCTTAATAACTGTGATGGATAGATAAAACTAAAAAGATTATTACAGCTGTTATCTAGCAAAATGTCATTGGCATGTGCCAAAACGAAAACTATCTTGTCATTTCCAGAAATCTATTGCATCAACTATCAAGCAGCAATTGGCTAAACAACCACCTTAAAACATAGAGCAAGAAAATAAGAACTTTAACAAATATTTACCATTGAAGAAATCAGCATGAACTGCCTTTTCATTGGCTGCCAAATCCATCAGCAGCGCACTGGAGCCACCTGCCTGCAACACACAGAATACCCTTCACAATTTCAATGCATCTTTGGAATCAATGACAGAATTGTTATCCTATACAGGAGTAAAATATGGGATGTTTAGAGAAAAATTAGATCAGTTTATCCAGAAGGCTGCACAGTCCAATTACTTTACAGTACTGAAGTAATAAATAATCCATTGTGTGTGAAATTTAATATTGACACTTGCATTATAGTAGCCAAACAAAATGATATATTCTTTCCTACTAAATGTAGTTAGTATCTCTCAAATGACAGCAACAATACTTTAATAATCCAAATTTTCATCTTACAAGAGTAAGATCGGGGTATCAAAGATGCAACAAAATAAAAAGGAGACAAATTGCAATATATCCAGTATATTTAGTGACATACATAGCACCAGCACAAATCAATATATCCACTGTCTTCATTTTAAAACTTAAATTTAAAGAATAAACTTAAATTTCATAATTTAATTTCTCCCTCTTTCTTTCCACATCAAATTTGCCACTCTGACTCAAAGGCTACATTCAAACGTTCTCTGAAAACATATATGTTCTCAAAGTACTATACCTGAATTACTTTTGTTAACTCCCTGGCAATACTGTCATGCTAACAATCATGTAACAACTCCATCTTACACTGTTTATATTACCTACATCCCTTCATACCTTCATCCATTGCTTTACATTTACTTTTGTACCTTTTCTCTATGTCATTCAGTGTGTCTATACATACCTCACTGTCTACTAGCTGTTATCTTGTACCTCATCTTTATGTTGTTCATGTACATACGCATCTCACCATCCACTGCTATCTTTATCATGAATGATCTGTGCAGAGTGTGATCGTGGTGCTGCATGTTTTAAGTACCCATTATTATAATGTTTTGCACCCGATTTTAAGTTTACAGAAACAGATTACCTATCACAAGTGATCAACTAAGAGAGATCTTACAAGATTCTTATTTTATTAGATATAAATATTAAGTTAGGATTTTTTTAGTAAAATGTTACACTACAAGCCTGTCTTTTCATAAACCCTGCTGCATAGAAAGCAAAGTTATTTTAACAGAACACATTACCAAGAAGAAGTAGTAATAGCAATAATAGGGACTAGCTATCATTTGCTCCACCGCTTATCTAACATCCTGTCCGAATCATTATCTGAGTCTGAGTTTCAAGCAAATCAGTTTCACATTATATTTTATTAACCATTAACCAAACTGTAAAGTAGTTCTGTAAATTTTGGGCTGTTATCTAGAGAGTTCTTGAAGCNTATTCAAATCTGGTGTGTTTTTAATGTTGGTCAGAAGTGAATTCAAATTTGCACCAACACTTTGTGAAAAGTAATATTTGTATTTAGTACTGTAACAGTGATGTGAACTTTTCCTTCTGAATTTTTAGTGATATTAGTTTGTGGTGGTGAGAAAAAAAACACATACATATCAATATCATTGCACTCATAAAATATGTTGAATAAGGTTTCACAAAATTCTTCTTCCTTTCATAGGGAGGAGTTTATAGGAATAAGACACATATTTACATTCTAAAAGTAATTTAGTAGCACATCTTTGAACTCTTTCTGCTAATATTTATTACCTCTTCAAGAACTAATACTTAATGTCACTTTGAATCGCTATGATGTTCCTTTTGAATTTTTAGTGATATTAGTTTGTGTCACTTCAAGATGTCAGAACGTGTCTTGTCAATTATTTTTAAACACAGTGAACAATGCCAGTCCTAAAATACTTCCCTGAGGAATTCCACTCATAACATTGGCTTTACGTGATTTTACAGATACTACCCTCACATATTCTACCTAGTCGAACACTACCAGTCCATTCAAGAAAATTTCAACAAACTTTATCTACAGCTAATCTGACTACCAATCTCTCAGGTAGGATAGAATCAAAAGCCTGTTTAAAATCAAAGCATAAAATATCTACATCTTTGCTCTCATCCACTAATGATGTTATATCTTCCATTACTTCAAGCAACTGTGTCAAGCAGATATATTTTCCCCTAAACCATGCTGGCATTCAATATACATTTCATTATCAACAAAATAATTTACTAGAGCATCTGACTACACTCTTCACCTTACACACTTCACATGTTAAATTTACCAGAATCAGACTTCAACCCTTTCTTGAACAGTGTTATTCTTTCAATCTCTAGTAAGTCCCCTAATTCCAATGAATACAGTGGAACAGACAGTTCAACACTCAGCATTAAGAACCCTTGGGGGCTATCGAATCTTGACTTTGTAAATTGTATGGGTTTAAGCTTAATTTTTCTTAAATGTTTAAAGGCGTTACTTCGTCTAACAAGAAATCCCCCCAACTCTAAAAACAGCCTTCTATCAAGATAGATATGATTATCACATCTTCCTGTGTAAAAACACTACAAAGAACTCATTTAATGTGTCTGCCTTTTCATTACTGTTAACAGCCAGTGGGCCATCTTTCTGATACCTGTGTTCACCTTCATTTTCTTCCGAACACTTTTCTATAAATTTTAGAGTTTACTTTACTACCCTTAGCTACCTGCTTTCCATACTCTTTTTGGATTTTCTTAACTAACATTGTACAACTATTTTTCACTTCTAGATACCAAACATAATTAGGCCCAGATTTAGGATGTAAATATACTCTGTACTTCTTTTTACAACACAGTAGTGTAGGAAGATGCTCAGGGTTTCTTTTTTTTTGGGTGGGGTGGGGGGAGGGAGTAAACTTCATGCTGATAGTGAACGACGTTCATATTCTTACCTGCTCAGTATCTTTTTTTGAAGGGGCGGCTAACCCCCTGGTTCCTATGCCACTGCAACTCTCAAACCCTATTCATTCACCCCTGGTTTTATTCTCTTTTAGGTATGAACTCCTCCACGGCACTTTGCAGTATACTTTTCCAAAGCTCCCAGCTTTATTAACATCCATCTCCTGACCCAATCATGATTTCTAATAATGTCTCTTAATGTCTTCATAATTATTATATTTATTTAACCCTCTAACGTAACCTGGGATCCATATAGATACCAGCCAAAGCTTCACTTTTTAAAACATTTATCTCAACATTTTGAAATTTCTTGACTTTTACACTTTAGTGGTGGACTCATCATGGATGAAATGACTTTTCAAATATCTGCAAAAATCACCGCACAAATTAAAATTCTATTGCTAATCATTGGTAGGTTCATATAGACCCCAGATATAAATGCCACATGCTTACAGATGAATTCCAAGAAATAAACATCACATCATCCAGATTCTTCCCCTCGCCTATCCTGTGTGTGCCTGACCTAAAGGTATCTCTGTGTCAAATTACTCATAGCACCCTTTTAGAGCCTATTTTGGTGTCCAAATTTCTTCAGTAAAGAAAATGCCTCATGTAGTGGTGGACCCTAAAAAAGTTCTTTCCTTATTGTACGATGATTACAGTAGAGATCTTGACTATGAATGAAGATGAGGAAGAAGACAAATACTTGCCTCTTTCAGATGATGATAACGAAGACGATAATAAACCAATTGCAGGTAAGACAATATTCATCTGCATCTCCTTTTAGATGGATGTTAGCGCCCCAGATTGACAAAGGAGCAGATAACATTTTTACCGGGATAATTTTTACCCAGAAGTTTCCCCAGTGAGTTTTTTCCCCCCCTTTTCCCTGCACATTTTTCTGCAACCATTTTTTTTTCCCCCTAAGACATTTATTTTTTCATGCCAAGTTTCTTCCACTGTACATTTTTTCCATAGGCACTATTCTTCCCCAAGTCCGATGTCCCCATGTACGAGACACCATGCTATAAAACTGCTATCATGAGTTTTTCTATGCTGTACTAGTTTTCATTGTGTGTGTGTGTGTGTGCGCGCGCGCTGTGACATAGCATGTGAATTATAATTGACAAAACTGTGCATGGAAAATTTGACTTAGGAAAACGCTGCAAAATTTATTGCGAAAAATTTGACATGGGGAAAAAAGTCTCAGGGAATCTGGAGAAAAAAATACAGAAAGAAAATCTGGTGTAAAATTGTCAATGCAAAATAGGCCTATCCAGCATCTCATTTTCTATTTTACTTTAGATGATGAAATGGATGAAGTTTCAGACAGCAAAGACAGACAACCAGGGTGACAGCACAAATGATGAAAGCTATAACAATGAAAGGATCTCAATTTTCTCCTCTAGTTTGTTTCCCTACAACCTCCTCTCCAATCTCTCTAAACAAAAACTCACAGAATGAACCACTGGAATAAAGTCTAATATCTTGTCCAGTTGAGAATCATTCATCAAATCATAATTCGCTTTTATCATCTGTTTATGGATTTACCGTGAATTATTTAGCCAATGTTGGGGGGGAGGGACTGTCAATACTGTGCTGACAAGAACAAGAAGACCTAGCTTCATATTTGCTCTGGTCATTGCACCCAAAATATTTGACTTACCACCCCTATCATATCTACCTCCTCGATTTCCATGTACGGACCAACTCCTTCGGGAAACATCTCATCAGCAACAATAGCGGCTGGTTTCATCGTGAACCTGTCCCACCATTCAAGACTTCAATGCAAACACAAGGAGAGTTCACCGGAAGTAATATCTATGATAATCGAATGCCTCCAAAATCATGCCATCCAACCTTGAGAAGAATTATTCGAAGTAGTTTATTTGATGCTAGGGTTGCTTCTGCTATGAATTACACAATTATATATTTATTTTTAGTGTTTAAAATAAACGGCCTCTAGTCATCATCATTTCAAAACCACGCGTGTATAATGTGTACTTGTATCGCCCAGCATCACTACCAAGAAATATAGATAGGTCGCACTCTCTGCACTAACCAGTAATGAAAAATGAAAAAAATTAACAGTGAACGGTGAGATTACGTGTAGACACTGTGAACAACATAAAGTACAAGAGTAGAACGTAATGTCATGTATAAATATGAAGGGATATAGATATATATTATAACAGTGCAGAGATGTATCGAGTAGTAACATAATGTGGCACAAAAAATCCTATTACGAAATATCAAGCTTTAAGTAGTGACACTTGCTCGCTGCTAATATATCTAATTATTTGAATCTGTTGTCTTGCTACTGACAAGGCGGTGATGAAGGATGATGTCACGAGATGGAATGTTGAGTTTAGACACATGTGGTTCACCAACCTATTTGTCTCGTTTTATTTCGAGAATCTCATGTGACCGCCAGTCATATGATAGACTTCCTCAGAACGACTCACGTGAATTTTAGTCGTCGCTAATTCCGCAAGGTAAGGGTGTTCGCTAGTTCAGCATTTTCCGCTGTGCAGATGTACAATATTTGAGTTATATTCATGTAATTTTCATGTTATTTGCAGGCTTGATTTATTTGAAGGTGTTCACTGAGCCGCCTGTTCCGGGACCACTGTTGCAACTCGTCAACACAGATTCAACTGCCTCCCTCAACAGTCTGCACCACAGTCACCATGGCCTTGAAAGTCTTTGTTGCTTTATTTCTTTTGACAACAGCAGGTGGGATCACAATATATTTCTTGCTTTGTTGAAGTAAAATTAAGCTAAAATGTTTTATTAAATATACTTTCATGAAACTGGTTGATCACCATGGTCAAAGTGAATCGAAAACAGTTTTAAAAAATAATCATTTTGTGCTTATCGATTGTGTCGCAACAAGTACAGCAAGTTATTGTCGGCAAGGTGTGAATGCACGAATATTTTCACTTGTTGGCGTCTGATCACTAGATATTTACATGGAATCATAAATATACGCATGGAAGAAGATAAAGATTAGTAAAAAATATTTTTTGGGAGATTGTGTTCATAGAAGTGTTTTTGCATACAGGGGAAGCGAAAGTAAAATATAAATTCTCTGTGCAATGTGTGTATATATATTTATAAATTTGAGAGACATAGATCTCCCAGGTTTATTTTGTATTTTGAAAAAAATTTATGGAAGGAAGGTAAACGTTTAAAAATCAAGGCAGAACTGTTTATGAGTTGTACATCCATCAGATTTGGCTTTTCCCTTTTCAGTTTTTCTCCTTTCAAAGAACTAAATATTTAAATATCAGAGATGATTAGCATGCTGCAGGCCTTCCTACTTTCCCTAGCCATGTGTTCTTATTTTCTAACTTTTCAATACCATAAAGCAATGGTTTTTATGACATGGATGATTTGTGATTGTCTGGGATGTTTTTAGTGTATTCCAGTCCATGGTTGACTATGATGCAGTTAATAAGCTTGCAGTACCATTATAGTCCAATTATAATGTGATGCATTCCCCACCAGACGAAAGACATTTTTCAATATATTACTTTGTTACCCTAATTGTCTGTTGGTACATTTTACTGTTTACTCTTTTCTAACTTTAACATATGAAAAAAATGATTTAAAATATAAAAATAAAAGAGCTAATCTGCATGTAGCATACAACCAGGAAGCATGCAAAAACTAGAGGGAATTATTTCTTTTTATCCCCGGAAATTGTAGGCCTTTGTGTTAGATTGAGAAGTTAAACTGTTTTAAGGGACAATCAGGAAGTTCATAATATTGTTTATACTTAAAACCTGGAATTAAAAAGTGTCCTGTTTGCATATAGGGAAAAACCTGGAAAATGTTTACTTATTTGAGTAAAGTTAATTATAAAGCATGAGAGCAAATTTTCTGCAACCTTATTATAAGTAGTCTAAAGTCCTAATAAGTTGTATTCCCAGTCCATGAAAATTTACTTCGGAGACAGATTAACATCACATGAGTGGAGCAAAAATGTGATGCTTGGTAAACATTCATTTCTTTACATATATATTGTAAAGTAAAGTGCAAATTTTAGCATGGACATAAAGAATAAAATGTAGCTTAAAGTTGAAGCAGTGTTTTAGTTGATTAGACCAAGCAAGTTGCTATGTAAGGCTGGGCAAGTTCATGGTGGATGTCCTGAATGAAATGTTTATGTTGATAATGTATGTCTTGGCTAATTTTTCATTGTTAATATCTTAATTTTGTGATAATGTATTTTGCACACAAAATATTTGTTCTCAAATTTAAGAAATGGCCTGCTTTTTTCACATAGTTTTGGTGAAAACGACACAGATTTTTCATTTTGGCTGTTTTTGCTATGAGTGTCTTTACATGAAAGATAAATCTGGTGACCAGATGTGAAACAACAAT
The DNA here is from genome assembly GCA_004794325.1 of Pomacea maculata. Classification (NCBI taxonomy): domain Eukaryota; kingdom Metazoa; phylum Mollusca; class Gastropoda; order Architaenioglossa; family Ampullariidae; genus Pomacea; species Pomacea maculata. The sequence goes on from SRHC01001051.1 coordinate 11,267, forward strand.
CAGGTCTTAGTCACAAGACCATGCACAGCTCTGGCATGTGCTAACAAAGTGCAGACACGTGCAACTGCCTCTTTGCGTGATTGTGTCAAGGGGAAAGAACAAGATTTATTCATGACATGGAACCATGAAAGTGATAATCACAGTTGCTTTGAAATGCGCAAAGAATTATACAGCAGAGTTTTTATGACTACATATCAAAACTTATCTAGTTTCTGATTTGATCATCCAGAAATTAAGCTTTTCATTCATGTTATTATTGTACATAGTCATCATATACAGTGGTACCAGGTTTTCTTTGCATTCATCCTGAGAACAACCATAATCAGAATAATTTCTTGGCTGCAGAATTAAATTTCTAATGCTAAGTTATCACTTGGCTGTAGGGGAAAGGGAATAGATTAGGCAGCTAAGCCATCGGAGCAGGAAGAAAGAAACAAGGAAGTTTACTACAGTAAACGATTTCTTTCACAGCAAACTTTTTTAATTCTTAGCAGCTGCACAGTTGCCACAGAGTCGCACAAATTTTTAACTTGGTTATGGTATATAAGTATAATGAGGTATTGGTATAATGGTTTATAAACATGAGGAAAAAATGGTCAAAATCAGAATGGCCAGCATGAAACTAATCTGAAGTTTTTCTGTTGGAAAATCTGATGTCCCTGAAACTCAAGTAATCAGTTTGTGCACATGCATTTTAAACAATTAAGTATAAAATCAAACGTGGAGGAATCATATTGAAAAATTGAGTAAATAATGTTGAGGCTTTTCTGTTTGAGGTAAAGTAAATAAGATCATTGCCATATTGGTACATTTGTCATATTTTATGGTACTTTTAGGTTGAAATAAATAACAAAAGTTCCTTGTAGTACACCTGGCACTATTAGGGATCAGATGTGTTTTATTTTTATTCTCTCTTTAAATGTGATCAGTGAGTGCCAAGCAGTTCCGTTTAGACAGAGATGGGCAGGCCTGTGCGCTGGTGGATGTAAATGCTGTGTTTAATGTGCAAGTTGAGCAAAATAACACAAGAGTAAGTATTCTTGCTTTTAATCAGTGGTTTGATACTATTTTAGTTCTCAAATAATTCAACAATGGTAATAAAATATCTACATGACCTTGCTTTAATCTATACTATTTTACTACATTATATGTTCTGGTAATGAGCACAGTTAAATCTGTATTTTGTAGAATAATGAACATAATGCTCCATAATTTTTTTTATTTTGAAGCCTTCTTTAGTGGCTCAGTGTGTGTAAAGCAGTGAAAATAGTCTTCTGTTTGTATGTAGTTCCATCCCCCCCCCCCCCCAATTTATTTTCAGCAAAGAACTTTATTTCACGTGAATTCAACAATTGATTATTGATCAGTCAAAGCACCTATGTTTCTGATAATGTTATTTACAGATTCAGTCACTAGTTCTGTGGAGATTTATGGTGGGTGTGGGAGGTAGAATGTCAAAATTATGTGATGTAGCTTTTACTACTAAAAAAAATAACGTGCCTTATTGGGGCAAGCTGAAACAAACAATTATTCACAATACAAGTACAAAACATCTTTATTAATCCTTTTCATGAAATTATCTGCCATGGTACAAGATATTTAAGACGTTATATATTTAAGTTAGACGTAATAATTAAGTCATTACAGATATCCAATTTTTAGTTGGGAATTTAGTCATAGGAAAAGTATTTTAAAAATTGTACTCTTACACTGCAAGGGTATTCTGATAGAAATGCCTTTGTGTATGTTGTTTAGGTTTACTGAAGGTATCACAAGGTTAGGTATAACTTTTTCTCCCATTTTTGCATCCATTCTTATTTTCTTCATGACAGTACAGGAGATAAATGTTTGCAGCCAATTTGTTAACTGGGATTGTTTTTGTTCTGAAGGAAACTGCTGCGGAGTTTAATCTGGACCTGTTGAACACAACAGTTAATGGCACTTGTCCAGAGGGAAATGCCAGCAGTTACACTGTGTTTATCGATATTGAAAACTTTGCCACTTGGAGACTGATTTTCTTGCTTAGCGAAACAAGAGTACAGTTGCATCAGCTGTTTCTTTTTGTTCCAAGAGATGCCCTGAATAACACAGAATTTACCAATGGTAAGCAAAGACAACAGTATATGCGTGAAAGAAATTTGTCTTGATCATTTATTATCTACCTTTTTTTAATTAGGTGTATGATAGATACACAAAAATGTTTGTTCAGTACTTCCGGATCAGATATTGCAAGTATGGCTGAGGCACAAACTGTACACATCTCCTCTGCATTTTGATGAAGTTTACAGTCTATCCTGAATACTTATTTCAAAGAGAAGTCATCTGCTTCCAAAATATGTCAAATTAAGGCAAGTGTGAATGTGCAAATATTTAATTATAAAAAGATAAGATTTCTTTTTTCACTCATCCTGCTTCAGAGACAGTTGTAGAGGATGCTCCTGCTTTCTTGGACTTGTCTTCTCCTGAAACTTCATTTGAATGTGACAGCCCTCAGAACTTCAGCTATGTCACCAATACAACAGACCCAAACTTCACCTACATTGTGACGCAAGTTGTCAGTAGGCTTCGTATACAGGCCTTCAATGTTGAAAACAGCACTTTCAGTCAAGGTAATTAAGATTGCGTTTTGATGGTTCTAGCTAAGTAGCAAAATTTGTATTCGTTGAGTACTTCAAGATATTATATTGCTCAGTCTAGTTATCAGAAGTACTCAGATTTTGGGGATTTTTAGGATAGCTTGAGGGCCTGTCAGGACTGGCAGCAACATGATGGATCATTCTTTTTGCTCGTTATACCCTCTTCCCATCTTATGCATAGAGTTCACAATACATGGAACAAAAGCAGTGGTGACAGAAAGTATCCAGAGATAGTGAAACTGTCTAATCTTTTGCTAAGCATAATTTGGGAATAAAGCACTGGCTTTTCTGGACTCCCAGGATGGCCAAAAGTATGCGTAGTAAGGTGGGAAAAATAGATAATGTAAGGAACTAAAATGAGGAAAAGTAGACATTAGAGTCATGGGATAAAAATTCTTGTGAAATTTTATCCTCTTTTTTTGTGCAGAAAGCAACATGCCTTATCACAATCACAATATTATGGCCAGTTTGCAGCAAAATAATAAAAAGTAACTGTTACAACTGGGTAGTTAAAAATTCATTTGAGTATGGAATTAAAATTATCTGCTTCACTAGACAATGTGTTCTTTTAAAAAATCTAGACAGATCAGATTACTTAGAACTGCTTTTCAGAAATGTGTCTGAAAGAGGGTGACTATAAAAGCTAGATTTTTTTTTTTAATGTTAAAGTAGATAAATCACTTTCATAAGCTGATAATGTAATAGTTAATTAAAGCCAGAATTAATGTAATCACACAGTAAATAGTTTTTCTGGAGACTATTTCACAGAACTTTTGAGAAAGATGGAGCTTATGCTTTGATGTTTGATATTTAGCTGAGCGTTGTGCACAAGATGGATTTTCAACTGAGGCTCCATCTGCAAATGAGACAACAACTATTTCAAATGAAACAACAACAGTAGAACCTACAACTCCCACAACGCTTGCTCCAATCCCACCTGCTCCACCTGCAGAGCCTAATACTTATGTGGTAAACGGCACCAACGCCACCTGCATCGTACTCAGGGGCATCATTACATTCAACAATATTACCTATGAGAAGCGGGTAAGGCTGGTCACCAGTGAAACATGTACTAGATAATTGCTGATGTTTTGTGGTGTGAATAGGCGACTTATTAAGTGAAAACATCTTCAAAGAATGAGATATTCTTTAGATTACAGCTAAAAGCCATGTTTTTAAAATCTCATTTTCAGTTTGCTTGATTACAAAATTTTCTTCATTTTGCTAAAGTTGTATATATCAGGATCATTGACATCACCATCATATAAAAATAAAGTAAGTAGAGCAGGGGTTTTACATTTAAGTTTATGGAAAAGCCTGGCTGTTTGTTTTCATGTAATGCTTTTTCCCTCACCCGCTTTTTATGTGTATTTTTTGTAAAAGGAGATATTACCAACATTCAGGTTCTTGAAAATTTTGCAAACTGCTGTTTTACAAGTTTGAAAAAGAAAATCTAATTTGTTGTTGTTGTTGTTGTTGTTTTACATAAAGAATGGGAATGAAACTACGCTTGGAACAGTATCAGTCCCGATCCCTTTGATGAACACCACTGCAAACAACATAGTGGTTGAAGGCAACTGTTTCTATGGCAACAATGAGCAGCTGCTGAATATCACTTTCAATGAGAACATGAACCTGCTCATGGTGTTCTCACGCTTGTCAGATGGCACAAATAATGACTACAGCGTCAAGCAAATCCAACTGACTGTCCGTTCTCTGGACAGTGTCTACTTCCCAGATGCTGCCAACCAAAGTAAGTGCACCTTTGAACTAAAGTAAAAACACTTCTGCTGTTCTTAATCAAACAATAATGCTTCATCTGAAGCAAAAGGTGAAAACTATTCTCATCTCTTTTCCCACCTCTTTTCCCACCTTCCCCAAGTATATTTCTGGACATGATAGCAGGCAGGTGTTTGCACACATGTACCTTACAGTGGATACTTTCAGTAAATGTGATATAACAGTGAAAAGGCTAGCAGTCAGCAAACCCATACTTTCTCTTGCTGCAGCGGCTTCTATCACGGCGGCAAACTTGAACATCACCAGTGACTTCATGAAGGGACAAGCCTCTGGATCTTACAAGTGTGATGCCAAGGTGACGGAGACCCTGAGTGGAGGTGTCATCTTTGAGACCACAAACCTACAGTACAAGGCCTTCAACTCTGACAACAGCACTGATTTCACTAGTGACAGTAAGTTCCTCTTGTATTCTGTCATCTGCGTGTTCTAGTAGATTGATGTTGCAAGGAAAATTGGAAGAAAGTTAAGAAAGAAAGGGACTAGGCATTATCTTTATGTGACTTTATGCTCCAGCTCATAGTAAATTTTACCTCTTAGCCCAGACTGATGAAGCATTGTATTTATAGTCATAAAAAGGGGACTAAATTTTTCAAAAAGTAATAATCTTTTAAATCTTTAGCTACCTTTGGGCTAGACTTGCTCATCTGAAAAAAATTAAAAATTATGATCCAAGGAGTTAAATACGAGATATTCAGTTGGAAGTGTCATTATAAAGCTATTCTTTCTCTCTACTCACTTCTTCAACAACTTCATTTTGCCTCTTACTATTGCATGTTATAGTAAATGTTGTAGCAAGCATGACTTTATCTGTCATGAACGGTTAAATTCTAGAATTGAACTGTGTCACTGAATTTCAAGAACACACAACTCTCCTCTTTTATAAATTTCTTCGCTAGCTTTTTATGACTGTCCTGAAGTTCTGGGAATTTTTGCTAATGGTGTTAGCACTTCAGGTTTGTGCAAACAAATGTATTTGATATATAAAATTGAATTAGGGAGAAGAGGGAGTTGCACTTATATGTTTTGGGGTTGTTGTATAGGATATCTTTGGTATTGAGTTTAAATATAAATGTGAACAGTGGATATATGTGTTTTCTATGCATTTTCTTTCAGACATCAATGAGTGCTCTGCTGACGAAAAGTCTAACAGCATAGTGCCCATTGTTGTTGGAGCCTCGTTGGCTGGGCTTGTTGTCATTGTCCTCATTGCCTACCTAATTGGTCGTCGCCGCAGCCGCCGAACTGGCTATGAGTCTGTCTGAGCATAAATGGCTGGAGGCTCCTTCCTTGTGCCCATCTGGGTGTTACTGGATGACTGCTTACATCTGTTTGTTAAGTTTATTTGTATATGTTTGTCTTTATTTCTGTCTAAAATCTCTTTCATTTGTGATTGCAAGAGTTTGCTAGTACAGTTGATAAAGAAAGACATCAAGGTTTTATTGTAGTTTGTAAGTAGGAAATAAATGACCTGATTGTTGACAACCTATTCATACCTTGGGCCTTAAGCTTACCTCCTGTACTGCCATCTTGCATGTAAAATGGTCAGAAGTGTCAGTGCAGGTTAAGTAAAAAGAAGGTAGGTGTGAAATTTCAAGTCTGGAGCATTTCTTTTTCTCTCCCCACTTGTAATGGGCAATAGGACGATCTCATCCTATTTCATAAAAGTAAATATAGGAAACGAATTCTGCATAACAGTTTGTTGTTTTTGGGGTTTTTTTTTTTTTGTTGTTGTTTTTTGTTTTTTTATTTTTGCTTCTGTGTGAAACAAAGCATCATTATGTGATAATTTCAGAAGGCTTGCAATCAACTGTTATCTCGTTTTACTGTGTACCTGAAGTTTTCCTTCAACATTTCATAATTATTTGATTGCGTTATTTTATTTCTGGCAGTTGATTTGTATTTATTTGGCAATATGTCAGAAGAAAAGGGTATTGTATTCACAGTATTTTTGTCACATCGCCATATTTTTAACTACTTTCATCTTGTGACGGAGTTGATATTTCTCCCGTGCCTAATAACATTTACTTCAGATGTAAATGGTCACTTGACATTTCACAGACATTTACAGGTTCTTTGCTTTGTTTTTCACATTGCAGTTAACATTATAGACACTTGCTTTCACCCTCCCTGGAATCTTGGGTCAATAATTGTGAAGCTTGCAGGTCTTTTCAAGTAAAAGAGCTCTGTTGACTGTATGAGAACAAAGCTGGGAATGGACACCTGATACACATGCATGTTTTTGTTCATGATTATATACATTCTAACCCTAACTCTTGCATGGAGAGTGGTGCAGGAAGGACAAAAAGGGTGGATTTTGTTACATGTTGCTGTTTATTTTGTTGTTGTGCCAAAGTATTTTTGTTACTTTTGAAGGATATTAAAATCAGCGCTTAACATCATCAACCTTCTTGTACAGTTTACATAAATACGGAAATCTTGGCACTGGTTACAAACAGAGGTAGAAGAGGGTAATAATGGATCACTATGCCCGCTGGACATAATGTAATAGAGTGTGAATATAAAAAGTGCTGCGCATTCCCTGTTTCATGAATTTAAACCAAAAATTTTTAGTAAATGTGTTTGTGTTAATGTTTAATTCCTGATCACCAAAAAATTTATAAAAACAAACCCCAACAATGGCTGGGTAGAGCTCAAGCCCTAAGAAATAACTCTTATGGGGTGGAAGGTGGGTGCAGACCTCCCTGCTTTTGTTATTATATCAGTCTTTACTCAAACAGTCTTTCTAGTCATCCCTACTATTTCTGACTTGTACCACACTTGTTTTTCTTGCACCTACTGATGGTGTTTGTCTCTGTCCTAGCTATCTAACCTGGAATGCATTCTGATTGTAACTGGCCAACATAATGGTGATGGTTGCTGAACATTACACAAGATTTTTTTTTTTTCTATCACTTGATTATCATGTTACTCATGATAATACCCTGATAAATATATGATAAGGGCCTGAATACCCAGATAAATATTAAGGTTGTGTTTTGTTCATGTGTTTGTGTGTATTGTAATTTTCACTAATATAATTCTATTGCTGTTTTTTTAGAGATTATTTGGGATTTCATGTTTTTCTGACTCATTGGGGTTTATTTAATTTTGAATTACATCTCCCAGCAAGTATATTACCTGTCTTCAATGTGATGTATCATTGCTTGTCAGCCGCAGAGTATGTGTCTGGTAAGAAACAGATTTAAAAGTTTTTTTATGTTATCATCAGGACATGTTGATACAAATAAAGATTACTGGCTATTATCCCATGTTTCCTCACCAGAAATGAGACTGGAATGGAGTTTACATGCTTAGGAGGTTGGTACTTACGTTTGTGTTATTGGGTATTTAGGGGGAGGGTAGGGGTTACATAATTTGCATGGTTTTATGTTATTATTTGTAAGATACATTGCTGCTGTGTTACCATAGTTACATCTTTAATATTAAAACTAGAAACTGAGAGTATGTGTGTGTATATGTGAGAGAGAAGGGTTTGAATTAAACTTGATCACGTTGAGAGTTGTATCTAGTGTGTGCAGTGATCAGAATTAGAGTTGATTCATATTATCAGTTTTCTTGTTTTTGTAAGTGCTTAGCTGCATACAGTTTTAATATGATAGGTCATACTTTATTGCTTTGCCTTTTTGATTGTAATCATATAATATATACATACCAAGGGAAGGCATGCTTGTAACATTATGATGGATTTTTGTTTCTAAACTATGCCAGTCTTTAAAAAAACCTGAAAGATCAAAGAGTTTGAAGTTCTAAATTTTCCCTCAGGACTTTACGAAAAAGAAAAATTATATATTTAACTGATTTTTTTTTTGATTTTTTTTTTTTTGGTCTTTGCACATTTTTTTCTTAAAATTACATGCAGACACTTATTTGCAGTCTTTACCCCATTTCCACTTATTTCCAGTCCCTACCCATTTCAATAACTGTAGTCAAATAGCAGAAAGACACTGGAAGGTCCTTGCAACTAAATCGCTAATGTGTATTAGAATGCATGCTAAAAGTTGTGCAAAGTTGTTTGATAAAAAGAAAAACCGGTGTCACATGTGACCCAGTGTATTTACACCCCCCACCCCCACTTTTTTTTTGTTTTGGTCAATCCATCACATTCCAAATAAATTGCTGAAGCGATAGCATAGCTTGCAGTGTTTTGCCCAAACACAGCTGACCTTCCAATATTACACAGGACAGTAAAACTGAGTAGATATTTCAGATCACAAGATTTGTTTGTACTGTGACGATAGTGTAAGAAGTTTTTCAACAGATGAGCAAGTTGGTAAACATTTACTGAACTGTGCAGCTTCCATTAAAAGTTAGCTTTTCTCTTGGCAGTTTTGATTATGTAGCTTTTAGTTTAAATGAGAAAAGACTTCATTATGTGCATGAAACATTATTGTCGCACATCTCATCTCAAGCCGTTATTTGGTCAAAATTAAATAGTTAACAGCCCGTAAACAGATATACCTTTTTTTCCAGCGCTGTTCCATTACAATGGTCAGTGCTTCTATTATTGTACTGTCTAAACATGTAGCTAAATTTACTTTGTAACATCAAAGATTAAAAAAGGGATTAGAGGAGTATTTGTGTATAAATAGAATGTTACCAAGAAAAGTAGATTTTGAATTAAGCTTTCTATGGTTATAGGTAATTTGTGTTCAGATATCACTTTTTTGTCACAGAAAAAAATGGCACTAGAACATTGTAAATTAAAGGGAGTTGCTTGTATATTGCAGTTCAGAAATAAAGTATTTTTTTACTAGTTTTGTATTGTTTGGCCTTCACATAAAGAGTTTGTGAAAGGGGTGGAATTAAGTTTTTCTCACGTTACCGGACATTACTGTTGGTGTGCGACTGAATCGCAGTGTAAAAAAAGTTTTGTGGGAAGTCCACGTTAGACATCAAACTTTCGTCCTTAGTTCTTGTAGCAGTTGATAATCGACGCTGTCACATGTATCCCCGTCACCTGTACCGCGTACCGCCTGTGTGATTCCCACGACCTAGCCTCTTAATGACCACAAGCTAATCACGATCATGTTTGTGGGCAACAAAACGCGTTGTTCGCTCCCATCTGTGGGTAACAAGTGCTCACAGGCGTCACCAGCTCGTGGCGCACAGCAACTGAGGCGCGGCGCTGCCCATCAAAGGTCAAAGGTGATAATGCGAGGGTACAATCGAGGTCAATATAAGAGCAGCAGTTATGTTTTATGGATGGATTTTTTTTTGTTGGTCCGATAGTGTTCACTTCTGATGTGGAAGGACTGTTGTTGTACTCCTTCGGAGAGCAATGTTGGTCTATGTATGCCTACGCATTTTGTTGGATTAAAATTAAAGATTTTTTTTGTGGTGAGGTGGGGGAACATGCGGAGTAGTAAATACTGGGTGATGGTATGCAAATTAGTACTCTAGTCTGTTTTCATAACATCGCCTAGTTTTTACTACTGTGGGTATTTGTTGAATTTACGCTAAGGTGGAAATCCCATCTACCTTCCATAGACAACAAAGTTATGCCAAGTTTTAATCGCGATCTTCGAAATTAAGAATTTTTAGTTAATCATTCTCAAGGTGTAGAAGGAGTTTCTTTGAGCGTGTTCCGTTCACTGATCACACGCAGAAACACTACGATGTTCTTCCATTCACTTTCTAGCTCGTATTGTTTTTGTTTTTGTTTTTCCATGTATGAGAATCAAGTATTGCAGATATACTGAATAACCCGTTCACCAGAAATCATCACAGTCCGCCTTTCAGTAATTAGGTGCACGAAAACTATGCGCTCTACCATTATGAAAAGAATAGCAAAACAAGTGTTGGATCTTTATGTTTATAATTATAAAGTTCCTAGAGAAGACAGCATATAGTAACTAAGCCTTTTTTCCTAATGGACAACTTGCTTCTTGTGTTTGTGTAGTGGTTGTACGTTAATAATTACTCAGTTCACACATCTGATGGAGGAATTCATGGCATTTTCAAAGTTTTGACTTCAACATGCACAAATAAACTCATAAACCCAAACGAATTTTTACCAGCCAAAGCTTTTAGGTATAGACTTGTTTGGAATGTGTGCACATAAAGCTGTTAAGTGTTTTAGTTTTAAAAAAAATGGAGGGTACGTGGCCATCAGCATGTTGACATTCTCAAACCGGAGCCCGCAACAACTTTATCACTAACCCTCCCCACTCCTCTGTCATAAATGATAGAAAGGCACCCGGCCTGTATCGGGTGTGGTGCCATTAGAAGTGCGACAGACGCAGGGCTGTATATACTTTGTGCAATCGTCAGGCAGTGACCTGGCGCAAGCTGCGGCGGCTGCGTTGCTATAGAAATGCACGTGTGCTGCATGATGCCTGTGACTTGGCGTCCTCTCAATAGGACATTGCAGCGGGATGAAATATTCAGCAAGAACAAGGCAGAGGGAAAGTATGAAACACTGCAGAGAGTTTTGAGTTCAAAGTACTCGTGTGCTTAACTGTCGAGGTTATATTTTGTTTGTATTCTATGGGTTTTTCCGCGCGCGTGTGTGTGTGTTTTATTTACTTTAATTTGATAAAGAGAGCAAAGATAAAAATAAACTAATAAACAGTCCCATAGTCGAAATCATTCAGGTATTTACACAGTTGGACAACAACATTCAGTCTTTATTCGCACGATTCCTCGGGTCGTGTGGTGTTTTTTCTTTTCTTTTTTTTTTTTTTCTTTTTTTTTTTTCTCAATGTGTTCAACGACAGATCTACGGTCTTTGTCGCTGGTCTGGGGGAAGACAACTGCTGTCTTCGTAGAAAGCTTCTTACAATGGCCCTTGCAGAACTCGTCTTGGGCTGTGTGTGCTGGCAGAAGAACCAAAAGAATGGATATCCCAGGGCAGTAGACAAGGAAGCTTTTCTTCTGGCGCCTGACAATCGCGTCTTTGAGTCTGCTGTGCCGTGTTTGCCAACACTTGACAAAGCTGCTTGCTGGAACCTTTTCGCTTTTGAATGTTCCGAACTGGTGAAAAGGTACACCAGCAGCGAAAAACAATTCGTTCATATATTTTGAAGGCTTTCTGTATGTAGCTGCTTCCTGAACATATTGGAAACTGTTTAAACAAGACCATTTGTGATTTAACCTGTTAGAGAGCTCTCCCAATAAAGGGAAACAATTACCTTTGGATCTGCATGGGATGTGGGTCAAGAATAACATAAAGGAGGGTCTTTGGTTCTTTGCGATCGTGCTCGTGGTATGCGTTTGCTGGGGGAGAGGAAAATATTGGAGCAAGGTATGTGCAAATATCTTGGACTCTGTCTTCAAAACAGAATATTTTGAAAGGGATCTTCAGGCGGTCGATCGGAATCGTTGAATTCTGTGACGAATGGAAAATTTCAAAATATGAGTTCTCACGGACATTTGAATTAGCAGCAAGGCGACAGCGTGAATATTTCACAGATAATCTATTTGTCTAAGAGACACTGCCTAGTACACACATAAAAGCACAAACTGCACAAGAATTCTTAACTTTCACGAAGCAAAAGCGATCGAAATCAAGGTATTGGGAAAAAATCTTTGAATACTTGTCTAGTCGGTTCAATCGCAAAGGATTAAGGAGACATTCGTGGATATTCTTGCAATGGTTGTACTTGGCACGCACGCTTGTCACGTAGAAAGCAATTTTTCGGCAAGGTTTGAATAAAACAGTATTTTGTGTTGTACTATATTGGAGCAGAAAGTATACTGATTTCTCTTTACCATCATCTAAGCTCTTGGGTTCTATGACTGGTATCCATCCAGCATAAGATGAACATTTTCCCCGAAGAAATTATGGGTTTGTTCTTTAGGCACGAAAATCGTGTTGCCTCAATAGTGCTGTTGGACTAGGGGAACTGTAGTTTATGGATAAAAGTTCTTCAGCAAAAATTCACGTTCCTGAGCAAGTATCAAAAGAAGTGAAAGAACCAGACCAGAGGAGTCAAATGGGACGTAACTGAATAAACAAGACTCCAGTTCGAAACCCCTTCCGGAGGAGTTCTTCCTGCACGTTGTTCAAGCAAGGGAACCGTTTTGTCTCCCAAGACAAGGAAGGAACCGCATTGCCTCGGAACCGCACGAGTGTCGTCAGCATTCGCCCCTTGCGCCAATTAACCCTTCGGGCGCGAGGCGGCTGACGTTTTAGCGCCAGTTTGCCGCACGTGATCTTTGCACGTTCACCGCGTCCGCGCGAGTCAGAGTCGGAACTGCATCCCCTTTCCATCAGTCAACATTCGGGCCTGGGATTAATTGGCCACGGGGATATGGCAGAGCTGGTTAGCCGTGAAGGGGAAGAATGAGAGAGGTCATTGAATGAAATGTGTTTCTTTGGGTTGTCTGGGAAAGACACAAAAAGAAAAGGTTTCGAGGGTCTTGGGATTTGGTGAACGAGGTTAGAATGATGCATAGTTAAGTTGTCGACAACTGCTTCATTAATAATAACTATTAGTGAATGTGTCAGGTAACAAGTTAAATTAGTTATATTCCCTCTTCAGCTGCACTGGTCGGACGCCATTTTACCAGACAATACTGTTTGTTTCAAAACTAATATCCCTCTTGAACTAGTACAACTTGTTGATTTGAGACTGAACGGTCCTACCCAGTGATGATAGTTATACACTAAGATGACCCTCCCTCTCTTCCATCAAGTTTTCACCGAGCCCCCAACCCACCCCGTCATTTCTCCTCTCTCCTGACAACCCGCTGACCAGGTTCTAACTTCCAGTCCATGGAATAGTATTTCGCTTTTCACTCTCCTTCAATAGTTCTTAAACTTCCACCATCGCTGTATTTTTTTCTCTACACGGTCTTAATTTTTTTAAGTTAAAATAAATGTTAGGCTGCTTTCGATCTCTGAACTGCTAACACTCAAAGATTATTAAACTCCATCATTAAGAAAGCTTTGAAAGGGCTAGACTAAGATTATACAAAATTATAATAAACAAAATAAAAATAAATAATGTTAATAATCAATGCTCATAAACAATTAATATAATTGAAATAAAAAGGTATTATTATCAGAGATGTTCGGGTTTTATGTCTGGTTCACCAGATGAACATGAAGACTGAAAGCCTTGAGGAGAGTGAAGTGCGATGAATAGAAGACTTTATACTGACAACTACAAGAGTTATTTTTTATTATTATTATTATTATTATTATTATTATTGGTTCAG
>SRHC01001051.1:25067-225645 GCA_004794325.1 Pomacea maculata
TCGGCAGCTCGGTCACAGCTCATCGACGTCGCGCGCGCGAGCAAACAGACGACAACCGCCACTGACTGCCGCTCGGCCGCCGCGCCTTTCTGTGCGTCACGTCGTCAACATGTTTGCGTGTGGACACAGCAGTCAGCGAGCGGGTGCTAAAACCCACCACCCGACCAGCGGGCCTCTCCTAATTAAGCAAATCAATTATAAGAACTCTCCCATCCCTCTCTCTCACTCTGGCGATTTTTTTTTCAATTTTATTTTTTTAAACTTTAATTTTAAGCTTTTACTGCATTGTTGAGAATTATTTCTCAGATATGACTGATCTCCATGTTGACTGCAATTCCTATATTTCCATACACGACCTTACTGATCAGGAGCAAGGTACAAAAAATTTGAATTTCTTATACTGCCCTCCCCACATTTTCTTTCTCCGCTCTCTTTCTTTCTTGTTTCTTTGATGTTTTTGTCTTTTATTTCCTTTTATTGTTTCTTTCGTAAATGTTTGACTTTCAATAAGTAGGATTTTATCCTATTGTATACCTCCCACTTCATATGATATTTCGTCTTAATCACACCATCTTTCTTTTATATTTTCATAAATGTGAAACATTGAAGAGTAAAAAAGAAACAACAAATTCTCGGCAGATTCATGTTCTATGTCAGAGTCCAACGGAAACTGCCGAAGACTTCCGAAGATTATCCCGAAAAAAGTTTTGTCAAATCTTAGAGCCTCAAAAAAATAAATAAATATTGCTTTACTAGTGCATTGCATTGAAAAAGCTGGCAAACATTATTTTCCAGGTCCTTTCTCTCTGGTTAATGGTGCGTGGCGTGAAGTGTAACCGTGATGTCAGCTGTGATGTAGGCGCACTGATCCTCCTCCCGAGGAGGTAAAGTGGTCTTTTGTTGCGGCCTTGTGAGGTCTAACGGACAGCCTGTTTCTCCTCTTATTACATTCTATGATTGCTAGACGGTGAAGACGGCCGCACCCACCGCTCCACCACCGACGCCGACACGACGACCTTAAATATTTTACTGCAGACGATGTGGAAACACATGTAAGCACGCACCGTGGCAGCGCCCACACGTGTCATGATGTAAGCAGGCGCCTGTTTCCTCCCAACCGTGACGCATCGCTTTGGTTTTTTAACGATGTGAGTGGTCGGATGGTGCAGCATCTGACAGCTGGAGTATACAGGAAACTCACAAAGGTAGACAACGAGGGCTCAGGCCACGCTCGGCTGGCTGCGAGGTCTCGAAAAGGAAATTATAACTGGTGGTCGACTAAAAGTAAATGTCGTTTACTGACATGGTACTGGCAGACGACAACGAGAGTGTTTCGTCAATTATTTAGCGCATGCGCAGTCCACACTCGTCAGTGATTAAAGCGGAAGCAGGGGGCTTAGTCTCCGGTTGCCTTTACCGAGACATGGGAATGTAAAGAGAGTGATGGAAAAAGATCACTGTCGGACGGGTAAATTAAAAATGAGAGAACAAAAGATAAAAGGATCTGCTTTTAAGTTAAATGCCTGATATCTTGAAAAGTGAAAATTGTGGTTGCGAGCGAACGTGCTGACAGTAAACTCAACAGTAAGCGGTTGACATTTCATATCACGATTTCAAATAAATGACACGTGTTTGATCAGCTAGAACTCAATATTACACGTGAGTACGAAAGGTCAGTGAAATCATACAAGATAACCTCGACGAGCAAAATAACTATTTATAATGAAAGTTTTGTCAGGCTTAAAGAAAAGTAGCGCATCATCTGTGTATGCAGCATCAGGCATTGGTTCCGAAAGTTGTTGGAGAAAGTCTTATAAGTATGAAAATTAGCACTGTTGCTAGATATACAAAAGCCACAAACTTTCTGCACAGTAAATATTTTTTATTATAGGAAAAAACTCATGCAGAGAGAGAAATGTGTAGACACTGTGTTGCCTTTATATATATCATTGCGACGATTGCCACTTCATCAAAAAATATATAAAACAACAAATAAGAAATAATAATGTTATTATTTTAATTTTTTACGATCAGTAAAAACGCTTGCATTCACACACACACACACACCTGAGGTACCCTGGGACATTTCTGTGGGTGGTTTTGGTCTTTGATTTTGTTTTTTACTTCTTTTGATTGGTTGGTTGTTTAATGAGTTGTTGGTTGGTTTTATGTTCACAGTTAGTTGACAGTGTCAAGGAGATGAAACCAAGTAATTTGGCTTGGTGATGTCTCAGCCTTTAGAAGTTTTCTAAATCATATTTAAATTAAATTTAGCCACTGAATTGTTGTAAGTCTGTATAAACTAGTAACCCACCCACCCACACACACACACACACACACACAAACAAACAAACAAACAAACAAACAAACAAACAAACAACTGTTATTTCTATTAGCAGCTGTCAGTGTGCAGCCCATTTACTGTTACTGTTAGAAGGCAGTTTTTCTCAAGTATTACCATATTGACAGAATATTGTAATAATTTGATTAGCTGGAGATAACACATATTACAAGACACTATGGTCAGGAAAATCGATAGGTCAATAGGTCAAGAAAAAACTCATATACTTTGAAAGATGGATAAATAGACCTTTCAGTCTCAAACCTTCTGATGAATTGATGCGACTGCTATGAAAAAAAGTTACATTTCTCTCTCTATATATATATAGAATTAACATCCGTCACAGGAGAGGAGAGAAAAAAAAGGCAAGAACACAAATGAAAAAAGTGCGTACGTGCGTGCATGCGTGTTTATTTGTTTATTTGTTGGGGGAACAGAAACATTGTAAAAGGAAACACGAATTTATGGATATTTGCTCCCGACTTTACTAACACTTTTAAGGCTACATAAATGCACTCTACAATAAGCGGTTATCATTTTAATAAAGCTTTCAAATGCTTACAGATGCGTGTGCGATTCCATTTATTGACACCATTGGTGGGTTAATCAGCCGAAGTCCTGGAAAACCATTTTACAGCTGCGTAAAATTCCTCAGTACAGGAGAGTGGACAGAAGAAAGAGCAAAGAGATTGAAAGCTCTGGAGACGCTTTCGTGAGATGACAACTTTCATAGCCACGCCCATTTACAAGTCAATCACATCATTAGCATAATAAAGAGCCGAGTGCACAGAGGGTTTTACGCTCCGCTCACCAGACATAATTAGCCCTCAAGCGGCGAGAGTAAACATTCACGTGTTTTGATTGGTCGTTTTCAAATCGCCTACTTCTGTGATTGGTTTGGATATAAATTTGCACATTTTTCGACGACCCGTTTATTAGAAGACCACATCAGCCGTAAGAAGTCATCCTCTGCTACAATACCTAACTTGTCTGATGTTTTGTTGGATGCATTTCTTTTAGTACAGAAAACGAAATAAAATAAATCGAAGTCCTCGTGCACCATTTCTTTTGTGGAAGTGCGAAACTCTCGTACAGGTAAGAAAAGTTAAATGTTTATGTAAATTACTGCAAATTTTTTTCAAAGTATTTGTTAAGAAGTCGACTGTAATTAAATCTTACGATTTTTCTTTTTATTCTTTTACAAATTTGAGGTTGATGTATCTTCTTATGAACTGCGGAGACATAAAAAACCTCATTGCCTCTCTTAATTTGTTTTCGCATGTTTGTGTTGTTAGATGTTAGCTGTCTAATCTACTAAACATGTGAAATAAGCTGTTCGACTGCGTGAAAATTAAATAGTTAAATTCCAGTTTTGCTTTGCAGGCAAGATATTACTGCCCCATACAAGAGAAAAATATCATTGCTTCTGATTTACTAGTGACCGGTGAAAGCTATTCACCAACAGAAAGTAAGTTCATACAAGGACAGCATGCACGTGACTCCTGTTTTTGGCTTCTATGGACGAGAAGCTGAAATAGCCAAGATACCAGCTTCGGCGGCAGACCTTTTTCGACAAACCTCCGGTCATATCTACCCAGTTTGTTCTATTCCGGACGCAGAAAAGGTCATGGAATATTCCCTAGCAGCCCGGCTGACTACCCAGTCCTTGCCCTGGTCAGGGTTGGTTCCCCAGTTTACGAAATGCCTTCCAGAGAGTGGAAGCTGGTACCCGAACACCCCCAAAGGACAGTTCCAAACTTCGTTGTATTCTCGTGGGCATAGTTGTTCCGCGTTCACGAGGACGGGTTCGTTTCTACGCCAAAAGATAGGCCAAAGCGATTCATCGACACATTGCTCTGGTCTGGTGGTGATGGACAGGAAGGAGGCACCGTATAGCAAGACACTGGGAAACAGTGAGTTGCACTCACGCTGGCTCCACTCTCTTCCTTTTGCGAATCACCCACGTGGAATTCTCGAGGAGAGAAAGATACAAATCTCATGTGGGATCAAAATGTTCTCACTTCCTTCGCTGCCGTGCCCCCGACTGGCAAGGGAGGAAACAGACGCAGTAGTCCATTCAGCACATCACCCGAGAGGCTTTGCGAGTGGCCAGGCAAGTCACGTGACACCTGTAGGGTGTAAGGAGGATCCATTACCTCACAACATTGAGACGAATTCCACAAATTTGAGTTTCGAGGTAAAATTGAAGACCTTTCCACCTGATAGCACCTCTGACCTCGATGTTCAAGATAGAAGAAAATGTTCTGAAAGTGAAGTAGCCCATAGTTGTGCCTCTACAGACTTGAGCTCACAGGTATTCTCCACTCTTCCCGACCCCTGTTCCAAAAGCAGTTTATCCTTTACGAAGCTCCCTAAAGCTGCCAGCACTTTGAAACCCTTGCAGACTTCATGTACGGGTCCATTGAAACGCCCGTTTCCCAAGTCTGGGGACACTGCACCGACCAAAGACAGCGATAGGTTTCACGGGAAACTGAAATCGAAAAGGCGTTCAGAGGCGGGTGATATCCCGAGGAATAGAAAACCTGGAAAAACCTTTCGATCTGGTTCGCTGACGCGGAGCACGTTCAACGTGTCGTTCAGGTGCAGCGACCTGCGGAAAGCCTTCAAGTGCACTCAGTGTCGCTACCTGACGGACCGCAAGAACAACCTCAAACGACACGTCATCACCATGCACCAGGCGTCCACCCGCCTGCTGGAATGCTGCGGGGCACTGTTTTCCAGCAAGGCTGCGCTCAGGGACCATGTGACCCTCTTCCACCGGGGTGGATATCGTTGTCAGGTGTGCGGACGAAACTTCTGCCGAAAGGCGTTGCTAAGACGTCACCTGACAGTGCACAGCGGCCAGAAGGACTACGCATGCGCAATCTGCGGCTACGCCACGAGCCATAAGAGCAACCTGGAAAGGCATCAGCGCGTGCATGGCAGAAGGACGGTGCCTGGGGTCAGAGGGCAAGTTAGTTTGTCACGACTTGCGGACAAGGGGAAGCTAAATAGTGCAAGACACGCAGAAGACAAGGAGCCGACAAGAAAAAGTCTCGGTGCTAAGCACTCTTCAAGTTCTAAGGTAGGGGTGAGTCTTGACTGCGAGCACGAGGCTAAGTCTGAGGTAACCCCAGAAACAGAACTGTCTCCTGGATCTTCGGAAAACTCTTCCAGTCCCATTTCCTCCTCCAGTCCAGTGAAGACAGAGGAGAGGAAGGAAAAGAATGGCATGAAAGAAAATCCTAAAGAGTCTTTGACTGAACTGAAAAATGTGTTTTGTTTAGGAAGCGAATGCGACAAATATTGTCGAGGAGCCCTGAGGCAGTTTCTGCTACCTAACCGTCTACAAGAGACACACAAACCTCGTGACAGCCAGCTGGTAACAAGAAGCAGTAGTGTTGAGGATTCTGTGGCAGTTGCTGGTGTCACAAATTTTCACTCAGAAGCTAGCAATCCCGTAATTGAAGATTCAAAGGAAAACAAAATTCCAGAAAAAGCGTCGGAGTACTGTTTGGTGGATTTGACTCTCAGTCAAGACACGAGATCATCCCAATGTGAGGATCGTCTACGAGACGGGATGGTGTTCAAGTGGAAGATCGGACATGATCTTGCAGAAGGCGTCCAGGATTCCAGTCAGACTGACAGAACCGAAGCCCACGTGCAGTGGAAGAACAGACGAATGTATGTTCGTCCCTATTACTGTTTTTTGTGTAGTTCTTCCTACTCTCACCAGGCGGACTTCCAACATCACCTGCGAGTATGCCACGCGAATACTTCCGAGCTGCTTCAACTTCCTGTCAGTGCGACTGTCCGCAAAGACTGCATGACAGCTTTAGTGGCCAGTGAGCCAAGTCCAGTGGTCTGCAGTCACACACAATAAATAAACATATTGACCAACAAACAAACACATGGAATCTTGAAACCTAAATAAAATACATTCGCGTCGACCTGAGGCCTGTACACCGGGGTCACCACCTCTATGGCAAGATATCTAATAGTCAGCTTGATGGCATGATAGCTACAAAAGTAGCTCTGTATAATAACACATTATTTATCTCAGAGGGGAATACAGGGCAGCTCGATATGAAAGCATAAAACAATACAACAACCTATCCATATCCGCCAAACAGATTCATACATTCATGTTTCACACATTCGCACACACTAACATCCAGAAGTCGCAGGATCGAAACAACAAAGGACATCTTCAGTCTGTTGGTCCTGCATGAATGTATAGCGCGGAATTCCATGTTTTCTCAATCGGACAGTATCGAACTTCATTGTGCTACAAGTTTTAGACAATTCAAACTACCACTTCAGACTCATTGCTTGATTATGATTAGTCATTTGCCCCACCCACCAAAACTAGACTGACCGTAACATTCTGACAAGGGGACACTAGAAAACATGAAAGCGCTCTTCCATAAGGTCTGTCAACTTTCGAGTTAGAAAATCAGAGTAAAGGAAATTATTGGCTCAGTTGGGTGTTACGATGTCCTTGTATGTCTGCGGGTATGTACAGTGTCATTGAATACAATATATTCGAGCTGGTCACCACCACGACTAATGTAAGTCCAAGCTGTTTGTGATTACCTTGTTAGTAATCTCCAAAGTCGAGCTAAAACTTCACACCCACCTACAAACTGATTACCAGGCTAGTACCTGAAGGGAGGATCATAAGTTAAGGTTATAACTAATCTTAACTGCTTACGCCTGTAAATGAGCTTGTGAGTTTGTCATTGAAATAAGTTTATAAATAAACTTACAAAATACATTTGACTTGTAATCTTTTAATGAGTTTATACAACTGACATTTCTGACTCGCATACAATATAATTTTTTTTTTTATATATAGTAAGTGAACTGAGATGTACGTAGTCGTTATGTCTTCCGAGAAGCCCATTGTAAATATTTTGAATTCGTCATCCACATGTGGAAGGAAACAACTGTAACGGCGTAATGTATGTTGTAGTGGTTGTTGGCAGGTCTGTCTGTCTGTGTTTGTCTGTCCCTTGAAGGGAGTGAGAGAGAATGGAGGTGCTAAATCATGGTTCGTCTACCTCATTTGGGGTTATGTGATGACTAGACCGGTCACGAGCCGTTACACATCAGCGCTCTGATTGGCTGTTCCAGCGAAAGGGTTTTATGCTCGAATCACTTTGTGCATAAATAATTTGATTGGCTGTTTAGAAGAAAGCATGGATCAAAGGTACATAAATTATTCGGGTAAACGGTGGGATAACAATGGCGAGAGAGCACCGCGAGAAAACAATATCAAGAGGCACCTAGACGACACCAAGGTCCTATGAATATTAATGAGAGCACAATTTGTTGTCATACGCAAAGGCAGCTGCCAAAGCAAGGCTTTATGATGGTGCAGTGTTCAGGTTCCTGTTAGTTTTTTGACAATGAGTGAAGTTGATGCCAGACTAAAAGTTTTGCAGAAACAGATAAAAGAGCCATGATTAATAGATGTTTCGAGAGAAAAGTCACGTGAAACATGGGAAAGCACAAAGAGGTGGAACATGCCAGCTACCGTGGCTCAAGTTGACCGAGTGTGTCCAGCTGTGACGAGCCATGTAGGCAATGGATCCGATGGTCTTTTCAAACCGAGAAGACTTCAAGAGCTTATGTTACACGACTGGCATTTATTACTATATTATTTATAACCTTCGAGAAGAGAAAACAACAGTTTGAGACACAGTCACGGTTAATGTGTTTCAGGATGTGCAGAGGCAGTAGCCATAGACTGCATGGTGGTTATAGTGGGCCCGACTGATGAGCAAATGAAAGGCCGATGGTTCGGGCCATCCTCCCTGATGAACCAGTATACAGGTTTCCCCAGCTGTCCCACAGTTGACCATTCTTATGAAACCTTATGTACGCCGAAATGGCGAAAAGACGATGATGATAAACGACATATTGGAGGATTTTCTGAAGACACTAGGTCGTCGAATGGCGCAGAAGAGCAGACAACTTCTAATGGACAATACCGCACACCATGACACAAATTCACTAAAAAGTTTGCCTCCGACATCAGTCACAAACACCTGATGGATGCTGGCATCGTCAATGCTTACAAGTCCGATTATCGTCACCGTCGGGTGAGATTTCATCTGGACGCCATTGATGTTGGACGAATACCAAAGGCGATGAGCGGGATAAGTGGCATCATTAGAAACTGTCGGAGTCAGAAGTATCAACATAACCGACGGATACCACACAACTACTTTACTCTCCTCGCAGGAGCTTGTATCAAGTTTGGGAATTTACTGGTTTGCTATTCACGACACCTGCTAAAAGTGGGAGTGGACCGCACTCTGCATGGCTGTCAGTAGTCACCGATGAACACATCGCATATCTGTCAACTACTTGCGAAAATCGGTCAACGATAGGGGCAGTGAGGACGAGGAGGTGGAACAGTAATGTATCCCTAAGGGTATAATGGTGAGCTTATAGGGCAAACTCTTGCCTTGTTATTCAGACCGGACTTACCGCTATACATCCCTCCACCAAATAAAAAGTCTTTGATCGTTTTGTGACTAATCTGTCACTACAGTGCTTACAAAATAAATAACAATAAAGAATGCATCCCGTTGTATCGTCAACAGTAGGCCACGCTTACAATGGACAACGTGATGCACAGGAAGATACACAATCACGTTTGGCTATCTTGAATGTTCCCTGTACAAAGTTCATCATCGACTGTTCGTAACACGATAAACCAAACTGGCGCTTGTTCAAAAGCTGATATGTCTGCTTACATTCCACAGATTACTCTTTGTTAACAGCAGTACAACTGCTGGGCGAGGGCTTTTGTTAGAGTATTTAGCCTTGAACAAGGAGCAATATGGTAATTTGATCCTGCTCCTCGCCTAACTGGAGAAATGCAATTGCTCATTGTACCAGCTATTGTGTGATCAATCTAAATGATTTAGAATTTTGCATGGAACGTTTACTGCAGGCTCAGTAAATAAATGAATAATTTTGAAAGGTTAGGTCTAATCAAGCAGGACATAAATGAAAACAATTCAATATCTCTTGCTTACAATCTCCCTCACATAAAGCCATAACTTGTAACACTGTAGACTAAAATGACAGTTAAGATGATTTGTGTCTCAACAAATTACTCTATGTCAAGGTCCTTCAAGTACATCAATTTTCCAGAAAACAAAATCCCAGTTCAATTGTTTGAGTTTCCCAGTTGATATAGTTAACGAGAAATTGCTATTTCTCACGTTCTTTGGACTTGATGCTGCACAATTGATACTCTGCTGTGCCTGCATTAACGTGCTAACACACACACTGGCATGGATGCATACACATTAAACAGACAAAGCGTTTTAATGTGAAATTATTTATGAGCTATTTGGCCTTCAGAAATACTCCATGTCTAGACAATTTTTGATGAATAAATACATGCAGATTACCAATAATGCTGGACTTTCTAGTCATCCATAATGCATATGGTGATGAACATATGATTTGTTCGAGCAGGCAGCATTTACAATCTTCTTGTTTACAGCATGAAAACGGAATGCTTTAAAAACAATATAAACACAATTACAATAATGGAAAACAGCATAAACCAAAAGATAAATGATAAATGAATGCAGTATGACTTAACCTTGTGGTGAGCTATGGGTGTTGTTGACATAATGTGAAAAAAAGGGACATTTTATATCACAGAGATCCTAGGTCATATACAACTCTTCATAGTGTCATGTACAAAGATCATGTTTCATTTAGCTTATCTGCTCACTCACTCATTCAAGCACACATGCAGCACAATTATTTTATGGTGGCAGACTCACTCAGGTCAAAAACTATTTAAAGCATGATAGATGATCCTATCCCATAAAAACACATCGGTAAAATGAATTTTATGATTAGATGCAATATTTTGAAGACCTTTTTCACATTAATAAAAGCTCATGTAAGCTGTGGTTTGGTTTTTTTTGTTACTGGAGGGAATCAAACATTAGATGCTGTTAAATGTTATTTGTAAAAATTAAAAAAATGCCAATATAGTTTTGTTAAAAGTTGAGACCTTTTGAAGAAAACCATGAATGTTGTATGTTGTCAGACTGAAAAGCTAATGACATGCCTATGCTGACAATAAAAAAAACAAACTGTTATCTGCATCGCTTGGCTTAGATTCTCACATTTAGTGAAGCCAGGTAGTCTCTGACATAGATATAAGACTATTGCTACATAATAAACGAAAATTTTGACATTTTTGTGGAGAAAGACTGGGTTTTGATTTTCACAAATTGTTAGCTTCAGAGTTAAAAGGTGTCATGCATATTTAAGGATGCAAAAAACAATTTTAAGAAAATATTGCAAAAGACAGTTTTCTTCAAAACACAAAGTCTGTTATAAATAATGGTGGTTGAAAAAGCATGTCTCTTATGCATTAATAAATAGTGCAGCTACAAAGTGTCTAGCACATTCACTTCCACAATGACAACCAGACGACCCGTCTAGCCAAGGCCAGCCACCTATCCTCAACACTGAAGTTTTCTCAAATTACATGCATTGCTCAATAAATATGCTTAACAATGATGGTAATGTACACAGATTTAACAGCAAATTAACATAAAATACAATAACCCAAGATATATGCGGTCATTCCATGTTGTCATGTTAATATGTCTGGATGTTGACATTAAAAAGTGAGAAACAATACACACAAAAACCCACAAATAATTACGTACATTGTGCTTGTGGCAAAAAAGTCACATTTAAAAAGTAAAAAGAAAAACCTGGCGGAGAAAATAAAGGGAACAATTTTAAGTTTTCCTATTTTCCTTAGTCAAGGCCACCCACTTCTTTTTCTATTATGACTCAGGGTTTAGGCCACATTGGACTTCGAATATCATTTTCCCAACTTTCACAACAATGTCAATCTTCAAAAAATTTCTAATCAGCCTTTGATGGCTACTGTAGAACGCTGGCAGGAAATAACAAAAATAGTTTTAATGACTGAAGGAAAAGCCAACATAGATTACAAAAAAACCAAAAAAAAAACTTACTTAAAAACAATTCATGAAAATACAGCTGTCCATAAGTGTGTACACGAGCACACAGACATCAACAATTCACAATCCAACACAACAAGAAATTAGTAACAGCATCAAATAAATAAATCCATTCACCAATACCAAATTTCCCACAAAAAAACTGCACCTGTAATATGGCCCAAATGTTACTCTGACAATGCATTATTTTGCAAATTTGGTTAAAATTAATTTGTTGCAAAACACAGCCATGAATGTGTTGTTTTTCACACAAGAAAATCTCTTCATCCAACGACATATAAAGAGATGCTATTTTGCTTCCAAAAAATTATTTTTTAAAGATATAACCTCTCTTGTCAAGGTTTAACTCTTCTGGCTGATGCTTTTTCAGTGTCTTATCAAAAGAACTTAAGATCTTCTATGGTGGACACTGGTGCAGATCAATCACAAATGGAGAACTTTAATATTCATCACCCTCCCTAGAATGACAATGTCCCTGCAAGAGCGTAAGCTTTATTTTCTATTACCTAGGGCATTAAATTATATTCTTCGTTTCTTATCTGACGAGAAAAGGAAAGGAAAGCAAGTTTTTATCCACTTGTAAGACCCTGTGTGATGCAACAAAAAAGATACTGACAAATATACCCATATTTCTCACCAAATTTGGTAAAAAAAAAGGTATTTGGCAGGCTGATACACCATAAATACCATTACACAACAAACTTTGCCTCCTCATCTCTTTCTCACATACATATATATGCTCAACACCCTAGACTGCATAAGACATGAAGTAAAAGGTAAAAACCAAATTCAGATACATTTGCAGAATGGAACCACTTCAGCTCACTGTATACACAAGGTCAACATGCAACATATCATATTTGTACAAAATCAACAAGCAAGCTCGCTTGTGAAAACTGGCAAATATTTCATCAAATCTGAAATTTGTAATATAAAAATATTGTCAAAAGCCATAGACAAAATATTGCCCGGAATCAGAGAAGAGCTAAGATGTGCATCCCCACCCCTCCAATGATACTCATCTTCAGATTCAGCAAGTACAAAAATTGTAAGCCCAAGCCAAAGGCCACAAGTATACTAAAGTTCAACAGTCGAGTATGTAAATAATAAATTAGATCAATTATTCACAGGGTGCTAAAATGCTGATATGTTTCTTTGTGTGCAAATACTTTAAACAGAACAAAAACAGCTGAATATGATCATATGAGTATATCGCTTTAGTGATAGACATGGACTGATGTCCAAGAAGCCACAATTAATCATATTCACTCTGACATCCAGCAGGACATAAAGACACCAGCGCAAGCATGCATCCTTCCTCCCCATGCCCCAGAGAATGACAGATACAGGCAACCCATTCTTGTACCACAATCACCCTAATAAGATTCACCTCTTTTAATCTTTAATACACTGTCTCTCAATCAATGATAGTTGACACCCAATCTATGTTCACTGCCTACTGTTGCAACAGTATTATACAGCAAATAACACTGTGTAGGGTGCTCATTCACTAGCACAACAATGAAGCTGTGTAGCATGCTCTTATAGTATTCTAGTTAGCAACCAATGATGCTACACAGCTTAGTCATAAAGGAAAGCTGTAAGTGAACATAGCATAAACAAGTTTTGAAAATACGACATTTTTTTTTGCACAAGATATGAACGCCACCAATGTCACAATTTTAGTTTAAGTTACCTTGCATAAAACTCAGTGCTTTGGGGAGCGTAAGTGGAGGGAATCATGTGGATATCATGAACAGCTAAGCAATGTAGAATGTTCAGTTTCGTCCCTTATGTTTTGTGTTTCCAAATTATTCTCTCAAAAAGTTTGCACAGCCTCCCATTTTTTTGGTCGTGCTGGTTGTCATTACATTTTGATGGTGAGAAGATGTTAAAAAAATAAACTCAACTGCTTGCTACTATGATATGCACACATTTATTTTCTAAGCAGAAATGAGTGCCAAGGAAAGGAAGAAAACTCATGAGGAAATTTCCTGGGTGGCTTCAAATTTGTGCAAGCTATTTGGATTGTACCAAAGTAAACACAATTATATTTAATCAATGCTAGATAATATCACGTGAATGATATTAGTCTTGATCTCTCCTCAATAAAATAGTAACCTCAAAGCCATATGTCCTGTCCTTCCTCTGCTAAACTCCTTTCCTGAACAACCACCTATAGCCAGAGTATTTTCATTTGTGATTCTCCCACGAATGTGGAGACATTTTTTTTCTGACAAGCAATTTGAACAGAAAATAGTGCATCAGTCAGCAAGTATTTAATCATCTCATTTCTACTAACATATCTTTCATTGCAACACACCCGATATGCCCTTCAAAAACACCAACAAAACTGGTATTCAACAAAATTATTAACAGCATGCTGCATTAGTATGCTTACAAAACAAACTGAATCAAAATTATTCATTAACAGTTAAAACAAATTTTGGTTGAGATATTCAGTCTTTAAAGGATCTAACTGACAAGTGGTTAGGCCCAGAGCTGTGCTTAGGGGCATTCAGATGAGGTATCTGTAGGGTTACCAACGCTCAAGATCACATATATATATTATCAATATGCTTCCATGCACATTAATATTTTCCTTAAACAGTGGTGATCATGGTGTCAAGAGCCCCACACATACGCTATGCCTCGGGCCCCGCGAGGGCTAAGACCGGGCCTAGTTAGGTCCTAACCTAAAACTCAAACTCCTGGTCACATATAATCTTAGCAAAAATCAATGTTTAAAATAGCAACTTTGTGTTAGGACCAGGAATGGGTTTAAATGCAATATAACATTTATATTTTGCTATTGTAAGTGCACATACTTGAGTATGTGTGTGTGAGAGAAAGAGAACAGTACAAAGAAAATGACAAATAACACAAAATAATCCTTTTAAACCTGTCATAAAGTTTATCCACAAGCAAAAAATATTCCCAATACTCATTTTTAAGAGAGATCACTCCACGTTATATCTCCTGTCTGGCTCTGTTATGGGTCCTCCTTGCAATCCAGGAGGATCCTCAAATGGTGGGGTAGGAAGTGACGACATGGAATAGGCTGCTGGATGGTTCACAACCCCTGCACCCTGACCTTCAGGGTCATCTACGGGGTCAATAATGCCATCACGCAGCAGTTTCTCTTTCATGTTTCGAGAACGGTCTATGCAAGCTTTGCGTGCCGCAGTCAAGGAGATAGATTCAGGATTAAATGGAGTTCCGAACAGTCTAATTCTGAACAGAGAAGGAAAAATCCCACAATAAACATCCAAGGCATACATTCAAATGTGAAGATATTTGTAAGCTGATGATCCAAAGTTGAGTGCAAAACATATAATACCCATTTACATATTTCATGCAGACTAATTATGTTACTTTAGTGAACTTGAATGAATGTGCAATGAAATTTAAACATTATACTTTTGAAAATAAATCAAAGTGCCTCAATTGCTGATTCAAAATACAATTACATGTACTATATTTAACTCTCACAATACAGCTCCCTTAATTGTAAAATTAGAAAATCAAATCCTGCTTATTAGAAAATGCCACTCACTATAATTAAAAACTTTATACCATAAGTCATTTAACTGTTTTAGGAGTACTTAAAAACTATCAAAACTTTATATAATTCTACTAAAAAAATAAATTTGAGCGAAAGAGAGAGAAAGGATTTTGTTTTTTTCGCTTTCGCCATCACTGTGCACACATGTGAGTTGAGAGTAACTCTTTGTTTTCACTATTTAGTAGAGAGGGAGACAAATAGAAGGACAATGCTGCTTGTCTCACCTTTGTGCAATAAAAATGATGATGATGATAACACCAGATATCACATCCACAGTAATCCAAAGAATCCGATAACCAGTGGGGGACTGAGAACAGAAGTGTATTTTATTGCTAAGTCTTTTCAGCAAGTTTACCACATAATAGAATAGTGATTAAATTTTTCCGTCACATACTGAACAGCTGAACACAGCCTGCTTAACAACAAACTCTAAGCCAACAAGAAAAGCTTGACCACAAAATATTACACTCATTACCCTGGTTAGCATACACTAAGTGGACTTTTGCAAACTAGTGCAACTTGCCAGCTAAAGGCAAACAGCTATGACGGACATTGTCACATACATGCCCTATGTTGCTAAGACAAAATAAAAATTAGGAAAAAAAAAAAGGGTCAGATAACTCATAAAAGCTTTCTGCTCACCATGGTCCAAGTTGGATTTGACATTGGAGCTAGCCAGTCAATGCGACGAGTGGTAACAGATGTACTTCCCAAGCACCAAAAGTAGGAGAAAAACCAGGGGGAGTCGATCGTCCAGACATTAGTACTGATGTTGTTATCCAACACATCTCTGCATTACACAACATTCAGGCCACTTAGATGTTTGTAATGCTCTCATGAAAATATCATTCTACCTTAGCAGTTAAAACAGGATATGAATTTTTATTGAACTGCTTTCTAAAATCTTGCAGTTTCCAAATTATGTCCTCTTTATCATACACATCTAATGGCATGCACATGGGGAGGCACCTAAACAGAAATCTTTAACTAGTACCTGAAAAATAAATTTTAAAAAAATCTTCTATTAGAATAGGTTTTTAAATCTTCTGTTTTTTGTGGTATTTGGCACCTGGTGTTAGTATCTCAACAATAGTCAACTAGGTGTTTAAAGAAACCCCTCCTCTTAAATACCTTGCGTCCGCCAGCAACCAAGCACATTTATTCTATAAATTTCTAGTATGGTTTGGTAGGTAGGCACATAGAAGGTTACAAGTGGAAATTAATTTGGGTTTTTTTCTTACCTGATTATTAGCTGCAGGCTTGCATTAAGTGTGATATTTTTATTTGTTTGTTTTCCTGTCCCTCGTATGCTGTCCATGTTTCATTCTTGTTCTTAAGCGCTAAAAGCATGCTCCTTAGGAGTGTGAGTATGCGCTTTACAAATTTTGCATTTATTATTATTATTAAATGACTCTGGCAGACAAGGATTAAATGCCTTTGGATTTTGTGTGCAGAATAGCTATACAAAACAGAAATGCTAAAATGATTATATAAAATTATAATTGTAAAATTTAACTGACCTGAAGTCCTGCTCCTTAACTTTAAAGTAGGGTGTGTTGACACTTGTTAGGTTGTGTTTTTGGACACTTGACAATGTCCAGTCTGCTTCTAATCCCAGTGTCAGATATGCTCCTGGAGGTGCAGGCTGTGATTTGTTATTAACCAGCCAGTAAAGCTTTATTATAAAACAGAGAAAAAAACAGTTAAACTCTCATTTACCTGTACAGTAGGAAGCTTAAAAATAAGTCTGCTTAAATCATATTATTAGCTCAAATATACAAATAGAAAAGTTTTAATGTTGCAAGCTGCAAATGTTAGATGTAGCTTTAAAGCCAGACATGACTATAAATATAGAGACAAAGTACATAAAAATATTATATCTTAAAAGATTAATAACTTCTTACATCCTGTGGAAACTTGCATAAAACAAGAAGTCTTTAAAAATCCGGAGTAAACAAAAGTATAGAGAAAAAAACAACTGAAAAATAGAAAAGAACAAATAGAGGTGTTGGAGCATGAAAGCGTAAAAAGAACCTTTATATTTATATAATTTCTGAATGCAGGAGCAAACAATCTTACTTTAGATACATCAAAAGAAGAATTCTTGACTGTCTGAATGACAATGTCAACGGCAGAAGAAGCATATGGATGCCCCCATGGAGGTAATCGCACATCAAACATGACAGCCTTGTTGGTTTCATTGGCAAAATCCAGAAACTGTGCCAGTGTGGGAATTTTTTGCTGTCTAATCATCTCACGATCTTCATCTGACAAACTTCCAGCTGTACCAAATGGATCTTCCTGCAGCCAAAAATTAGTCTTTATTAAGGAAATGAAAGATTGAGATTGTCTAAATGATACTGAATGGCATTAAGGAAATGTAAATCCTGTCAAAGGTGCAATATATTAAGTCACATGCATGTAGATGCACAGTACACACACATGTATTCACACATAATTACTTGCTCCTCACCTCTAAAAACCAGCTGCCAGCATTAAGCAGCTGAAGCTCAGACAGATTGAACATGCTGCAGTCATGATTTGCTCTGTCAGGAAATACTGAGGCAACATCTGTTGTTCTCTGCAGCGTATCATCATGATGCAGAAAGGGAACACCATCATTACTAGAAAGGGAAATAAACAAGCACTCTCAAGTGAGAACTAAACAAAAGTCAAAGAAATACACAAGCAGGAATTTATTTTAATACCCATACCCATCCCCCTCTAGTGCCGAGCAGCCATATCACCAGATAAGAAAGGAAAAATAACCAACTGGTAACAAACTCCTAGCCCAATTTATATGGACTATGACACATCCTGCTCTTTATATATCTACATTGTTGTACTCAACAGCAGGTGAAAGATTTTTCCTACAAAAAAAAAATTAAACTGAAGTCAGTGGACACAACAAGAATTGACACTAAATGTTGAGCAGCTACACCTCTCACCTTATTTTCACATCACTCTCCAGTCCATACAGGCCAGCCTTCACTGCTTTCTGGAATGACATCATAGTGTTTTCTGGAGCAATCTGAAATAAAATATGAAATCAAGATTGATTGAAAAAAAGCTTTCCTCCATCTCCTCATTTCACCAAGTTTAAATACACTTACAAAATCCATTCATTCCTTTAAAAAAAATTTATACAAAATATATTTAAAAAATAATATAGATGGGTTTGGTCTCACGTTTGGCCAAGAGTGGTATTTCCTACCAAGATCTAATTATATGTTATGCTACTTGTATCTTACCCCTTCTGCCCCTCGATGGCCAAACAATCGAGGTTTGGGTGGCACAGATGATGTTAAACATGGGCAGTGTATGTAGAGGGGAACGGTATACAATACCACAGTCAGCCCCAAGAATACAAATAGCCACAGTAACTGCCAACCTGCAACCATAATAGTGCGAGTTCAGTCAAACGATCATCTCAAGCTACAGGACAGATGAAACTGTGGTCCAACATGCCTTTCATTACACTCTCTAAGCAATTACAGTTAATCATTAACAGTCAGATTCATGATAAAGTCTAGCACAGAGCTTTGTATTTTGGACACACATATTTAATTAAGGACTGCACTCCAAAGAAATAGCAAGACATATTTCATTGCCTACCTTTATGTGAGAGTTTGTACCAGCTGTATGAGATGAGCCATGTTAAAGATGTCAGTAAAAGAACTGCTCCAATATGTAAAAAAGGCCCCCAGATCTGAAATGCCAAGACACACAATAAACAGAAAGTCTATTTGGTTCCAGTTCAGTTTTGGTTGGGGTAAACTGCCTTGAAGAATATTCTCTCTAAGGTGTTACCAATGTCTCCAAACCACCAAACACTAAATTTTAATATACATCTATTACCACGAGAACAATATCTGAGAAATTATCATATGCAAGAGCAAAAGACACAAAGGGAAGAGGAAGGACTGAGCAAATATGATGGCTGACACTCCAGCAATGTTTATCTCCCTTATTAGTCAACCCCTGTAGGGTTACCAACGCTCAAGATCACATATATATTATCAATATGCTTCAATGCACATTAATATTTTCCTTAAAATGTGTGATATGATCAGCTATGCTGTACAAACCTGAAAGGAAAAGTAAATTGTCTTCCATTCCTGATTCCACATATCATCGATGATGACTGTGATGGCAACACAAGCAGCAAGACTCAAAAAAACCATCACCAGATGAACAGGGTGGATGTACACTTGATGACCATGACCAAAATGGCAAAGGCTTAGCACCTGGCATAGGAATAATAATAAAAAATGTGTGATTTATATTGCACATTATATCGCTCACAAAAGAGCATGCTCTCAGTGCTTAAGACAAGTAGGAGACATGGATAGACTACGAAGTATGGAAGAAACAACTATGCAGACAAAGTAATAAAAGACAAACATAGAAGACACAAAAAAGAAATCAAGGAACAAACAGTAAATATAAAGAGAGTTATAAATCTGCTGAGGAAGACAACCAGACAGACTAGTCAATAGACTATAATCGAACTTTTGACAACTACTCAATAGACGAAAAGAAGTAAAGAAAGTATTAGAAAATGGATTAGCATTTTATTTAACTGCTGTAATAAATAAAAGTAAGCAGAATTGTTTTAAGAGTTTGTAATGATATTAAGCACAAGGGTTCTTCAGATCTTCAGAAAAGATGCCGCTATGGCTGAAGTAGTGAGGATAAATCATGTCCACTCTAGTTGATGGCTAGTGTGCTAGGACAAGTGTTCTGCATGGTCAGCGGTTTTAGATGAGTTACCATTAACAATATTGTGCAAACACCATTAACAATATTGTGCAAATGTGCATGAAATAGTGAACTGGAAGTGTATGTCAATATGAACTGTAAACTGCTCCTTGCTCATGGATAAGTAAATTTTGAAAACAATTTAAAATAAAAGATTTAACATTTACTCAAATATGTAGAGCTTGCAACGAATAAATTTATAAAATCTTGTGTTAACCTCCTCAATACAATGACAACTCATTCAATCATTACAACACATTTAAACAATGACAGCATAGTCATTCAAACAACTGTTAGACATCTCACCATGAGCAAGACAAAGTAGGAAAAGGTTGTGCACACAAGAGCTAACATGATCTTGTACCACGGCACCCACTTCTTCAGCTTTCCAAACATAAACCTGAAATTACAATGACACCAGTTTATGATGTGATAACACTCTTTCGTGCTACAAAGCTTATCTCTCCTATTTCACTACCCTGCAAAGACTACTGATGTCTGTAAAGTGAATAAACTTTACTGCTGTAGACAGCAGCCAACGTTCATAAAGCCTTCACCTGCTTGCCCCATGTTTTCCCCATTCTTCTTCAACTTCATCTTGGCAAAGCAATATAGATAAGAGACTAGCACCAGCAGAAAAGCCTTTCTTGTTGATAATAACCCCTCTGGACCACAAAGAAAGGAGGACATGCCCAGCATTCTCCCTTTCTACTACAAACAGGACCGAAAGTATGAGGTTTTCTCCTTCACTCATCTCCTCTTACAGGTGAGAGAGAACAGAAAACCTTTTCTACTCACATATTTTTCTGCATAAATAGAGGTGGGGATGAAAGGCGAAAGAAAAGATGGGAAAATAACTTAGCCCTTGCTAACAGAATAATACAAATATAATACTTTCATGTGTTTCATTAGCAGGGGAGCCAAAACCTGATGGCTCATGAGGAAGGAGATTCCATGTACCTTGGAAATTGGGAATGACCTACAGACCAGTAAGATACAAGACCCAGCACTTTATCTTTCATATCCATGTACTTCATCATCTCTTTATAAAAGGTCATGTTAAGGCTTTTAAAATATTTGCTTTTTTGTGTAGTATTTACAGTTTGGATTCCAGTACAAGTAGCTTTTTTGTTCAGCAAAAAAAAAAAAAAGAAACAAACAAACACACAAAAAAAAACCAAACCACAAAACAAAACAAAACCTGTTGTGGGAATAGATACAGGGATAAGAAAAAAAACTATGAATTTATACCCTCTAACTTTTTTTTTTTCATTAGAGAATCCTAGTGTGAAAAATAAAAACATACTGATTACAGCCAATTGAATGGTGTACTTAAAACTGACAGAAACATTGTTCAAAGAATCAGTTCACGAAACTAAAAGGGAAATGGAGTAGAAGGGGAAGAGTTTCTTTCTCCTAACTCTTTACAATTTCAAGGCATTATCTATGCATGCAACCCACACACACACCCCACATATTTATTTATTCACAAAAGACCATCTTACCACTCCAAGTCATTATAGTCGTTATCTGCTATTAGCCAAAAGTAGAAATAAAATAAGATGTAGAGAAACACCACTGCCAAAACAGCAAACCACAATGTGTCTCTCTGTAACAAAAGAAATGCATTGACGTCAAAGTTATTCCAAAAGGTTTACAGAAAGTCTTGCCATGCATCTAAGGTAACACGCTGCTGTTCAGATTGATGCCATGTGTGCTTGTAAAGCAGTATGCTCTGCAAAGGTTTCAAGTTCTTGTCTTTTTCTTTGGTTTCTAGTTCTGGTCTTCATACAGTATTTACAGTAAAAAACGCTAGACCTGCTTGTTTCTATCAGCATTTTCTCTTTCATAGCTTTTCCTCAGTGCTTGTGTTTATGTGTGTATGCATATTAATATATATATAAAACATATATGCCTGAATACATATGAGCATGTGTGTGTGTTCATGTGTATGTAAGGGACTAACACTAAAAGACTGATGGTAAATGGGCCACTGTGTCCACATACTTTGTGTGCAGTAAGGATTAACAACAGAAAGGAGTTTGTGGATGCAGACATCAGCTATTTTTAGATATCAAAGTTATAATAAAGAAGCAGACTAAACAAATGAATGTTTGACAAGTTTTATAGGCAGCATCAGCAAAGGACGGACTCAGATTTCCCTTCACAAATATTTGCTAGCTTGTCCCTAAATATGTAATTTTCTTACTTTAATTTCATTTCCTGTGTATTTCTGTTGATGTTTGCAAATCCTTCCAAGAGAAACTGCTCACAAATATGCAGTTACAAACATCTTACTCACACTCCTCTATTTCACAGCTGTTTTAGATTAATGGCAGGCCTAAACACAATCAGCTGTAGGGGAAGGGACACAAGGACAATAGAAAAATGAAAAAAGCTGCCTGAATGAAGCCCACATCTAAGCAAGATGTCTGATCCTAACACCACGTCATGTACTAAACAACAGTGAAGTGATCCTGAGTATGTGTCTCTCTTTAACATCCTTTTTGCTTCTTGGTAAACTGCTACCAGATTACTTAATAACAACATCAACAACAGATGTATTATTCCTTTTATGAACATCATGTTCAACATGAGACATGAGGTATTTACTGTTGATTGTTGGATAGGACAATCCATGAAAAGACGTGTTCTTGCAGGAAAAAATGTTCTTTCTTGACAACTGGAAACCTCATCTTGTTGGGGTAGTCTCAATGTAAATCTCCATTACATTTAAAAAAAAAATTGTTCTAGTTCACCTTTTTGCCTAATAAAAGCTTATCGACTCTAACACTTTTCTTAAGTGAATGTTGTTTTTTTTTTTATGAATGAACACGTTCTGGGGCAAGAAAGGGTTTGTATGAGACAGTACAATGGTTCTTTGTACACATGCACAGGTGAAAAGTGATGTAAGAGAGAACAATGTCCTTTGTACACATATGAAGACTTCATATTTTTTTTTTGTATACTATAAGTGTTAGGTGATGTTCACTTCTTAACTTAAGCACTGAGGAATACAATGCAGCTTGATAACATGACTTTGGAGTTATTTCCTCCTAGGTAAAAACAGTAAAGCAGAACAAAGAAAATGACCCCAAAACAAAAACAATCCCCCAAATAAACCCCTACAAAATAGCTTTCTCCTATGTAAGTTATGATTATAATCTCCCTGGATAACATAAAGATCCATCTGGTTCTCAAGGTAAATATCTTCTTCTAAGCCAGCATCTTCAATAATTTGCCCCAGAAGCTTAAGTGCCCAACAAAAACATTATTAGGCTTCAAAGCAATCTTGTGAGTAGTCATGTGAAGACTTGCCAAGTTTTCTGGTCACACTTCAAGGAGCCTCTTTATGCACAAAACATCTTCTGATAGAAGTCCCCCAAGAAACAAGTACCACGGAAACTACAGAGAAGCAAATAATGATGCCATGAAAGATTTTCTCTGTTGCTGCTAAGTCTGAAGCTATTAGCTCCATCACAAAATCCCTAGTTTCTGTGTCTTTAATGCTCAGATAGCAAATTCCTTTGTTTCCTGCAAATATTACTTTCTAAATCAGTTCATAGAAATCAAGTCACATCTTTTATTCCTTTGAAGTCACCACAGAATATTCAAAAGCAGCGATTTTCATTTTTATTCAATAAGCTTCACAGTGAAATGTTTTTCTTGTATCCCCTCATTTCACTCAAATGACTGTGGGTATGGGGGGTTGTTGTTGCAACCACATATTTAGATTTATTGTTAATTGCTTGACCTGTGCTTCTTGGTGGATCCTTTTCATTGTGCTGGACTGTTTTCCCTTACATGTGTCTTTAAATTTTTTTTTTTTTGGTTGATTAAATGCTTTGAACTTTCTCATCCCCTGCCAGTGTTTTCTAACAGACAAGTTCCCTCATTAAAGTTGTCAACAAGATGGACCTTAAATCATGTCTCATCTCCCTGCTTAATAACTATGGAGATACCAATCTCGAGCCTCCATGACCCTCACTCCGAGTTATGAATTATCTATTCCCACACAACAAATAATGAAATGTATGAGTAAATTACAATTCATAAACATCTTGTGAACTTCATATCTGGCTGAAAAACTCCAGTCTTCTACTAACCTTTCTCTTAACAGAATGATTCACACAATTATTGTCTTTGTGTTTTATTATGTTCTGCTTGCCATGTGTGTGTTTTTTTTTTCTGGTGTGTGCGTGTGAGAGAAAATAAAAAAACGTGTAACAGAGGAAGACAAATGAGATTCTTTTGTGCTAAGTGTGCAGCAGCTTAGAAGGATGCACTATACAAATCACCTATTAAGATGATTATCATTAACTACGTCAGGAATTTTTAAAAAGCTGAGTAAACACACCACCATTTACATTCTCCGTATCGTATTACTTTTTTTTGTTTGCCCTCTTGTACCTGATGCTGGTTTTGCTGCAACACCTTGTAATGATGAGTTACAAAACCATGCTCAGCAATTTTCGTTTAAAGGGAGGAGAGGAAAATGAGGAGACTAGGAAAAACCCTGTTTTGCAAGTGCAACCAGAAAATTCCAATATCAGGTTCACCTTTCAAAAAACCTGTTCTGTTAAAGCTGCACTTGCAACAAGTCAGTGCCAGGACAAACACCAAGACAGCATGCAACACACAACTTGTACCCAGTCAGTACACAACTTGTACCCAGTCAACACCAACACCAATCTCTTTATGTGCACCTGATCAACATCAATTCATTATGACCTCTACCTTTGAACTAGGTCAATACCATTACACACTCGCCTCTAACTGTGCATCTGCTCAATAGTGATATGCAGTGCCCTCCACAAATGCATCTATTTAACACCAACACATAGAGTCTGCACTAACACAGCAACCTTTGCATTTCAAGAAGCCAGCATCCAACTTATAAGAATATAAGCATGGAGATCAACAGTCGCCACCAAAATATAATGACTAGAGACATGCATCCAGCCACCAACACAGAAGTTAACATGAACAAATAGTTCGCCACATGTGCAGGTTTGGACTAGTGTTGTCTGTCTCTTTCTGCTTGGTTCTAACATATCAAAGTGTGGATCCATCTAGATACCCCAACCTTGCTATGTCTAATGTCTAGCAGAGAACAGCAACCGAGAGCCCTGCAAGTAGATTGTCACTCATGCCTCTCTCTTTGACCAGGTAGGTCAAGGAACTTTGATCGTTGACTTATCAGATATTATCAGCAGGGCTCACTGCTGGAGAAAAGCAATATCTTACACTAGTAAAGCATGTCCCATTACCTAGCCATCCGGACCAGGACAAGATTACAGAGAACAGAACAAAGTGTAAAACCTTCCCTGTCTCTACCTGACAGATTTCGCCTGAACTGTTGGACATACTGTTTCTTTATATATCATGTTCCCCACCACCAAAGGCAGACTTAAAGCACTTTACACAAATGCATACACAAAGGACTTCACTCGATTAATGGCTCTTGTCAAATTTCAAAAATGGCAGTTTACCTTTCTGTTGTCACGTGTGGACTGCTGATAACGATGCCATCTGCAGCCAAGCAGCCCTGTCATACATATAAGGCAATAGTTGTGTCTGTAGTACTGGAACTTGGCATGAGACACAGTCATCTTCCCTTTCATTATAGATGCTGTCTGCTTCCCGTTGCAATTAGGTGCCTCTAAAATAAAAGCACATCTGGCATTAGGTTTAACCGCACACAGTAGCAGGTTGGAGACTTTTAGCAACAAAAAAAATGACAAAAATATTTAACAACAATAATTCAACAAGCACAACTACAAAGTCAGTCACAAAGGTAACAGTTTAAACAGTCAGTCACAAATGCTCTTTGTTCTCTTACCACATGCACTCTTTAAATAAGTAAGCTATGGCAATTACTATTTTAGCTACTAACTGCAAATATCTCTCTTTCAATCAATCACAAACAACAAGAAGCCTAAATTTGTTTTCCTACATGACAGGAGCATTTTAACCTAGCAAACTATTTACAATATTAAGGTGCTTCATTTCAAAATGGATGAGGAAATGTAAACAGTAGTAACCATTATGAAAAGACTCTAAAAAAATTAATTAAGATGCACAGTTCAATTTACTTCCTGCTGGACATGTCCAATGCAGGACTTACCACAAAATATCACTGTCTGAACAGCCATCGTACACAACTCAAGGGCTAGATACAATGCACCACTTTAAATCACGACATGAAGAAATGACAGACGCATCTTCACTATGCTTAGACCAGCAGCTAAGCATCAGTGTATCCAGTTTCTTCTTTTGAAAACAGGCTGCTTGTCAATCTGGCGAGAGACCAACTAACATGCCTAACATATTACTTGCTTACCTGTTGCTTGCCATTGCGGAACCCCAAAATTCCTCAGTTCTACCTTGTCAAAAGGGATCCCCCTTCCCCCAGCTGGGAATGTGGGGACACGCCACATTGACAGCCTACATAATACATCATTTCTGACATTCTCAATTATCAGAGGGGAGGAAGGGGTGATCAAGTTTATTTCACTGTGCACCTATCCATGACAGAGAACAAAGGCCACAAATACACTAACCAACCTTGTTCAAGGATGAAATCTTCATCACATCACCCCCTTCCCCCCAGTTTTCTTGCAGGACAGCCAAGCCACTAAAAATGTCTGGCAACTATTTTCCACCGATATTTGCATTGCATTTCAATTGATGTCTAGCTGCAACTTTCTTTGACATACCTTGTTGCCTTGCTTTTTCACTTTTATTTCCTTCTGGCTGCTTTAGGCACCCTTTACACAACTTGACAGACTTCACGTCATTTTCTGGCCCCTTCTTTGTGTCTGATTTCCTGCCTGCAGTACAGAAATTAAAGCCGCATTTAGAATGGGGTGGGGGAACAATGAACAAGCCAGTGCTCTTTTTATTGTGGCATGCCCTGAAATGCTCTTGCACCTCAAGGAGAATAAGGAGCATAAGAGTGGGCAAAGCCTGAATGGCTGTTGTTGGTAAGTGCTGCACTTGGCAAAAGCCTTGTGTATGAGTGTCATCTTTACAGCTCAACAGAAGCAGCAAACAATTACTCTGGACAAGGAGGGGTTGTGCAAGTTCAAGAAAGAGTTTGTGTAATACCTTTAGAACCTGTGAACTTGTGAACTACTGGTGTGTTGGCAGCATTTCAGGCTAGTGAATATGAAGTAACCAAATCAATGTCATGTTGGCTACATAGAATAAGTCTGGCCAATCAGTCAGTACTATTTATTAGGGAAATATACTTCAAATCATACAAGCAAAAGCAGAAATACACAAAGTGATTATTTGATTAGATGATTTTTAATAATAAAGATTTATATAGCTCTTTTCTAATGATTTGATCAGAGTGCTTTACAAAAATGATATACAGAAGTTTTCTTTCATCGTATTAATCCTGAACAAAGAAAGAACAGAATGTATGATGCAGAATGTATGTACAATTAGTTACATAATGTTCTCAACTACTAATCACACAGAATGACCCTCCTGGACAGTATATTTATTTAGCTGTCACTAGATAAACTTATTTTTTCAAAGTATGACTGGCTTAAGAGTTCCTCATATTACACCTTCAAGTACAGCAATCTTACTCAAGTAATATTTCCTGTGGTGCTGTTATCAGTAATATGAGCAGCTCAAGCTGAAGAGTCTGCCGAGGATCTTTGCAGTAAATGATCTGATAAAAGCCAAGGTTCTTCCGGAGTAAACACAAATAAACAGGAATGAATGAACTTGCTTGCAGAAAATGATGCTGATTGCTACTCCTTCACACGTCTTTCAAACTAGTTTTTTTTAAACTGCAGTTTATGCATTTATTACTTAAGACAGATATACATGTTATATTTGCATTTATGTATGTAGGCATTTTATTCATTTTACACATAAACAATTAAAAATATTTAAAATGGTGGTTCATAAAACTAAGATTTTAAAATTAACTTTATGACGGTTTTTCCTTTCGAAAAAGTTTTTCTTTTGTTGTGAACAGCAAAAGAGTAAGTCAAAGAGAAGAGGGAAAATCTTAATATCATCCTTTGTACAAAAGATCAAAGGTACTAGGCCTCAAACTGCAGCCACAAGTCGTACCAAATAATGTCATTAAGTGAAAATCTTATTTCTGATATGAGTGTCAACAGCTAGGAAATGTAAATGAGACACACAGCTTATTTCTAGTATTTGAAAAACTATCCTGATGTCAGACGTCACTTGAAGCAATCGTTCAAGTGAGCCACACACTCAACTACTGGGAACTCCATCTGACCTTCCTTCCTCTAATAAGCCACTTAGTTTGTACTGACCTGTTTTGAACCCTAAAATTGTCTCTCAAAAACAGCTCAGACAGAAGTGTTTCACTTTTGGAAAACAGCGAAAGTAGTATGTTCCTGAGATGAATGCAATAAGATTTTAACTTCCGCCTGCACTAAGACTATCTTACATGCATAGAGATGTATTAATATTCATAATGTGCACTGAAAACATTACAGACATTTTTATTTGTAAGTGAAATCCTGATTTTAATCAAGCCTTAATTTTACTCCACTTCCTCTTCCTCTTGGCGGATGGCAATGTGCAAGGAAAGCTTAAAGGTGCACTTCTCTGAAGTGGAATTTTCTTCTCTCTCTTAGAGGGGTTAGAGAAGGGGATGGCTGCATATGCATATGCTTACACTTGGGTTTAAAAGGCAAAACTTTGGCAAAAATGTTCATCATTTCCTTTTGCAATAAGTTTCCAAATGTGAACAGGATACAAAAAGGGTGGGTGGCACTTTTGTGTTCTGTCTAGCCAGGTAGCACAATTTTGTTTTACAAAATGAAACGTTAGTAAATGAAAAAATGAAACGTTAGTAAATATAAAAGAAAACTTTCATTGATGCTTAATGTCAAAAATTTAGAATTTTTGAAGTTTCTCTCCAAATTTTCAGTTATGTCAATACGAAAATAAAAAATGTGGATGACAAAATGTGAGATGTACTGCGATATAATAAATATTTTTACCATCAAAAACTGTTGCACCGATACCCTGCAGTACAATATATTTTACTTAGAAGCATATTAGTTATAAAATATCAACTTACAAGCAGCTTACAACAGTCAAGCCCCATTTGCTTCTACTTGATATAGCAAGCCTTGACTCCAAGCATTTTCAGTGTTCAAATACATTTATACATTAAACAGAGGGCATAAAAAGCATGGGCTTTTAGTTTGTGGTCTCTCCAAAAGAACAATGTTCCATATAAGCAGGTATTTAAATACAAACATATCAAGAGAATAAGGAACAAATATCAGTGGTACAAGATAAAGACATTAGAAGCTCTAGGTATTTTCCATGATAAGGATGTTAAAGTCTTGTCCAGAGGACGTGAATGTCACCTCCAATGGTAATTTTTATGAACAGGTGTCACAACCAGAAAAAAAAAAACAAAAACAAAAACAAAAACGAAGAGGTAGGTCAGAGCTGAGATTCAAACCAACCAGAGTACTGTCTCTGTGGGTAATGTCTGAGAAGAGTTCAGGGAGACCATTCCTAGCACTTCAGGATATACAACCATAGATTTTATTTATTTGAATAAGAAAATGGTGAAAGAAGATGGAATAAGTAACTTTTTGAAGAAAGGATGTAAGCACTTGAAATGTGGCAGCAAAACAATCCCAGAACAAAAAGAGACGGAGTAGCTGCTTGTGTATGAAGTTTTGTTAAATTCCACCAAAATGCAACATTTGCTAAACATGTGGGTTGCTGCTCCAGACTACGAACAAGATGCAAATAACAGAAGGCATGAAAAAGGAAGTGGGTGAAAAGATAAGAAGTTATCACTTCCAGATGGGGTAGCAGTCTATATAGAATA
This sequence comes from Pomacea maculata, assembly GCA_004794325.1. Classification (NCBI taxonomy): domain Eukaryota; kingdom Metazoa; phylum Mollusca; class Gastropoda; order Architaenioglossa; family Ampullariidae; genus Pomacea; species Pomacea maculata. The sequence goes on from SRHC01001051.1 coordinate 54,635, forward strand.
TTCAAGTCGGCTCTGGTTAAATGCTGTATTTTAAATACTCCCCGAACACTAAAAACAGAAGAGCCAATAGAAAGCCTGGGACACTAATCTCCCATCAAGCAATCATATACGAATGAAAGAAAGGTGTTATCTAGAATAAAAGGCCCATCATAAACTAAGCCATATGCATGGGAATAACAAACACAAAGATGTGGTTTTCTGTCACATCTTACAAAACAATATGATTATGCTCTGATGTACATATTTTCACCAACTTGTGCTTTTGCAACACAGGCATATACTGGTTATAAGTACTTGAAGGCAAACATCATAAATAAGACTGGATCATTCAATCAAACTACACAGGATTACTTGCAAAGCATGGAGCAACAGCTGCTTGTTTTTTCCACAGGGGACTGCCTGTGACCATAGGGGGAAAAAACCCAGTAAATAAAGTGTTGCAAATATACAAACTTGCAACACTCTTGTTTACTGGCTTTTTTTTTCTTTTAAAAAAATGTGCTAAATATTGGCCAAGCATAAATGTTTCCTTACTCTAACCTTGGATCTTTCCTGAAGACCCCTTTTGTGTAATATGATTCAACCATATAAAGTAAGGGCTTGCTTCTGTCTCCTGTCATAACATCTAACTCACTAGGTAAATATACCTGATCTAAAGCTATAACTTGTCAATAAGACATTAGGGAAGCTAAAATTTGTACTATTTTTCACTCCCAGGATGTAGGTAACCTAATAACACATTTCTTCCATACAGCAATTGAAGAAAGCATATACCAAACAATATCTACCTTGCCACTTTAATTTATTATATTCATTAAAAAAAACCCACCCATATAAACCTTAGAAAAAGACTCAATCTGCAACAAATATGCTGGCATTCTAAATGACAGAAGCATTTGAACTACTTGCATGCAAATATTTGGAACACTATATATATCGCACTATATAAATAAAAATAAAATCAACTTGATTTACAAAATTTTCTACATTTCAAAACAGCCTTCTCCTTAAATGCTGTCTGTACTTGAAGCAAATTTAATAGTCTACATTATTTTGGTGCTAATGAAATCCCTTTTCAACTCAAATATTCTCTATAAAACATCCAAGCTATGAGGAAGTTACCATTAAAATATTAAATATTACAATCTACAAACATCATTTCGCTATCAAAGGTTCACAAAGGTTAATACCAACCAGAATGGCTCCAGGAAAACATAGTTTGATCTTGCTGTCTTTACTTAAAGCTTATATAGCACTAAATAACACAAACTACAAGAGAACCAGAGGTCCTAACTTAACTCTCACTGATGCATCATTTGTAATGATCCAGAAATACAGTTCTATCTAGTTACTCATAGCTTTGAAGCAACAAGATGTTCAGGAATGACCTATTTTTTTCTAGTGAGTTTAAAACCACTTATGCACTAGATAAAATAAATTTGGTAATGAAAAGGATATGCAGAGGCTCATTTCCTGAAAACTTCTTCGGGAAATATAGACTGTCAGGGTAATACAAATTTCCAAGAAAAAACAGATATGAATACTTTGAAATTTGTTGTACTATTTGAAACAATTTACTACTCAGTAGCCATCCAAATGGTCATGATTAATTTAATAAGGAGAGAGCTGAAGGTTATGAAATCATTATCGATGTGAAAGAAGGTTAGCTATGAACAGTGCAGTGGCTGCGGTAGTCATTTTTCTTTGCATGCTTGATATGCATCCTTCATTATTCTCACAAAATGAGTTATGAACTGAAGCTCCTCCAGTTTACAATGAGTTTACTCTTCAAGGTTCTCCAATGTGGCCATGTAATGTTAAATTTCTAGTAATACATTCCAAACATATCTTTCAGTAATTTTGACTGGCAACCTTTTTTGTACTGAACCTGGCTAGTTACTTGTTATTATAATTATTTGTCACCAGTAATTAACTTACAGTGTATAAGGTAGAGAGTGTGTATGTGTCTGTTATTAAAAGTACAGTTTAAAAGCAGCAATGGCATGTTTCATAATCTTTTCCTTCTTTCTGTCTGTACTACTTGAATGTAATGTTACCGGTTCGAACCGGCGAAACCCATTGTTTCCTTCTTCCGATTCTTTAATGAAAATTATATTCTGTTCGAAGATTATTATATCGTGAAGCTTAAATATAAGCCACTGTTGTACCTGATCGCTTTGATTGTAAGATTTTTGTGAAAATGTGATTGAGTGAAGTGATAAGGAAGTTTCGTATGAAGCAACACTTGATTTAGTTACAGATACTGAAGTGTCTTCGCGACTCTAACAACATCCTTGATAGATACACTAATTTCGGTATTTATTGTCCGAGAACAGCCAAAAAATCGTGTCTTTTCATTCAAGAAAGTGCTGTGGAATGCCAGTGAGGGGTGTTTCCATTGTTACACACACACGGTAGTCAGTCGGTAGCCAGTACCGTCGTCACCACCTCCACCGCCATTGTTCGCCTTTTCTTTCAGGGATAAATTTCAACAAAAATATTGTAATTAGAGGTTAGAGACCCACCTTTTGTAACGGCACAGCGATAGTCCAACTAAATGATATGTTTTGTACTGAAAGACTGTAACAGGTGCATTTCTCTCAAGTCATCGAGCGACCGCCATGATGGAATGTAATGAGTGGAGGTCAAAGGTTACTGGTTACGTGACGTGAATGACGACCAACGTTTCTTTCCGGCTTTCATCTTCTTTCGCAAGATACCTGCAGTTCGATGCGGTTACAAGATAATAGCAGGCGCGTCAGCCTCGATCGGTAAAGAAGTAGATGCAGGTTGGGCTTTATCAAAGAAACAATGATTTGTTAAACCATAAATTTACCTGCACACCTGACCACTCAGTTTTTTGATGTGTGTGAGAGAAAGAACGGTGGAAGGGTGATCGATCAGTGAGTGATAAAATGGAGATTAAATGAATTTGTCAGCTTGAAATGTTTCGATGTGTCGGCATGCCAGTTAAAGCTTCAGGTGGCGCGCAGGTGTCTACAGTACGACGTATATCTGTTGAGTGATGGCCAGTCGCGCACACAAGAAGTGAGTCAATCATTTGTTCTTTATGATTTAATTATTGCGTGTATATTATACACACAGAAAAAAACCCATATTCGATCAGCCCGTCGACCAGTTGGCGACAGAATGGCCAAGTGCATTGTAGTGCTCTTGTCCGCACTGCAGCTTTACAAGTGACTCAAGTGGACCCTCCCTCAAACCGGTTTTCTGAGATGCATATGAGATCACCGTTTGACGTGATGACCATAAAGCTAAAAATACCTCACCATATTTATATCTTCTGATCGAAACAGAAATGTATTTTGCATTTTCTTCAGCTTTTTTAAGGTCCCCCTCCCCCTACCCACCACAGGATATAAAAATAATAATAATTCGGCTGTTCACTCAGACAAGGACGACACAGGTGACAGTTGACAGTCGCAGGAATGTTACGCAAGAAATGTTCTGGGCTTCGTAATGCACGCAGAGCCGACACTTCCCTGACACTCAATCATATCTCGTTGTCTGTCCTGTAACTATACCAGTTTTTTTTTCTATGAAAACACACATTCTCTTACTTTAGGAAATTAGACAAAACACCGAGCAGCTAGGTAACAGTTCATTGCACACGAGAAGAAAAGTTAGCTGTGTCATATGCCACTGTAGGAGATAAGTATGTCGCCATTTCAGTAAGAATCCCAGGGTTCAGATCCCGTTTCTAGACTGTGACACCTGTTCACAGGGTTTTCCTCCGGAAAGTTTGGTTCTTCCTTCCCACCCCTCCTCACCACACCACCCCCTGCCGCCTATAAGTGATCTGCGTTTAGGTGGAAGCACTTTCCCTCCAAATCAAGGAAGCAATGGGAAAATAATCAGGCTCAAGTAGGTTCACATTTTAGGTGCAAACAGGTGTACACATGTCACCGGGGACTACGTGGACTCGCCTGGTGGTGTACAGAGGTATAACAATCTCACCAGAGGCAGTTGCGAACCTCCGGTTCATAACACCACAAGTCTGAACTTCCATCATCGGTACCTGAGCAGTCATGTATCAATGTTCCTGTTGAATCAGCCCTGCGATGCGGATGCAGATCCTTGCATGTTGATACCAATGGATGTCTGAGTCAACATCCCTTTGATGGCGAGACAACACGCAATTCATCTCCCATCTTCCAGGACAGACAGCTCTTTATCTCTTCAAACCCTTCACTACATCCTTCCTGCGACTGACTGTGCCCTGTCGTACGGCCTCCAGCTCGCCATATATAGTAAATAACATCTAGGGCTACCTTGTATACACAACTTTTCTAATTGTTTTAATCTGAAAAAGTTAGTCACCGCCACAGTTTTCATGTACTAAACAGCTACAACTACACGGAAGCGGGATCCTTATGTTAGTTTTAACAATGCAGTCAAACCTCGGATGCTGAGCCACCAACGCAAGTACAAAGGTCTATGTAAGATAAGGAATTTCCAAACTTCTTACTGGGATGTTATTGTATTAAAGATAATACTTGGGTGGCTAAGTTTATTTTTGTTTTAAAGAGACGCGCGCTCTCAATTTTCTTGCTGTATCACAGAAATAATAATTCTGTCAGAAACACACTCAATATCAGCTCATTGCACTAAATGTTACCAACCACTCTAAAGAATTTAATTTCTTAAAGATGAGTCTGACAAAACAACGTGACTGACATAGTTTCGCACGCACGTGAACTAAGTGGTGTACATGGACCAAAGTAGACTGAAAAATAAGTTAATTGGAGAACCTGATTCAAAACAAACATAAATTATTTTTTAAAAGTCAGTTATAAGACCTGTTGAGGACAAATGCATAATATTCAATAAAAACGGGAAAAATCAAAGAAAAATTGCGGGAATAAGGCCAGCGGGTGTGAATACAATTTTTAAAATTTAAGAATAAATAAGAAACTGAATATAATTAAAAATAATAAATAGTGCGGTTGTAAGTATACGGGGGTGAGGATCAAACGAATAGGTGTCAAAGTGTTGGTGTATACAACAGCTGCATACATACAACCCTGATTATTGGAGAAAGCGATACATAACAGGTTAAAAGTAATTAAGCTAGATCCGAGGATAAAAAAAGAAAAAAAAAAATAGAAATGAGGCCAAAGTACCCACCGATGAAGCAGTCGGGCTTTTTCTTGTCGATCATTTCGAGGTCACAACTGTTGGCTGTCAACTAAATCGTGTAAACTCGTTCTCTCCCGGGCGGGTCAGGGTGATGTCGTAGTAATTATATACAAGTCGCCCGACATATTTCCTGTTTTGTTTGTCGCTCGCGCTGTTTGTTTCCGAGGTAACGGTGACCGAGAATGTGTATCAAATAAGAATTGTTACGCGGTCTTGTACTCTGAGAGAGAGAGAGGGGAGAGTGGAGGGCTGGCGGGGCGAGGTGGAGGGGAGGAGAGAGAGAGGGAGGAGAGACTGACGGTGTGAGATGCGCGTGCTTGCGTGCACTCACAAGTGAACGTGAACGAGGGCGCTCCCTCTCTCTCTCTCATACACGCACGCACAAAGAGAGAGAGGGAGGGAAGGGAGGGCGTGAAGGCATCGCCTTGCCAAAGGTGTTTTTTTTTTTTTTAACACCCCCTGTTCGTCCACAGACGAGGTCCCCCACCCCTTCTGGTGTTGTTTGTGGCATGTAAGCTGTTGACCCCATCTTTGGGCAGGTCCTAGCGTGCCACGGAGGTCTCCACCCACATCAAGTGGGCAACAAGCAGTGGGCAGTTCTCAAGGCCATGTTAATAATAATAACAACAATAACAACAACGAAAACGACAGTCATGATGATGAGGATCTGCACTGCACATCTTAATCAAGTATCATCTATTGGTCGATTATTATTTTATTATTATTATTTTTTTTTTTGGAAGAGGACAAACCTGAGATTGGCACATATGTGTTTCAGGAAGAAAGAAAAAAAAAGAAAAAAGAAAAAATTGCTGAACAATGCGTCTCTGGAATATCAATACATCCTGTACTTTTCCATTAATTTTTTTATTTATTCTTTCTTTTATCTTAATCTCTTGAATAATCAAGAGTTCTCCAAAACCCATCCCACTGACATTTGAAACATTGATGCCATTTCCTGAACTGTCTCTGAGGAAATGTCTTCTTGCGAGTCTGACGTCTGCTGATTCTTAACAAAGGTTAGTATAATGACCTGAACTTTTCTTTCACCATAAGACATTCATGTGTGACAAGACTCATTCCTTTCAAATGTTAGGACCGAAATTATTTTCTAGCCAAAAGCCATTCATGTCGAACTCGACGAAAGGTATTGTATCCTCGTTAAAATATCACAAGCATATCAAAAGATAAGAACTCCATAAATTTCTACCTCTTTAAAAAACTGTCACAGCTCTTTCTTTTACCATTAAGGTAGTTTGAAAAAAAAATGGTTTCTGTTTTATGCTCTGGCTACAAATGTCTTGCTATCAGCTCTAAAGCAAGATCGTGTAGTGCAAGGCAGGAATTTTTACTGCCCTCCCGACTTAAATGGCGACATAAAGTAAGCAGATCAGAGTTTATGTATGGCCTACAGGCACTGGCTTGATCGCATCTTAAAATTATATTTTGAACATGAGTTAGCTCTTTTCCGAAACTTTCTTCTGAAACAGCTGCTGTTAATACAAACATGATGTTTGGCTGCAAGTCCTCATATCGCATGATCTGAGGTTTTAAAGACATACTAGAGTGAACTTAAAAAAAAATATGAATAATAAATAATCCCAACAGTATGTGTTAATAATTAATTTCTATATATTACATACACACCTTCAAACATCAATGTCTACAATAAAAGACAATTTTTATAGACTTGACAAAAAAAAATCGCTCCAATGGGTCTTTAAGTGAAGACTATCATGTCATTCTCAGATCCTGTGAAGCGAAGTTGCCGACCTTTGTTGGTTGTATGGCTGACGAGGGCGGAATATCGACTGTCGACAGTTGTAATGTATGTTTGTATTCCTTAGCATGCTTGACGAGTTTCAAGCTAACACGTGCTCGTGCTCTCAGACTCTGGAATCCTCGTTCGTCTGTTCTGTCTGCGGCACGCAAATGATCCTCGTCTTCTCTTCTCTCAGCCAGCAACCACATGTGCTGGTAGGCACATAACTCGCTCACGCATGCATGCGGGCACATATGCACGCACTCACGTGCCCTTTATCGTATTTAGTAATTATTGAAGAAACATTCTGAACTAGTTCCCCTCGGCCATTAAACCTTCATCTATGTCACACCAATAAACACATATATGTATGCGTTCTTCCAATTAATCAACTCTTTCATTTCTCACTCTTTCTGAAAGATATATGTAATAGGCACGCACGCACGCGAACTCACATAGAATATTCACACACCCGAACAGAGAGAGAGAGGGAGAGCAATAATAAGATTCATTACAACAGCTTAGTCACTCTTCACGTGAAAAGCACGTGTTCAGTAACGGCCAACTGGCGGTAACCGACGTTATGGGGTAATTGTCAGCCACACATAATTTAAAAACCTCCATCAGCTTCACTGGGAAAAACTATATCACTTGTGTGTATGTGTGAGCGCACGTGCGATGCCTATGTATGTATATACATAACAGAATGAATAAATATATATGAGTGTGTGAGAGCTGATCGAGCTGATGTGGGTTTATATCTATGTGTGCATGCATGTGTATTGTGTGTGTACGTGTGTGTGTTCATTTGTATGTTCTGAACAAAGCTGAGGTCCATCATTATTATTATTACATAAAATATAACGGACAAAGCCTACGATGTAGGTCAGCTTCCCACCCAAACAATGAAACAGCTCTCGGGCAAAGGTCACCTCGATCACGCGAAAGAGAAATGATATGATCATCAGCTGTCACCCTGCACCTTCTATTAGAGTCTGGAATGTTGAGGTTGTCGTGGACCAGCAGCTGATGTATGTCGGTCAACGAAATTGTCGCCGTCGATGTTGTGGAGCGCGCGAGTGTGGACCACGCGCGTACGAAGATTTGACTGCCACGCGCCGGGGGAAAGTGTTCGAATGACAAACAAAACAAAGAAAAAAGTCCCAGTATGATGTTCACACATGGCGCTCGTCAAAACCACTAACTGATCGAAAGTTTTGTGCGTAGATAACGTGTGGTTCATCTGTTATCACTCTAAGAGCATCCTACAAGAGGATGAAAGCGATGAAAGCTTCTGACGATTCCTGCTACCAACTCGACCGTTCAGGTAAGACGTTGATTAATTAAACTTTATCTATATCACATTCCTTGGATACCAAATCAAGTTTTAGCTGTCAAGATTGTTAAACGATGAAAATTGAAGATAAAATTATACTCGGAGGTAGAAATGTGAACCGGACAATGCAAACCAAACATAACTCATAGTAATGGCATTACATGTTGGATTATTTCCCCAAGCACTGAGGTTTAATTAATATAACGGGGGAGGATCTCTACGGATGACCGCATGCACTTGGCGCACATATTAACAGTCTTTTTCTTGTGCGACTTTGTTTTTGCAGTAACCTGTGTGTTATTCTGTTTCATTTTTTGAACTCTTGGTTAATATTTTGTTGGTATTGTGAATGCTTGTCTCAGACATTACCATGAGTATTTTAAAATATTCAGCAACTTCTGTTTTCTTTGTGGACGAGGTCCTCGCAGAAAACAATAAGCGACCTCATTCACCTTTACTGTTTCCGCCAACTGCCAAAACGAAGTTCCTCCCGTGTCCGACAGGTTCACATTTGTGGAGATAACTTTCAGCTCCGTCAAGCTTGCTTAACCTACAGACTGCGGCATTCTCTGGCAATTGCTTTTTAAATACCTCCCAGCTTGGCAGAACGCACCCACCTATCTTGTTCGCCCCCAACCCCGAGAAATGCTCCCAGATTCCAGAAGGGAAACTCGAAGAAATAAGTGTAGGTTTGGGTGGACTAAGGACCGCATATTCTTTATGTAGAGAGACTGAAGGAGGTATGCAAAACGATAAGAAACAGATTGTAGTATCAGTTTGTTCTGCTCTCGAGTATCCCTGAAATTTTTATTTAGGCATTGACTTTAATTGTTGAAGTTGGACCAAGGCATTGTTCTCAGAAATAGAACTAAAGCAAAGAAATAATACAGAAAGAAAGAAAAAGATACGAAATAAAGGAATATTTAACATGCAAGGACGACTAACATCAATCTTTCAAAGAAAAAAGAGGTTTGGGTGACAGGCCGTAGAGAGAACAATGTGATAAATCGTCTCAGATGTTTACACAAGTTGCTGAACGCATTCATTTTAAGTCGGTGTGCGTGTGTTCCGACCGGTCGGAAAGGGAATGACTGAGAGGGTGAAATCAAGATCCTTTCAAAGGAAAGACACAGGAAACTAAGACATGGGGGATAAATCAAGATCTTTTCACGGGAATGATTTAGGAACTACCCTGTAGAGCACAGGTCGTGTGATGACAAAAACAGAAATAAAGTCCTCGCCACTACTGCGAGTTATCGTAGACACGAGGTAGCAGCTGAGACACTCAATCTCTCCAGAAATCATTTTAATAATCGTTCTAACCAAACAAAAAAAAAAATTATTAAGAAAAATAAGAAATTTTATGTGAAATGTATTTCTGCATCAGGAATGATTTCACCATTTCTTCGTGTACAAAGGTGACGTCATGTACAGGTTAAGCCTCGGTAAATGCGATTTCTATACAAGCTTCGTCACACCTCATTATATACTATTCTCCAGATAAAATCGTACATCATTATATATATAAAACAAAAGCATATTAGTCATAAGCTCTTGTGACAGGTGTTGGAGGACAGCTAAGACGATCTGGATACAATGAGGACAAAGTTCATGCCGAGGTTGTGTGGCAATCTTCGAACAAGTCAACCTGAGTTTGTCATCGGCGACAGGTGTCACAGGCCACTGACCGCGTGGCATTGATTGCAGAATGTTTGGAGGGGAGAGGCAGTGCAGTGCGGCGATGTTCTGCGCAGCAAAGTGACGCAGCCGCCGCTTGCTTTCATTTTGCTTTTTACTTACACGGGGCACCGGAAGTTAACCCCGGTGCAGTTTTCAAAAGCCACACGAAAAGCCCGGACGTGGAAACAATAGGGACACAAATTTCTTTGGCAGACGGCAGTGGCAAGCCACAGCAGTGACCTACTGCCATACATACGCAGCCCTGTAACTAGGTCACAGTATATAGAACCCGACAACCCGGCAGCTTTACATAATGAAGCCCTGCACTTTAACCTATTTGCACCAGAAGTTGAGTCCCGCCGATGTGCGCATGTTTCTTTTCTTTTCAGGTCGTAGGCCTCGGTTATATAAAAAGATCATGCGGCTAATCCCTGCAATCGGATTTATCAAAACAATTGTTTTTTGTGAGTCACTGCTGATCGAGCTGCACTTTAGTGGCAGTGGGTCATGATGGATGTCAGACGACAGACGGCCAGTCAACCCTGCTGAATCACAACAAACATTCTGTTGTGTATTGTCCGACTTTTGTTGATGTTTGTGCTGTGGATGTTATTCGCTGGTCGAAGGTGGAATATTGCAGAGATCGAACGACCATCTGACAAACAAAAAGCTGCGCACTTCTGTCCACAAAGACGTGAATCAGCTACGTGATGTACTCTGGGAAAACTGGCATGGCTGTAACTACGTGGTACTGGTGGGGAACGTGATTGTAGCTACGTGAAGTCCCCGTGGGGAATATAGAGTCAGTGTAGCTACGTTCAGTACCCTTGGGGAACATAGACTGATCTTAGCTACGTGCAATACTAGTGGGGAACTTGACAAGATTTTAGCTTCGTGCAGTACCCGTGGGGAATACAGAGGGATTTTAGCTACGTGAAGTACCCGTGGGGAATATAAAGGGATTGTAGCTACGTTCAGTACCCGTAGGGAATATAGAGTGAGGGTAGCTACGTGCAATGCTAGTGGGGAACATGACACGATTTTAGCTACGTGCAAAATTCTTCGAGAAAAGAGGTTCTCACACTTCTCCTTGTCTGTGTTCGCTAAAGTAGCTCTTTCCTGTAGCAGCCTCCTGACTCTCTCAAACATGTGCACTTACTTGTCCTTTGAGAGTTCGCTCGTACTTCTCAAGGTTCGTTTGCCCAAGCAATGTACGAATACACCAAACGACGAGCAACACTTCCGCTTGTTGCGAGAAGCTAATTAGTGTTAGTTCTTTAGCGGCTTTGTTGCATGGTCCCTCCGTTAGTGGTGAAGTACATGTCTGTGTGGAACCTTAATGAACTTTGACGAGTGATTTAGTACTGTAAAGGGTTAGCCAGTCACCAGCCACTCTTTGAAGGTCTATGACGTGGCAAAGGAAGATGACTGTGAATACTTAGGGGTCACAGTCTGTGGCCCCGGCTGCCTGCCTGCATCTTTGCTTTTCCTCCTGTTGTGATGTGTTCCCCACATAGTAAGGACCTCTGGACGATCTGTTTCACTGCCAAAGGACTTATCCACACAGTCGCGGTCCAGGGGTCCTTTAGTTATCGTTATTCCAGCACATCGCTAAACGAGTATATCGTGAAACCTGTTTAGATATTTTACACTAAAACTCGTATTTTATTCTTCATTTATCGTTATACCAGCACATCATTAAATAAGTATATCTTGGAACGTGCTTGCATCAACAATTTTATCTTATTCTTTATCTTGTATTTTATTTGAGGTTTCTTGTTATTTCATTTGTAAAGGCTGGTGGCACACGATCCGTGTCATCTCGCCATCAAGATTACATGAGACAGATGCTCCCCAGGCTTAAAAGGTCAATGAGTTTAGTTGTTGGGGCTCTCCTGGTGAAGATCTGTATAGTATCAGGTTCTCTTGAGAAAGAGCCACAGTGTGTGGAGTTGTTGGAGTTCTATTTGGCAAAAATCTTCGTGATGGTTTCGTTGGAGACAGCATCACTGTCCACTTGTCCTCGACGGGAATAAATGAAGGTGGGGTAGCAACCACGATGAAAAGGCTCCCAGAAAAAGATTAAAGGAAAATTGACGGTTTACGCCGTCAGTGACAAAGGTCATATCACGACAAAACAGCCAATCACGCGCCGCATGGAGATAAAAACAAAAAACAAACAACCAAACAAAAACAAAAATTGCCGAGAGGGGATCTGAACCTGATTCTCACTGTATTGATGACACGCCGGACCGCGCTTCCCGTGAGAAAGCTGTGGAAACACTTGGTCCTGAGGACTAGCGGTGCCGGAACCCTTAACTGCCCCTCCTTCTCCTCCAGCATACGTCACTACGTTCTCACGTGCAGCTCGGCAGGAGGTCGGAGTAATCGGCCTGAGCCATCGAAGCGGTGTGAGGTACCAGCCCCCCCGCACTGGCTCCTTGTCCTCCCTCCCTTCCCATCCGAGTCTAGGAGGGATGAAACTGTCTGCACATGCTGTCATGTCTGTGTATCGGTGGCTTTCATCTCGGAGAACAAAGTTGTAGGTTTGTTTCTTTCTTGTGACGGTGTTCCACAGGTGACATAACACACCATGGTGTCCGGGTGGTGACCTCTGCTTATCTACTCACTCCTGGGGCCTGATCCATTGGTATACAACTAAAATTTGCTTAAGGCTTTGACAGTAGCTGGGTTAAGATAAGAGACAGTAGAGGGAACAAACATCTTTTCATACAATACCAAATGTTTGTCCAGATGTTTCCACCCCATGCTTACAGACTCACGAACACACTCGATGCACGAACAGAAAAGGGAAAGCAGTTAAAAAAAAATCACACTTTTTGGTGAAAGTTAATGACCTGCTAGGCTTTTTTACATGGTTTCAACTGCTTCTTGTAATGGTGCCGACATGTGATGCCTTAATGTATTTTTCAGAGAAGGCGGCTCCATGTTTCTCTTGTCTTTTCCAAGGGTCACTGTGAACATCCAATGATCTCTTGGTCTAAATAAACGCTGATAGTGTCAGGAACAAGATGTCAGCATAGAAAGTGGAAAACAATGGCAGGTGTGTGTGTGTTTGCGGGGAGGACATTTATACAATTTAGCCCTAGACAGCTGGAAACACTCTAAACTGATTGTCGGTAGGCAAACATTGATAGCATAGGGCTGGAAACAAAGAATTCTAAGCCAGGATGGTCATATATACAGGGAAGACCACACCAGATACAGGGTGTAAACTGAGGTGGTAGGTAAAAGTACATTCCTACGATGTAAACTGAGATAGTAAACAAAGGGTGAAGTGAGATTACTGGCAAACGAACGTTTGTACATGTGATAGTAAACGCACGTACACTTACCGATTTATGCTTAGAATTTTGGTAAACATACCTTCATAGAATGCAAACTGATGTGGTTGGTCAAAATATTTGTATACAAGGTAAACCGACATATATTTATAGTGCCATCAGAGATGGCTGGTAAAAGTATGTTTACACAGTGTAAATAAGATTTTTGGTAAACGTATTTTTTTTTCGATGTAATCAGACATGGTAAACACATTTGTAAAGTGTACTGAGATGGTTGGTGAGCGCACATTTATTTTTAGGCGGATAATCTATTCAATAATCTGGTGTCCAGAGCTAACAGGTGCATGTCTCTATTGGTTCCACAAATCATTTTTCTGGGGAGAATGGGGGTGTGAAGCGACACCTTTACTGAACGTTCTTTATTCTTCCAGCATGATGTCGGTCTCTGAAGGTGTCGCCTGTCCTCACCTGCCACAACCCTCTAACAAAGGTTTTGTGCAGCAGCCACCTGGTGCAGTGATGACATCATCACAACAAACCTAACAGCTGACTTGTTCTCATCACCTGTGCGCACTTGCTGCTCGCTTCTCGAAAACTCTTTTGCACTCTAGTGTTTTCTATACAAGCACATAAATCCAAAATAGCATTAAAAAAACTACTTTATTTATCTTTACAAGAACATTGTTGAAGACATGCTAGCAAAAAACTTAAAGCTTCATTGAACACACACAAGTATGAACTCAGTGCAAAGCGACAACAAAGTACGATGTTAGTACCGACTCCTGTACCTACATCACGATGATGAACAGTAGAAAGCCATGGGAAGAAAGGGAAGTAATCTTCACAGGAAAAAGAAATCTGAGCGAGACAGAGTTGCGCCTCTTGAATAACCTTGTTCTCAAACTTTCATTTGAAAGCGTGTGACACGGGTGCAACGCACACAAACCATAAACACATAAACATAGACACACAGCGTAGACATAAATAATAAGAAAGAAAGGTGAGACTATGTGCCCAGGTATTTGAACCAGACCAAGAAATTTAATAGTCAAAAGACATTGTATCCGCGTGCGGCATATTTCAGTCTGAAGACTTCCCGTGCTATCAGAGCAAACAGCTTTTCTTTCTTTTCAACACAGATTACGATCATGGATTGCAGGAAGTACGACAATTCTTAATGACAAGAGTCCGGGACCAAACACAGAAAGCTGGAACTAGTTGGAGGGTCGGGTGTGGGATGGTCGGGTGGTGAAGGCTGACATCAGGGGATGCATGGCGGTGACAGAAGCTGACTGCAGGACAGCAGTTTAGAAGGTTTTTGTGAGCATGACTCACTCTTCTCTGATCACAGCGCCAACGGAACATCGACTCAACACCAGATGTGGCGGGGAGGAGTTCGCCGCGACTCTTTTGTTTACCAACAGAGGGCGCCCACTGCACGTGTGGATTCTCAATACATCCAGTCTCTAGCACACTCATCGCATGCAAGCGAGGTTTGGAGGGTGGTGGTGGTGAAATACGGTAGGTGGGGTGGATGTATGTCAGGGGGAATGACCAATATAGATATGAAGTAAGCGGTAAGCCCCGAGCTGCTTGACCTGATAAAACACGAGTGACGCATCCCCTTTCCTAAAATTAGACTTATTTACCAAAACAAAGGATATATAAGCACCTCCGCGAGTTGGACCACAGTAGAGTTCGGACCTTTCAGGCTGTCAACAACCATTCTGTGGGAAGACAAACCAGAACAAACTTGATGAAGTGATGTTTTACCATCTGTTAACAAATGTGTGAAGGAAGAAAACGAAATAGAAAAACTGATGCTAAAGGGTAGGTAATTCAACAAATATCTTTATGTCATCCCCTCTACGCTCAGAGAATGCCCCCTGTATGCAATACTTTCTTGATTATCTCGTTAACAAAAAGTCGTGTACTTTTAAAAGAGCTCAAGATAACGAAGCTTGAACTTTGATCTTATTGATCTTCTGTGCGAACGTTTCAGGAAAAGATGAACAAATATTAATCTTTAGTCAATGTTCTGTTTTCAGCATGGAACTCTGCATGGCAGAGTGGTAGTTAGTGTTAAATTTTCATATATTTATATCGACTGAAGAATTAATACATATCAACACGTTTTTTTTTATTTGTTTCAGATAGAAGCCAACTGAATCAGCGCCTGGATGTTTAGCATTACCTATTGGCTGTGCTATCTATAACAAATTTTCAACATTTGGAAGAGTCAGTGAGTGGTTTCGGAAGAAGAATAGTTTTATCCATGGACATTCGTGGTTTTATCGTCTAATAATCTGCTAATTACCCTCAGAAACTCTCAAGGACTTGGCGGCTGAGTGAAGAAGCTTGTTGCGCAGTCATCTGCTATCAGTTCTTTATCTTATCGCAAGAAGCAGCAAGGAGACGCGAGAAATGGGCAACGGACACAGTCTTCATGCCCACAAAGTGTGTGCAGACTCCCTGAGTAGTGCAGTGTTTCCAGAGCCCACCTGGGACAATGCCAACTCGGAGGAACTGGAGATGACAGATTTCTCAAGAGGTTCGAACCCTCATCACACGTTTGGTGACCTTAGAAAAGACCCCACAACGACTTGTGTCCAGGACCTTCAAGACTTTGAAGACGACGAAGAGTTTGAGGAGGAATTAAGCTGGCTGATGTCATCAGAAGATTATCACGTGGCTTGTTGCTTAGCAACTGGCAGTAAGGAGGCCTGGCAGGACGGCAGTGTTCAAGAAGAGGATATGCTTGTTGATGATGACGACTACGATGAAGATGAAGATTTTGATAACTTGTCCGATAAACACCGAACGCTTTTTCAGCTAAGCCAAAAGACGGGAAAGTACAGTATTGACGACAATGGAGTTTCCTCCCAAACAGCGGTTTTCAACTACAGAACCCAGTTCGGGTCTAAAACAAACCTGGTGTTCACCACTTCCGAGTCGTTCTCTGGTCTGGAAGTGGATGCTTCCGGCTGGACAGACAACTACTCGAGCTCAGAAAACGACAATGATCGACATGGCTTCACAATGTCCAACAGGTCAGCAGCGAGTCGGAACAGTTCAGGTCTCTTGGACAGTGGCAGAAGGACAGGTGAGGAGAAGACCATACGCGAACTGCGCGATGTGGACTTGTTGAATCAGAACGAAATTCACGACTTGGTTCAGGATGAGATGGAGCGCGCGGAGGTGGACTGGCTCTGTGAGCCGGAATGGAACAACCAGGAGATGGAGATCTTCTGGCACCTGCTGGAGCCACACTTCAAGAAGCTGCTGCAGGTGAGGGACTGGAGACAGCTGCCGGATCCCTGTCTCCCCATCGTGTTTTTGGACCCTGGGGACAGTCATCTCCTGGACAGGTATTTTTCTCCTGATGATTCGCTTCATTGCTGGCGTTTGCCTATGCGTGCACCTCTTCGTTTAAAAGAAGTGTCCACTTGTTTCTATAATTTATCATTTTCTTATTTCACTTACTTCACACACAGAAGAACAGTAAATATTGCAGCTTTCGCTTAGATGAATATACAATGAAGCATGCGCGAACACATGCACACATAACGAGCTGTTGACTTTTATTCAAAATTAATATTCAGCGCGTGATGGCAGCCACCCCATATTTTTCGTATTAAGGTCGTCGTGTACTACAATGACAATGGTGCTATAAACAGAATCTAGTATTTTTACTTTCTTCTTGGTTAAAGTCTTTATGTGGGACGATGACAATGGTGGGATGAATTTCATCTGTCTTTCCTTTGGTCGCAGGAGCCTTTTGCACATCCAGTGGCACATTTGGAAAGGACACTACAGTCAGGCCGTCTCGGACTTCCGCTTTGTCAAAGGTCATTTTGAATGCAGTTCCAGGTCATTGTTTCTGTGCAAGGACAGGAGGGACGACATCGAAAACCTGAAACTTGTATTCCGAAAAAAGCGGCCTACAAAGTAAGTATTGTTCGTCCGTGTGCGTGCGCGCGCCACTGAAATGTGTGTGTGTGTGTGTACGCGAGTGTCAGTGCGTATGAAAGTGTGTGCGCGTGTGTGTTAGAGAAAATGAGAGTTCACATGAATGTACTAACTAAAAATGTTGATAGTTGGAGTGTACATTGCTTAGGGTACATCCGTCACACAATTTCTAATAACAATTGAAATGAAAATGACGGATCTTAACATCATTTCCTGGCAAGCTGCTCTCTCTCTCTTTGTTCTTCCCTTCCCTTATCTTACATCCTACTTCCCTTTGCAAAACTCAGACGACACTCCTGAACGAAAAGGTCAGTGCAGTTCGTAAATATTTATCAAAGCTCTGCACTGAATTCAAGACATCTCTTGTAAAATGCAATTGCTTGGCGAGCTACATAAACCTGGTCTGGTGGTTTGCTTAGGAGAAGCTGCTGTCAACGAAACTTAACTTTATTCTACATCTTTCAAAGCTATCAGCGGATACTAAATGTTTCATTGCCAATCTTTTCCCGAATCTTGTAAACATTTACACTGTTGTTGACGGAGTGTAGTGCATTATTACAGGATTAGACCAAAAAACTTTAAAATTTCCCACGTCTTCATGCTAAAAGTCTTTCTTTATTTTTCAGATTTCGGTTATGGATGTAAGTTTACCGGAAACACTGTCAAAAGAGATTGTCACAAGTCCTCAGCCGAGGAAACAGATGTTGCACATCAGAGAACAGACTGTCACAAGTCTTCAACTGAGGAGACAAAACTCTCGTTGCTGCTACATGACATTAGTCACGTGACTACAGGCCCTGCATGAGATGGTCATGAAAATGCAGTATATAATACAACATCTAGCACAATGATACAAAACCCGCCACAAGATTGGAGGGAAATGGCATTTCGTTTGGGAATTCCCGTCAACAAAAATATTAAAGAAGCTTCGGAACCATTGTGTGCAAGAGTTGACAAACTTGGAATAATCGGTCCCCAGTATAGGGCATGGCGAATGACATAAATAAATAACCCTTATATAATAATAATAAAACAGAAACACTTTGTCGAACAAGTTTGCAAAGAGGCTCGGTTATTATACTGAAATAGAAAAATATGATTTGTTGAGATGATTTTAATGGAAACGAGTCTGCGAAACACCTTGTAAACAGCTTTACGAAAAGACTTTTCTTGTCTGGGTCGGTGAATCAACTTCATGCAAAGACAAGAAAGCGGAAGAAACTTTCTCTATCAGGAAGCTGGAGCTTGAATCGGAAAAGGATATCCGATGTGAATTGTAATTATGTGCTTGGGAAATCCTCACATGATGGAGGAGGATGCGGAGCTATAGACAGAAACACTGTGTCTACCAGGATTGAAAATGATGTGTTTGATTGTAATAGTATTCGACAAAAATTCCGCTGTTGAGATACACTCTTAAACTCAAAAACGGATACCTCACTTGTTGAGGTAAAGAATGTGAAACTCTGTAGAAAGTCATTTAATGAAAATAAACAATAAACAATTACTTTTGTATGATTAACAGTGTTAAAAAACCAACTACGTGTACTTTACATTCTGTACAAGCAGCGCTTATGTTAGAGAGAAGGCAGAAGAAAACATGTTTATATTTTATTTTCCTGGGTGTGAAGCTGTTTTTTGATCTTCTGAGTGTGAAGCTGTTCGTACCAACGTCTTATCGCTGATGAAGGCCGCCATTCCTCTCACGAACAGCATCCACACTGAGAACAGTTCCTGGGTTGGGACTACATCCTCGTGGCGGTGTCTGGCCGCGAGATAACTCCAGTGACCGTGAAAGTGTTGGCGTCTGTCTAATCTACACTAGACATCGGCGAATTTCCACAGGAAGGAAGAGAGGAAATGTGGAGTCACCCCACTAATAATTCAATTAACGGAGGCGTTCACAATCTTCTGTTTTGTGAGCTCACGAAATGAGATCGTCTCCAATCAACAGGTCCTCAGACTGATGTGGTTGGACTTGTGCTGTGTGGATGCCGGAAGTTGACATGAAAGAAAGCATTCACGACCGGTAAATTTAGCCGAGAATAAAGCTCACCTCACCTCCGACAATATTATAGTCGTTTTGATACAGTTTACACAATATTCGGTATGAAATACGCAGTGCAATTCAATGCAAAATGACTAAAGGTCATAGGGCAATATCATTAATTGTAAATAAGTTATTGATTCTCATATTACTTCTTTTGTTCCTCTTTCGTACGCTTGCATGAAGTGCATGAACACACAGACGTACACACGAGAACACGCAAACACATAAACATGTCCGCAAACATAACGAGAACGCGTAGTCATCTTTTGAAGATGAACGATGAAAGCCCTGTCGATAATATTTCGTATGTTAACTGTCTATCATCCTATCTTCGTCAGTGGGACCTTGCCCACTCATCTCTTCACACACTTGCATGCCCACTCACACACGAGCGAGTTAATTCTTATTCCATTTTGTATTTACATTTTGTATTTACTGTTTTTAGTGTATATAATAATACTGGGTATTTGTCATGCGCAGACCAATAACGATAATGTTTGTAAATTTTGATATTTTTCTAACAGAAATAAAAGAACCAAAATTGTTTGTCTTTTCTTAAAATTATTTTATGATTTCTTGGTATGAACGAGAGAGTGGCTTGGTTCAAGGAACAAGCACCATGGCAGTACTTCCCTCAAAATGTCACGTGACCCAAGCTACAGCACAAGGACGCGATGATGCCCTCACTATTACAAACTGTAAATGGCGGAAATCGGCCATTACACCTTTCCCCTTTGCCAAGACTGCAGTCGATGCTAACTCTGTTCAACCAGAGACGTTGAAATTCGTCAGACTTTCATTTTCTTCTCTGGCCTCACAGAATTTTCTTCTCTTTTATCTTTAAAGTATGTCTACATTTGATGACTTCAAATCCAGATTGAAATCCTTCTTTATAAGAAATATCTTTTCTATTAAAGAATATAGTTCCATCCACTCTTTAATTGTTCATCCTTGCACTTTTGTTTCATGATGTTGTCTGTCTGCTGATGCTTATGTTTATTGTGTGGGTGGCTGTGAGTTCGTCTGTAGTCTTTGGTGTGAAGAGCACAGAGATCGTATCTACTCGGAAAAGTGCGATTGAATGGAATGAATGAGTTGCGGTGATGATTGGTTCTGCAGACAGACATCCAGTACATACAGCCAGACCGCAAGAGTGAAAATTCACAGGCCAACACATGATCACAAATAGTAAGAGTGAGAACTCACAGGCAAACACATGATGAGAAATAGAATGAAAACTCACATCCCAACATATGATCAGAAACAGAGAGGACGTGGGATGCCTTCCTGATGACATAAAGCTGACAAGTCCATCTGCCTGAGTCCGGTGATCTTGGAACAGATAATTACGAGGAAGATAAGACTATTCCTCTTGATATTCCATTTAATCTTTTTATCAAAGATAAAATCTAGGTATTTATAAGAACCGACTATCTCGATGGCTTCATCATGGATAGATAGCACTGATCACTGCCTCAAGCTTGTTCATCCGGAAGTCGAAGACCATTTCCTGAGCCTTAGTATGTCCACATAGGCACCACATCTACACTCCGGCAAACACAGATCGTATGTTCTCATAGAATATCAGACAGAATAATGGACTGACTGCATAATAAACTAATACTAGTGATTTCTTTTCCATTCCAGAAAGCTTGAAAAGTTTACCAGACATATGGACAAGTGGAGTTACTTCATTTGAAAATTAAAAGAAGAAAAAAGCGAGAGAAAGAAAACAATAAAGAATCTCTCTAAAAGTTGTGGAAACAAAACAATAAAGAAGACACTGTAAAAGCTGTGGAAACAATAGCAGGATCCATAATGCACTTGGGTCAGTCGATAGTAGTAAAGAAGTCAAGCAGCGGCACGTGCGTCATGATGTGTGGATGTCAGCAGGTGAGAATAAGAATCAATTGTTTTCCGAGATTTTACGAGGAGCTGCAGGTGTCCCGCTTTCTTTCTAATCATGACGATAACAGAAATGTGATCACAAGGCTAGACGATATGTGTTGGAAAGAACATTTCGAGAGACACTGTAACCTTGTGGTTAGTATGTTTACCTCCGAGCGCCTTCCACGTGTTGTGGCCGAGATACAGTAAACCACTTACAAAACAAGAGTAAACATGTGCACCATGTGTACTGAAACACTCTCTCACACCCAAATAAAACTGTCATGATATTTTAACACCTTAAAAGTACAAGGCAAGAAGCTGTCGACATCATCGACTGGAAATGAAGGAGTCGGTGAATCAATGTTCAGTAAAAGAGGGCGAACCCCGCAGCTCACAGCTTGATGCAAAGGAAATTCTTTAAAACAACATTTTAAAAAAAATAAGAAAATGAAATATGAGGCCATGCATTTGAAGTAGAAAATTAACAATTTCGTTTTTTTTTTATAATCTTTTTAGAATCGAGTTCACTTTAGTTAATTATCGACCATGTTTAAGTGCATACAGTGCAATCAATAGTTTCTTAAGTCGTTTAGGTGCTTTTCGTGACCATGGGAAAAAAAGTTAGCAAAACAACAAACACAAAACCCTCATTAAAAAAAAAAATCTTTCAAAATGAGAGGGATGCAATGAGTCACCCATGACCTGGCTTGACATAGAGGTCAGATGCATCCCGGAGGTGTTAGGTGCTTTGCTGCATCAAGTTTCAATGTCTGTTCGTTGTTGGTTTTAAAGAAATAATAATATTCTTTGTATCACACAAAACTGCTGTCAAATAAGACATCATAAAAATACACACAAGAGTTGAAAAGACAAGTATAAGGTAGGTGAGCGGGGGTTAGAACTGAGTTCACCGGTCAAAGGTATTCGTGTCAAGTCTGACCTATCGTACCCAGTTCTTGCGGTAGACTATTTATTCCACTGCTTACGGTTTGGCACAAATTGTTACCGAGTTTTTTTTTTCCTTTACATTGCAAATATATGACTTCTAAAGAAAGTTAATCACTAAATAGTTCAGTTTTATTATTTTAGAGAATGTGGAGTTTTGTGTTTGTGAGCCACGTGGGTTTTTTGTTGTTGTTGTTGTTGTTGTTGTTGTTTTTTTGCAATAGAATCGACGCAGTACCATGCAGAGCTGAGTAGCACAATGAACACAATATAAAGATTCTAGAACCATCATCGCAAATGTCTGATTTGGACTGAAACTTGAATCATTCGGTTTGTAATCGTTTCTTAAACAAACCGAAGCCTTTGTACAACTGAATGTTTAAACAGTTATTTTTGAATGAACATTGTCATGACATAACCCCAAAGCACATGACAAATCTGCAAAGGGGAATTAATTACACATAACATACAAAATATATTCCAAATCGAAATTTATCACCAATCAGTCTCGCCATCAGCTGCCAACAAACAGTTTCAACCAGAATCACAGCACAAACAGACTTGCGCAAGCTGTTTCATGGCAAAACTACTAAGATGACAACTTTTCTATCGCGAAATAGTTCTGTCCTTACAGGCAGCTGTCAACCCATCGACATCAACCCTACACACTACAAAAATCAAGAACACTCACCACTTCCAGGCTCCTCTGCCAATCCACCCTCAGCCATCGGGAAAATCTCTCGAGACCTTTCGCGTGCTGGAGTTAAAATCTGGTTTGGCCTTCTGACAGAGCTGTAAATACTTCGCTCTGTAATGACAATCTTGTAAAAAACAGGGGCCGTGGTTAATGTCAAACGGGGTTAAATGATGTCACCTATTTCACGTGCAGTTACGTAGACAGGGCGTTCACACAGGTGACGTAACAAATGTGAAGAGGTCAACAACGTCCTCTTGGCGAGGGCTTTAGTCGGCTGCCGGCACAAAGTCTTGTTGCGCTTTTTATCATCTTTCTTCTCAGGCTTTGTTCACTTTAGAAGACCATCTCTCGTGTTCCTCTCGGGGAAGCTGAGTAGGCTAAGCATTCATCCATACAGATTCTAGTGGAGGTAGGTTTTTTTCCCCGAGACATCTAAATTGCTCGCCAGATAGGTCCTTGTGCCGTGAAGAAGAAGAACACACATCAGTAATTCGCTAAGATGTGGGCTCTAGACTCCCTTTCTTTTGAAGCAGGTCGTTTGGAAATTAGGTGGCGGAGTCTCAGGGCTGTCTTTATTCTGAGTTTTGTCGGTAGCAGTCTGCGATTGTAGTGTGAGGGCGGTCTTTGTTCTGCGTCTGGCTCTATGGAAATGGCGCAGTCTGTGGCCGACTGCATGCTGTCTCTGTTCACATACGCTGTAGACCAAGCTAATTCACGGATTATTTAAATTCCTGTTATCAATTCTTACTTTCAGTGTGGTCCATATGCGGCCGAAATAAGATAATACCTCTCTGATGCGGCCGATACAAATAAGGTAATACCTCTCTGATTATCACATTATCCGTATATTTTAATTAGTCAAACAAGTCTTAGCTCAGGTTCTTCCAATATTAGATATAATTAGAGTCCTATATCAATTAATCCATATCTTCTGCAATCCTTCTTGACCTGGCTGATAGCTTTGACCTCTTACTGTCTCAGGTCAAAGAGATTTACCGGAAGTTTCAACATTACCGCCTCGTTCCTTAATTGAGAAGACTGAACACGCTTCACCTTATAGTTTGTCGAGTGGTAAGGGAAGAAGAAACAGCCAATTATCAGACCTGCATCTGTATATCCACGAGCTGCAGGAAAGCTTTACAGACTAAATTTGTTGGTGACCTTATTTCCTGCTTGGGCAACGACATGCATTTCCGGTTTCATCACAGAGCGGGTGAGACTGTCCGCACTGTGTAGTCTGATCCGACGGCTTAATTAAGCTTTGTTTTGGAAGGAAGATGCACTTTCACCTCGATGCCATATGGTTTTCTTCATGATTCATGAGCAATTTTCATATCTCTTATCGTTTCTCGCAGCACGGTCATTTCGGGATAGAGCCAGCAAATCCGTATATAGCTTATAATCGTTTTGTCAGAGTCCAGCAAATGCATTTAAAATTTTTTAAAATTCGGGAGGCACAATTAATGTTCCTGTAGAAGGGCATGCTACCATCTCCTGCCTACATCTGGCTTGCAAAGCTGCTGGTGTATGTAAGGCTGAGTGTATGATTGACTGTGTCCACATGTTAGCACATGTATGGATAAATAAGCAACGGCCCAGGGGAGAGAGGGCAAAGAAAGGTTTGGGGGAGAAGGGAGCCAGCAACTAAAGCTGTTTCAGAGCAAAGCTCAGGCAGTCCTATTAACAGGTTCCTTTGTCTGATTGCCTTGAGGGGACTAACTAGCTCCTTGTTGTGTTTTCTATTTTCTTGTAGTGCCCTTGGGATTGGTGTCTGCTGATCTTTGCTTTTAGTTGCTTTGCCTGCCGCTGCTCAGGGGCTACTTGCACAACACGTTTCTAAAATTTAAAACTGTTTAAAAAAAAAACAAATTTAGAAACGTTCTACGAAAGTCACCTCAATGCCATCTAAATGCCTTGCACAAGCGACTACAAATTATACTGAGGGGAAGGATTATCTACCTTAAACGGTTTTATCAGTTAAAACAATTAAAGAAGTTCACCTGTTGTGCAAATAACTTGCCCCACTTGCACATGTGGTATTTTAAGCACATTTAAACAGTTTTTTGACAGAACTTGTGAATGGCTTAAAAGCAGTTCCATGAAAACACTTCTAAAGTCGCTCCTACAAAACAGTTTTAACCATGGACGTATTTCAGTAATATAAGTTCGTGGTTGTAACGTCTAGACGTATTGTGCAACTATAAGCCCTCGACTGTTTTCCTGCCTCTTGTGTCCCATTCCTGTCCTCATCGTCTAACAGTCTTAAACGCCATATCTGTGCCATCTCAATTCCGGTTGTTTGGTATGCTGGATTATTTCTCCACTTCCATGAAATTGTTCAAAGCTTTCTGCTCTACAGACCACACTCCTCTCAACATTTTTCCTCACAGCTTTAGATTGTGGATCTCTACTCTTGACCCTCTGACCTCTTGTCTACAGTCCTGCCTCCTGCTTCATCCATTTTCTTCCCTGCTACTGTGTTGAGGCCACCTTCATGACAGTCATGTGTGCGCCAAAAACAGACAATTATATATTATTTATATATTATGTTGTAGCTGCCACCACTATTGAAACTGATACTACTACAACTACAAATCACATCTGCTTGTTAAAAGACAGGGAAGAAATGGCTAGAAAAGGATATTTTTGTAGCAGTGCTGAGCTTAAGTGACTGCAATGCAGATGGCGTTCACCTTCTTCTCAACATGAGCAGCAACACGAACTCCACACAGCTATAATATTTATCACTTTATTTCAGTTCATGACAAGAAATGGAGGCAAATGGTGTGAAGGAAGGGACCAAAGATTTGCTTGCAACTAAAAACTGTTTCCTTTCAAGTACAGACAATTACAAACAATTACACACTCTAGAAATTGCATAGAAATATGTAGACATTGTAAATATTTTACAGGTGTAAGCAAAATTTAGAGCTGATAGATAAATATTATAAATAATATAACTGAGCCTGAACTGGTAAATCAACAAAGAGAGGTACAGTAGACAGCAAAGGAAATTCAATTGAGCAAATCCCTTCAAGTGCCTAAGGGGAAATGAAGGCATTACTTTTTTGTCTTTTACCATCCTACATTCAAAATGGTTGTGAAGGAATATCAACTGCTGTCCTCCTGCAGTTGAAATCTCTGAGAAATGTAGGTCAATGTCTAGTTATTAATGGCACATCATAAAAAAACATTTGATGCCAAACTGAAGAATCAGGATGACATGGGTCTGTTGACCACAAATGGCACATTGTAAAGTTTATTAAATAGACTTGGATGAGTAGTTAAAGAAATGATCAAAATGCTATCAAATGTTCTGATTGATGTCACTTCTGATGTGATGTCACTTCTAATCATTTATGACAATAAGGACATTCTAACACACAATCAAATATACTTAGTAATGGGGTGTTCTAACACATTTAAACAGCAATGTGACATTCTAACACATTCACACACTTAGGAATGGGGCATTGTAAAACACATTAAAACACTGTGTACTGAGGCATTCTAATACACTTGTGATAAATTTTGTTACAAGTATAATGTTTAATTATTTACAAGATGATATGTTTTGTATGGTAGTACAAATTAACGCTCTCTTATTACTGATTTAGGATGAGACTTGAGAATTGAATTATTTATTTGATGGGTTGATGACCCTTTCAAAGCAGGGGGTGGTATACATTTTGTCATCGGCCATAGAACATACACAGGTAAAAGATATGAATTACATGACGTACATAAATATCGTTTCAACCACACATTACCTAGCACTTACACTCATGCCAACCATTCTCCGTTTGCCCTCTCTCTCTTTTACTTCCATATACAGCTCACGCGTGTATATACACACACATACGCACTCGCTCACACTCCACTCACATAGAAACCATTTATTTATTTGCCCTCTCTCTTATCTTCCACACCTACACCTGCGCAGGCACCACACACACGCTCTCTCTCACACACACACAAACACATTATTAGACCATCGGCTCCAGCCTGTTCTACATTTTGGCCAGTCCTGTGAGTCTAATCACCGGGGGTCACGTTAATGTTTGTCCAGTACTTCCAACTTTTCGTTGCGCCTCTTTAGAGCATAAAAAATTAACATGTCTACAGTTCTGGTATCGTTTCCCCTGTAGACAGCAACACAGCAACCGGCGTCTTGGTATCCTCTGTTTATCAGGGGTGTTAGATACTTGGTCCTGATATCAACCTAGGTTTGACACTGTATATATCCACTGTTCATCAGGGATGCAAGATGCTTGGCCCTGATATCCTCATAGATTTGACACTGTAGCAGAAAGTGTTCTTCATCCTCTGTTTCGTCTTGACAAAAAGGGCAGTTTTTGATCAAGGTGTTAGAATACCTGTTATTAATGTTTATTTCGCTAATTCCTAGTCTAAATCATATTAGAGTCCTTCTAAACCTTTTCATGGTTAATACAGCAAGATATCTTTCTGGTTCAAATTCTTTTTTAAACTGTCTGTAGGTTGAGTACCTATCGCTTGTCTGCATTTGTCTGACCATTTTGTACAAAGTTGTATTTCAGTCTTTCTTTGAGCGGTTAGATAAAAGCCCTGGCATCTCCTACCCCACCTTGTTCCCACACGTGTCTAAATCTGTAGTCGTGCAGGGTATCTTCCATTGTCTTTGCCCACGGTAGTCCTAGATTTAGCTGCATGATATAAGCTTGTTACTGATTTAGGATGGTAAACATGTGAGTCAAATGACTCAGAGGACAGTTGTAAGGGAATGTAGTCCTCATTTAATGGTAAGCTCAAAGATGAGTGCAGTCCCATTTACACTCTTATTCACATTTTGTCAAGCTCTCTTTTCACAGTGTCTTATCAAGGACAATCATTTCCCCTCTACTTCAACATTTTCCCTCTTTACAATACACCGTTGCTCTTGTATTCAGCTCTCCAAGTAAACGTGGGAGAATTTGGCCAAATGAATAAGGTACTTATGCTCATTCCAAGATTGGTTTGAAGGCAATGGCTTCAATAGCAGTATGTCAAACACTGGCCTGTGATCTTTGTTATAGGGCCAAAATTCACATAAGCCAATAAACACATCATTCAACATCCAATTCTACAGGACAATCTACCAAAATCCATCACTCAAAGTGACTAAGTCTGTGTAAGTAACAATAAAGTTTTTTCTATATCACTATGTTTGTCGCAAATATTTTCACTCAGGTCTCAATACAGCATTCAAAATGCTACAGTCTATCATGCCACAGCAAACAATAATGTACAGCATATAGTTACAAATCTCCTATACTGTGACAAAGTCAACTGGCAAGTTCCTATTCAAAACACTAACAAATCTTCACTAGACTGGTGGACTGTCAGGCTGGAAGTAGACATCAAGGGTAAAGTCAGCTTTTTTCTTGAGTACCACCTTGTAGTGTGGAATCCTCGCATTATACTTCAGTTTCTACATTTAAAAACAGGAATTTAGTTGTAAAGGCAGAATGTAGAAAATCATTAGTAGCAAATATATATGAACGCAGAAAAGTAACACCACACACATAATTATAGACGAATCAGGTATGTATGCGCAGGTGCATGCACACACTCATAATAACAAACACGCATGCATGCAATTACTGCTTATAAAACTACATATGCACACACAGGAAATCAAATAAAATCTTGCAAGGTTCAGGTCTTTTATTTTCTCTCTTTCCTGTGTCACTGTAAGTCCTTTGTAAAAGTCATATTTCTTAAGAGACAATTAACATACCAATACTAATGTAGCTCCTCTACAAACTTTATCTGATGTAAGAATTGTTTAAAATTTCAGCAATATTCTCACAGATAGATAAACACAAAGTTTACTTAAATATCATTGACCTCATTTACAGCAATAAAATTTAAAGTGCAAGCCACAGTTAAGACCACGGCCGGTATGCTAAATCCAATGTAGGGAACTTGATGTACCAATCAATGCTCACCCTTTTCTGTACCTCTAACTGCTTCTGCAAGTCTTCAGGAATTAATTTTGACTGTTTCAAGAAGGCAACTCTGTCAGAACCTGCCCTAAATACCTTGAAAATCATGGAGTTATCTCTGTAATAAATAGCAAATTATTTATAATTTATTACAAATAGCAGCTGTTGCAATATGCTTTTAAAATAAACATAACTCCCCTAAAATCCAAAAAAACTTCAAGCAAGAATGAATTAAAGCAAAAACATAAGCTTAAAAATCCTTTTTAATATAAAACTAAATATATCAAAATAAATTATTTCTTCCTGTTAATCATAAGAATGTTAGTAAACATATTAAAAAATACATTTGTACAACAAAGATGCCATCAAGTCTTACAATCTTTACCCACTGGACATAAGCTTGATTTAAATGTTAATATCCAGTAATTGGAAATGGTAAACAAACATGTACGCCCAAAAGTAGAAATTGACAAGGATATTTGTTTGTTGAACAATCTTTTGCAAGTTCAATTATTGCTAGTTGCTAATAAAATCATTATATCATAATATAAGTAGAATAGAACTAAATATTCCTAAAATGTGTTAAAATGCAGGAGATAAATAAAAATCAACAGTTACAATGTGATAATTGTGAATGCAACAACTGAGATCAAATTAGTTTTCACTCATACTTCTGCCTACTCACAAATGCACCCCCACTTAGCACCAAGTACCCTCCTCCACACATTGTTTGGTAGATATATTTTTTGCCTTTGTATGCTGAACAGAATCTCCCTTTCTCCAACAAATTCTTGTTGAATTAACCAGATGGAAGGGAAACTGGTGAATGAGATATCTGATAAGTTATTTATAGCACAGACGGAAAGATCTAGTGCAGATGTCTAGGTTTTTTCTAGGTCAGAAACATGTAAGACTAGTTTGTCTTTCATATCCATTTACTGGCAAATCTCAATGACATAATATATTAAAGGTCTTCTGTTAATACAATGAAAGAAAATGCACAAAAAAATTACTAAAAAACAATATATCCAGCTGTGTATGATGGGGGCTAGTCAGTTTGACCCAAAACAACATAACCCAAGCCATACTGTCGACCTTGTTCGAGAGTCAAATCATTCCCTGTCATGATCAAATCATCCTGTAAATCAAATTGACCCAAGCCCATATGTCTAATCGATCACTTATAATGACACAATTAGTTTTCAGCATAGGAATGATTTTGTCTTGCGTAGGACAATCTGGGCATGGAAGGGGTCAATCTGACTCTGAGGCGAGCTTGATATAGCCGGGGCAATGTGGGTACTGGGCTGAAGTGACAAATTTCTTAGATATGTATATAGAAACAGGGATTACAATAAAAGATGTAAGATGTCATACATAATGAAATAATGATACACTTTAAAAGTGTATAAACTAAGTTCTCAGCATATGAGTTTGGTCTCAACATGCTTATGAGTACTAATACACTATTAGTAATACACTTAGTACTTACTTAATACTCCAGTCAATACTATCACTTTCTTGTGCAGGATAAAAGTATCTTAGGGTACATGTCCCCTTTCCACTTGTTTCTTCTATAGAATGATCTGCAAAAGAAAACCATAATGCTGACGGATAATGACAATAAACATAATTTGTATATCTTACTCATGGAAAAAAAAGGGAGGTTTTGCACTCATGAGTTAGTGTGCTTGACTTTATATCAAAAGTTTGTGAGTCAGTAAACAGAGAACCTCCTCCATCCACCTAGCAGCAAATGAGTTTCTGAATTATAAGCAAAGGAAGGCAAAAGAAGACTGCTGGGGTCTAGACACAGTAAACCACTCGCTTCTATGCCTCAAAAGTTCCTAAGCCAAGAACCTTTCAAGGCACTTACTTTTATGTGCAAATGATATAATTTGGACTTTAACTTATGAATGCTGATTTAAGTGAATTCTAAATAACTATAATTATTCAAACATAAGGGTAGCATTAACATTCAATTAAATTAAATACACCGTTTTCCTGTACCTTCATGAATGTTATACTTAAATGGCCTCCTTTCACATCTTTACAGCTAAGAAAATACAAAACCTCCCAGTAACTATTACACCCATCATCTCTTCTTATCAGTATCAATTAATTCACTGTTTTTACATTTTAAAAACATATTCACTACAGTTACAGACTAAATAATATAATAATGTAAATAACATCGAAATTAACCACACCTTTTTAGTATCGATAAATCGAAATTAACCACACCTTTTTAGTATCGATAAATCATTTTGAATTGTCATTTGCTGCATAGTATTGGTGCTCTAAGTGCGGTAGACACTGATATGATGCTGTGTGATATCATGCTGTGCGAAGGACTGATGGTTTTGGTGGTGAGAAAGTGGTTTAGAGGTGGGTAGACCACCTGTTGGTGGTGTTAATGTGGTGAAAGGGTGGGACTTTGGTGGTGAGAAAGTGGTTTAGTGGTGGGTAGACCACCTGTTGGGGGTGAGAAAGTGGTTTAGAGGTGAGCAGACCACCTACTGGTGTATTAAAGTAGGGGAGAGGGTGGTATTATGGTGGGCTTCTGATGGGATACCTACTTCGGGCCTACTTGTCCACCAGTTACAAAACCCATTGTGGCCCGATGAGTGGCTTCACCAAGTAGGGCACATCTTAAATCCCACAGGGCCCATATTTTGCATGCTGGGTCACTCATGAATCTGGTGGGAAGACCCATCCCCACCCCTTTTTAGAAGCTAGACTGGTCTACTGTATATTTTAAACCACCCTCTTAATATGCATTCAAAAGTTAAATTACAGAGCTATTTTATTTATTATTTATGAAACAAAAATCAAGTGCATCACCAATTATATATAACTACTCACTGACGAGCTCTGGCAAATCGACTGCCTTCTGAGTTAGTCCACTCATATTTTGAATATAGCAGTTCTGAGACTGAGAATTATTAAAAATCGCCAGACCATTTGACGGTGTCTTCTTGGTTTCATCTGGTTTAGTATGTAAAATAAACTTCACATTATTAATGTTAGTTCGCATTGATGGTTTCTAAGGGAGTGCACTCCTCCCTGTACTTGTCTTACTTGTCTCCCCTGGACTAGACGACAAGATGGCGGTGAACGCTACCCGACCGCTAGTAGTTCCAAAGCATTATGATCCTATGTTTAAAGGTAGTTTACTTCAGAGTCATTGAACCCGCGGGATGATAATAATGCGTTATTTTTTAATATCATTGA
The DNA here is from genome assembly GCA_004794325.1 of Pomacea maculata. Classification (NCBI taxonomy): domain Eukaryota; kingdom Metazoa; phylum Mollusca; class Gastropoda; order Architaenioglossa; family Ampullariidae; genus Pomacea; species Pomacea maculata. The sequence goes on from SRHC01001051.1 coordinate 86,629, forward strand.
TATTGATATTATTCATGATTACAATGCTTTCTTTATAGTGGACGTTTTGCTGCACGAACCAACGATAGCGTCGCTGTCAACGGGAGCTGGGGAGATAAAAGTGGAAGTAGCTGCGTTGTGCTCTCAGCTGGAAGTTCTGTGCAGAAAAGAATTACTAAACGTATAGCACATTTTATTCTTCTCAAGCTCATTCCTATAAAGTAACTGTGTTTTTATTACTACTAATTGTAACACTTCTTTTATTGACATGCACACTCAAACAAAGAAAAAATGCAAATGGAACTCCTAGCATGTTTGATAATGCAAGCATCTACACTATTTCTATATAATAATAAAGCACAGTTTGATGGAAATCCATGTCAAAAACTAGTTAAATTCTTTGCGCTTTTATCATGTATTTTTTTTCTCTTAGCAACCTTCACATAGGATTGATAATGGGAAGGTCAGCAACTCTTTCAGAAGTAAAGGTAAACAAGCATAGCATTTTTATGTGTGTATGTGATGAAAAGGGATATAATGGTCAAATTTTGTTTTGTTTTTGTATAAGGAATTTCTATAGCATATCAGCTTTGTGCACAGGAAGATTTCCATACCTGATGACTACTGACATATAGGCCACCAAATATGATACAAAATCTGTTTTCACTTCTGGCTTTTCAGCTAAGCTTCTCATCAAACAAAAAAGCACAAATATTAGAAATTCAAGAGTTCATCAACTTGCTAAGAACTTTTTATGTGTAAGGAGGCTTTAGCAGCATAATTTAATGCAGAACTCTGGCAAAAGGAAAACTGTATGTGTTACTGCAGAGGCATTATTGACATTATTGCCATGACCATGTTACTAACAGTAAACCACCTAAAACTAGAATAAAATACAAGTACTGCACATAAGTGATTTTCTTTTAATTATACTGCGCAATGGTATCGTGTGAACTTACGATTAGTGACTGAAACATTATTTTTAGTACTGAAAACAAAAGGCTATTGTTAATATATTAACTTGAATATAATGTATTTTAAAATTGTGGTAGATGTATCTCTTCTTATCATTTCACTGCTTTGAACTTCTTTCCTGATGTTTAAAATTACAACTTATTAAAATGAATATGATGTATAAAAGTTTTAAGTACACTTAAGACATTGTTGTGTGTCATATATGCTCATTTACTATATATTGTCCCTGCTAGTTCCATGGTTTTTTTTTTATTATGTCAACTCTTTTCTCCAGCAAATCTTATTATTGACCGGATGCGCCATGTGCTGGTCAAAGATAGGACAATCCATTCTTCAGTAGAGGTAAGTAATATCTGTTGGGTTTTTTTTCCAGCCAGTCATATAGTCATGCTGAAGTGCTACTTTTGCATATGCATGATGTTTCTGTAACCTTCTTCAAGTGGATATGCAGAGGGACATAAGTATCAATTTTCCATGTGTCATTAATAACAAAAAGCTTTGAAGGAAGGTAATTCTGTTATATTTTGCACTTTATTATTTCCAATGTTATTTATACCAGAGGAATGGTTACATTGTAGAACTTTTCTTTTAATGTATTGCTTGTGTGTTCATCTAATTATTTCTGTCTTCTAGGAATACTTAGGAATTACAAATATGAGCAAAATGTTTCCAAGGGCTGTGCAATACATCAAAGACTCTAAGAGCTTCTCTCTTGTATCAAAGCAGACTCATCTGGATGGTAAGTTAATCATCTGATAAAAATGAGTATATCTGGTGGCCAGCTGCTTAACATAAAATAATGTTATGTTTATTCTTATATTTTAGTCTGAATTCTTCAAAAATGTCTTCTTTTATTACCAGAGAGGTGGTTCAAGTTCCTTGAATAAAACTAATATCCATAGTTATTCAGCATCACAGACTTCTCTAATCTTATTAGGACTAAAATCATTGAATAATTTTCATTTTCCCATATTGCTTTTTCCAACAGCAAATATGAAACAGTATTTTATACATGCACTTTTTATTTGACATCAATAGCAGTTTTAACCTCCCCAATTATTAGCTGAAAATATTATAGGAAGATGATTCAATGGCAAATAATACTTGTCATTTCCTGCTGATGAAAGGCATTAACTTAGCAAGCACTGGTTTCTGATTGCAGAGTTCTTGTCTATTTGACATGCCTGTATTACAATCTAGTACATGATTAACAAAATTAAACTTGGATCCTTTTCAGATTATAAAAATCTGTTACAGAGTACATAGGTGCTATGTCTCACCTTCATCAGATAGCAACATTATCACATCAGATTAATGAGGATATTATCAAATCTCAGCGGCCCAAGTACCTGGCACATCAACTGGCCTTGTTATATGTATGTACAACTCACACTTGTGTGTGCAAATATTTAAGAGGCAGCTTTGAATAAAATGTTTGCCTTGCTTTCTCTCTCTCTATATATTTATCATTTTTTCTTTATGTGACTAAAAATGGAAATAATAAATTTGCATTTGAAATAACTACACTCAGCACATTAAACAAATTAAAAAAAACAAGGTTAATTTGTAGTACAAAAAGGAACAGAAAGATGAGCACAATAACAGAAGAAAGTGAAGGCACAGAGGTAACAGCCACAGTGGAAAGTAATCAACAAATTAATCATCAGGACTGACTCATTAAGAGATATGAAAGGAGGGAGAGAGAGCGAACAGGTTAATAGTAAAAAGTGTTTAGGATTAGTGTTAATGGGAATGATGTGCTCTTAATGCACATTTCAAAGACTCAGTGGTTGATAAATGACAGATAGAAAAAGGGAGTTTCATTGCTTTGCTGCATTACAGCTATAAAGGTGGTTGAAACTAAAGGAACAACCAGGAGAAACATTGCTAAATTTATGATCCGGTGCCAACATCGAATCTATATTTGTGTGAATGTCAGAGCTCTTGTGGATGAAGTAGTAGCTGAAGACCTATGATAGGTGTGAAGCTAGGGTAGTGGTATTACATTTCTATGTACAGTCAATTGACTGCATTTGTCATTTTTTTGGAAAGATGCATTCTGGTATCTGGGCTTCAAGGGATGTAACTTTGGCTCTGGGGAGTCACTGAGCAAAACTCCATGATTTCAGTACTAGTGTGCCGATGAGACAGATGAGCAGTACGATTGTGGGCAGTTGCTTGTCATGTAAGAAAGATGTGGCAGAAGCTCAGAGGAATCAAGAGACATAGCAGCTTGAAGTGCATTTTACAAGCTTTGAAACAATCAACAGAAATAAGGTTGGAGTTGTTCAGTCCAACAGAGCAATTGCTTGTTTAACACCCGATCATGTGGAATAGTAACAATAGAACCCACAAAGAAAACAACAGATTTCTTAAAAGGACAGTCAGCATGTTAGCTTTAAAGGTACAGGTGTTTAACAAGCTGAATGTCCATAAGTTGAGAACAAAAATAAAGATGAAAGATAGTCTCATCTTTGGATAGATGGCTTACAGATGAAGAAACAATTTGCACATGACAACTGTATTCTGCTTCATGTGTGTGAATCTGTGTCCACATGTACATGCTTGTCCACACCTGTCTGCATTTATGTAAGAATTTTCAAACTTTGTTTTGAATTCTGTCTTGTTTTGTAATTCTTGCAGCAATCAATTTCAAGCCTGAAGAACATTGAGCCACTGAGTCAGCACAAAAAGAGCATAGAGGAGAATTTTAAAGCTATAAAATCTGTTCTTATAAATGAGGACCAGCCTAACGATCCTGTTCCAGACGAGCTCAGAAAGTGGTCAGAAGTTTGTCTTTTATCTGTTACCTTTAAAATTCCCTCTCTCTCTTTGACCTACTCTAACTTGTCTAGAAAATTGTACTTTTTGTAATGTCAGTAGCTATATGTTAACTGTGTATGTTAACTTTGTCTAGGAATTCCATTTTTTCATGGGTTTTTTTTTTCCTTACACGTAAGTTTTCTGTTTATTCTATTTTAGGGTGTGGGAGCTGACCAATCAGATTACAAGGATTGTTGAATCTCTGCCATCCACGCTTACCCAGCATGCTTTGCTGCCTTCTTGCCTTTTGATTCAGACATGAAAGCAAGTGAGCAGGGAAGAAAAGGAGAAGACACTAGGAAGAGAATGTGAAATGTAAGATGGCAAGTCAGTAAGAAAATGAAATTGAAAAATACTGAGAAACCAAGAAAGAATGAAAGAGAGAGAGAGAGAGAAGGTCTAAGAAGAAATTCTAAATCTCTGAATGGTTAGCTTGGTGCCATGAATAAAAAAAGTTAGATCTTCTACTTATTTTCAACAAACTTGTAAGGAAATAATTATCCAGAAAAGGAACTGCAAGTTTTTAAAGAAGAGTTCCACATGAGATACTTTGATGTGAAGATATGTTTGTGTGTAAATGGATTTCTGTTTACGATAGAAATGTTCTAGATGTAAGCATTGTAAGTTTGTTAATGGCTTGCTGGCATTATGTTTATTGATCCATGATAGTAAGATAATTGATTAGTAAGTCAGAGCTATTTTCTGTTTGATGTGCTTGGATCATAGGAAGATTATAAATATACTTTGATCTCAGGTGGATTTTACCTACACCACTTATGTTGAGAGAGAATTAGTTTCTTACTGATTTTGGGGGGTTTACCTATTTGTGAAATTGTGCTTTTTTAAATAAAGATATTAGGGTGAAACCTCTTTATGACTGACAGTTTGGGTTCTGTTTATTTGCAGAAGCTGCCAGTTGAATAAAAATTAAGTACATTTTCTGGTCCACCATTTACTATATAATACAATTTTCTGGAGAAACCACATAAAATAAATAAAGCATATTTGGAAAGAGACTGCTTGTTCATCGGGCTACCAGTCATTTTAACATACTGCTCCAGTTATATCTACCCCTTGCCGAAGGCAAATCAACCTTCCGATGACCATATCATCCCAACACTGAAAGTCTAATTGCTCTAGGCCCAAAAAAACAAATCAAACTCCCATAAAGGAGTAGGTATTAAGTTCGAATTTTACAAACAGAGCTATGCATTGTTGAAACAAGTTCAGCGACTATATTACTTAACTAAAATGACCGCTTGGCAATACACATTGAGAGAACAAATCACACAATCATGCATAACATGATTTTCTGGATGTTCGTATTAAATGTGTAGCCTAGTGGTGGGGGTTGTGGTGTGATAGGCTGGCAGTTGTTAGTTTTTGGTGGGACCTGCTGAGGCATCGCGAAAGAGGATAGTTGGCTGAGGTTAAAGCTGTTAATTGCCCCCGTCAAAATTTCACATTAGCACATAAACGCAATTTTCTTTTAAATAAATTGAAAAAAAAAAGAAAGCCTGTGCCACCACTGTTCTTTAGTTTGGAGGTTCTTATTAAATATATATGCAGAGGCTGCGTTACTATAAAATAGGTGTCACTGCTTGGGCATTTATTAAGCCTGGGCCTGGTCAGTTCGACTTTCAGTATTGGGAGGATGTGGTTTTATGTGGAAGAGTATGGTCAATTTGACTTGGGCAGGAAGTCGATATTGCCAGGGTGATAAGGTGTTTGGTTAAAATGCAATCATTGTTGTCTTTTATCACATCAGTTGACTGTGCTCCATTAACGATCATCTGCAGGCCACATGTATATAAAAATAAAATTCTTGTGACTGACTGTTTGTGGACTTTTGGCAAAAATCACGATCAAAATATATAAATAGTGCATTTGGTCTTCCATGGTACCTGTGTTGATTGACTGCTTTTCCCTGGAGAGTTAGCTCCCCTATAATGGCCAAGGTTCTTTATTTCATCATTTAAATTAACTTGAATGTATTGGAACTTGAAGTCATGGTTCCTTGAATGAAAGCAGACTGGTTGATCTACTTAGACCCCTCTCAGTTATGACTTGATTTTGGTGAATTTTAAGCAAGTCTTAGTAGGGAAATTTGAATTGTAACAGCTGCTGCTGAGAGAGCTGATGGTGAAGTGGCTAAAGAAATTGTCACCAAGAAGGTGAGAGTTGGGTGTTGTGGGTTCATATCTGGAATCTAACATACATATATCTGTGTTATCTGTGGATGTCACAACCCTGTTTACGGGGTTAACCATTGGTGGTTTTCTCTGGTTACTCCAGGTTTTGGAGGTAGTACACTGTATACATATTCACTGTTACTGTTATCTGGGTACAAACGAGAATGGTCTGATGTAAAATTCTCATGGCTTCTCAATACAGGCAGAATGCTTGATATAATTTTGTCTTTAGCAACATGCAAAAGAATTAAAGAAACTTGCACAAATAGTTCAAGTTGGTAGAATCTTCTTGCGTACCCATGAGTTTAAAGGAAATTGACATTTCTGAATACCATTTTCAATGACCCCTTCAAAACAATTTAATAAACATGAAAGCAGGTGCAGACGGACGGCTGGTGGCTGGACAAAAGGTTAGGGAAGAACGTCTGTCAAGTACCACAACCCTGAAGGCACGAAGATATTACGCCCCTTGCTATAATGGCATTTTTTGTGGGTCCTGACTTTTCATCATCGTTGTTCAGAACCAGCTGGCTCACAGTTCATACATTAGTAAAGTGATAGATCTACGGAAATGAACACACAAACGACATCATTTCCTGCTGCACCAGAAAGGAAACTGAGAATGGAACGATATATCTTCATTCTTTAAAGTGCACGAAGAGTGGGGCATGAAGCATCTGTGACCTAGAGTGGAGCAAGAATTTCTACACTGGCTTACAGTATCGTGTGTATCCAGAAGTTTCTAAGCTTGACGTACATGTTCTTACTTTCCAAAATAAAATTCGGACATAATGATGATCTTGAAGAAAAAGATGACCAGGAAGCATTCAGAGAACCAAGTGTTTCAAGTAGCAGGTATAGCCGAAAGTCTGTAGACAGTAAACAGTATTCAACCGGTCAAACAATTAAGCAACCCTTTATGCAGATATACCAGGACAAACCTTTGCTAACAGTTTGCCAGCTTGCACATTTTCTCTCTTTAATGCTTCCGCAGCTTCAGAAGAGGAGCAGGGTGGGCGCCAAGAGGCCAGGAAGGTGCGGCGTGCAGCGGAAGAAGTGAGGAGGATGTACGATGGTGCAAATTGCCCCCCGCCACGACAAGAGGGGACTGCATGACCTTCCAACATGCCACAGAGCGCAGGAAGTGGGTGGGGAGAGCAAGGATGAAGGTGTCTACAACACTATTACCGTCAAACGCGCCTCTACATAGAAAAAACACCATTTTATAAAGAAAAAGAGAAGAGGTGTGATGGGAAGGTAGATTGTACAAGTTGACACGTGGCAAACCAATAGGAACTCCATCTCATTGCCCCATCCCTGAGGCTTTAATTGTGATATTCTTAAAAAAAATGTAATTAATGAGATTTCTACTTCAGTCTGGTGTCGACAGCTGCAGTTTGGGAAACCATAAACATGACTGTTAGGCAACACTGACGTCAGCCGGGGTCAGTCGTGGCGAAGTCGCACTGAGACTCACGTGCTCAAAGGTCATGTAGTTCCTGGCCAGGGTGGACTGGTGTTATTATGAAATATGACTGCAGATGAAAATCTCCTGCAGTGGAAATGCATTTCCTGATGTGTAGACATGCCACGGGAGACCTCTGGTAGTAAGAGTGTAGTGGAGATATGCTCTATTACATCATCACATTGACATTTACATCCAGTGAAACTCCTGTCTGCTTGATCATCGTTTCGTCTATTTTTAGGGCACAACCAAGATATAGCTTACATAAATCTTTTAAGAAAGTCTTAAAAGTCTTTTTAAAAGTCTAACTTTAAACTTTCTCTTGACTCTGTCTCTCAACCACACACACACACGCAGAACGAATAATGAACCACATCACCATCATTATCTTTGTCCTCCTTTCTGTCGTCAGGCAAGGAAATAGAAAAGTAGGAGAGTAAGCCAAGTCATTTCGTTATCAACTGTCTATAACCGATGACAAGTGGCATAACTCTCTCTAGCTCCATTCAGACAGAAGTATGCACAGCACTTTGTATTCAGTTTGATTTGTCTGTCCTGCCACTCTACCAGTCTCAAGGCAAAATTTACTGCAACCAGCAGTTATAATGGCTGGCTGCCCCCAAAATAATTACACAACCTTGTTGGTTTTGGTTTTGTCGGAATTGGTGAACACCACTGGTCAGACACACATCATGGTTCCGCTGAATGGCTTTGTTTCCCATTAGTCAAGCTCAGTTCATTCCCCTGGTCTGTGCCGGATGTGATGGATGAGGATGTAACAAACGGATGCAGCAAACGACAATTAAAAATTCTCCGTAGTTCGCTCCGCTGAGTGGTGGCAAGCAGGTCTTCTATGGGAAGGTCTGTGCACTCTTATGTTCACAGCCAGTTCCGACTTTCTCGACCTCAACATCGGCTCCCTTGAGGGTGTCCAGAACGATCATTCTTAAGCATGGGGTCACGTGGACGACCGGAAAGTCTAGACTGGGTGCCGTTGCCAAAAGAGGTTCCTTGGGGCTTAGCATGGAGGCGACTGTACTTTGAAATAGTGGGTCTTGTTCTTCAGAAATTTGGAACATTCCTTAAGTATAGGGACTCTGTCTGGATTTTTTCTCTCCAAGAAGCAGCGTTCACATCTGGTACCCCATATTCTCTGCACTCTCTATCTCGTGGCTGGGTCACGCGGGTCACGCCGGTCGCACGTGCGACTTGCACTGCTGTGACGTCAGAGCTGCCCTTACAAGGACTGGGGGCCATATTCATGACAATGACAAATAACAAATCTTTATTTATGAAGGAAACAGAACAAGCAACTGTTTTGCATTTTTAACACCTAGCCCTCGATCTACAGGAAACATTGCATGACTACGAAGACACTACAATAAAACACGAGAGATAATCAGATTATATATGCAAAGATCGGGGTTGATGTCTTATTGGACTGATTTTTTTGACTAATAAATAACATGTGGTTTATTTATATTTTTTTATTGCTCATAATGGATGTTTACGTTGGGTCGAAGGCGTCTGCAAGCTATCAAAGGTTTTAATATGAATGTTTGAGAAGCCCGGCTTTGGACTGGTGTACACTGGACTCTGTTTGCTGTAGGTAAGAAGGAAAACTGTATCTGAACATTTCAGTCTCATCTTAAGTCGATTCTTGGTATTGGATATTGAGTTTGAGATAAAAGATATCGACATTTGGTCTTTAGCTGCGGTTCTGTATGTTCTGGTTGAGAGAAAGGACTTGAAGAATTGGATGGATGGAGCAGTAGCTAAGCTTGTAAAGCAACTGAAGCTGGAGTAGTTTTATCAAGAGTTCAAACAGAGGTGGTAGTCTCATGGTGGTAGCAGCAGGAGGTCACTTGGTGCATCCATCATTCACTGGTCACGTGAGGCATCCCGTTATGGTCTGTTGGCTGCCTCTTGCAACTACAGTAGAGTAGAGCCGTCTGCTGGCATTGGGGATCCTGGGGTAGGGTGGCCTGTGTGTCACTCCTCAGACCCACGTGTGGGGAATGGTGTAAGTGGGATGAGGGTCTGTCGGTGAGGGACGTGAGGTTGGGCTGGTGCTTATGGAAGTGGGGTCAAGGGTGAAATTCGTGAAGGTAATTTGTTATCCAGAAGCACAATGGGGAAATCAAGAAAAACTTCTCGTCTCCGTGGTTACGACGGACTGTATACATCCAACAGATATTGCTATACCCGAAGGGATCTTTACCACTGAATTATAATTACAGTACTGAGAGTAATGCAGCATCCGAGACAAACACAAGACATTTGACCTTTGATCTACACGTGACACCGACTCACCCTCGCTCCATGAATACGCTCCCTGATCACATGATGTCCGCGGCGATGATGTAGGTGTTGCTGGGTCACAAAACTGAGGACAATTTGTGGAGTGGAAACCATTCTTGGCCTAGCGAAACTTATTTTAAAGCTTCGTTTACAGTAGGAAAGTTATCTGTTAGTATCGTTCGCTCCTTTGTAAAGAATTCCTCCCTCCCTGTCTTCATTTTTTTCTATTATTTTATTGTGTGCGTGCGTGTCCACGCTCGCCATTGTGCGTGTAGGTGCATGCATGTTCGTGCATGTGTGCACATATGATAACAGAATGATAACTTTTATTTCTACTTAATTAAAAAATAATTACATGTAAAAGCGATCGGTCTAGTGAACTTTACCTCTTCCTTTCTGTGCTGTCTTCCAACATCATTTACACAAAAAAATCTTCTCATGACACAAAACATTTTTGTAAATCAGCCGACTGACACTCGCTTTTAAGCAATTTCTGGTTTATTCCTGGCCAGCCAAACATAGACTGTTATTCACTTCTACATGCAAACAAGTCTGAAAAAATTAGTCTCAGCATCAATCACTTTGTTGGGGGACGTAGGTGTTACAAACAGGTGAGACGACAAGCAGGTCAACCAGGGAAACAATTCTTTTATTTTGAATTGCCACTGTTGCAGGTGCATAGAGGTCCTGCCGACCACAAATTTCATTGTCGGTATCGTCAGATGAAGAGAGAATGGTACAACAAGATTGCTTGACTCCGCTTCATTCGTTCAATCGGATTGAGAGAGGGAAATTATGGAGAACTGATGCTGATAGATCGACGTCCTCTTGCATGTCTGCAATGGAGACCAGGGTGCAGGCTCCAGGACATGGTAGTCCGCACTAAAGATTTTGTTTACAATAGTAGAAAACAAAAGTAACATTGTAAATGAAATAGCTTTCCAACACTTCTGAGAGAGTAAGACAGAAGATACTGATAGAAGGATAGAATAAAATCAAGAAAGAAGCTAAAATAATTCAGGATACGTACTGGCAGATGAGAGGGATGGACAGATAGACTGACGGACGACAAGAGTGAATAAACTGCAGTGGGAACAAGCATGAGTACAAAGGACAAGGATCTTGAACACGCGCCAGCCAGGCCAGGCCTGGTGCTAAAATGTTGTTCAGCAGGTCAGGGCCCTGGAGAGAATGGACAGAGTGAACGTGATAAAACACTGTCCTTTGCCATTATCCTGCTCCCTCCGTCCCGCGCACAGCGGAAACGAGAAGTCGGAGGAGTAATGTAGGGTACACAGTGGTGATACTTCATGGGAAAGTGGAGAAGCTCATCGATTCCCCCCGTGTCGGTCCAGGCATTCAGAACTATGCTGGTAAAAACAAAACAAAATAGTAAGCATGGCCGGCCGACCAACTAAATGACCAACCGATCGGCTAAACAAACAGACAGACAGACAGACAGACAGACAGACAGACAGAAAAACAAACACACGAACTAACTAATAAGCTAACGAACAAACAAACAAACAAACACAAGACCTAACTAACAAGCTAACAAACAAAGGAACAAACAAACAAACAGACTAATAAACAAACTAATAAACTAAGGAACAAACAAAGGAACAAACAAACAATAATAAATAAACTAGCAAACAGAGGAACAAACAAACAATAATAAATAAACTAGCAAACAGAGGAACAAACAAACAAACACAAGACCTAACTAACAAGCTAACAAACAAAGGAACAAACAAACAAACAGACTAATAAACAAACTAATAAACTAAGGAACAAACAAACAATAATAAATAAACTAGCAAACAGAGGAACAAACAAACCAACGAACTAACAAAGAAACAAACAGAATAATAGACAAACGAACAAACTAACGAACAAACTGTCTTGAGTACCCATAGACACATATAAGCACACAAACGCACACATAATTATTATAGAAGAAAGAAATAAAGAGTACAATCACCCGGTGTTAGACTAAGGAAATTTCAAAAAAAAGTGGAAAATGAATAGCTGTGGTCATAATCAGGAGAAAGACCAGTCTCTTCCAGTTCTCGTTATGACTGAATGTTGCCAGATGTGAATATTTTAAAGAATTGTTGGTTTTTTTTTAATCATGGCACGGAGCTTGGAACTTCCATTGTGAGGGAGTGGCGCTTGGGAGGATAATTATAAAGATTCTTATGTTAAGCTGATGCAAGGATGAGTCACAGGCGGGGAGGCCACTGCAGCAACAGCTGCACATATTCTTTGCACATAAGATGCACATACAACAGCTGCATTGATTCACAGCACAGCCTATACCCGGACAACTACAGCTGTGAGTGGAGCAGCAAGACAACTGCTGCTGCTGCTTCATCTTTACACGTGAAACGATGCTGGAGACATCTTTCTGTACCGCTGCACATCTTTCTCGGAGTGGACAAGTACTTTGTGTCTCACTTCCTCATTTGTCTACTATCCTCAATGAGTCAGGCATCCACCCCACAGCTGGGTTAGCTCGGGGAAAAAGTCACTGCGTCACACGGGTTTCGAACCGCCGGTTTGGACACTGCTGCTTTAATGCTGTCTTCTCACGGTTAAAGTCCATTGGAAGGGGTGGGGAAAGTTTAAAAAAAGTTTTTCAGTAATTGAATTTTTTGCCACAGAGATGTCTTTTTAGTTTAGAGTCAAAGAGCATTAAAAAAAAAAAAAAAAGAAAGCAGCGGGGTGGTGTTGATTGAAGAGAATCGGCAGAAAAAATGTTCTCGCCACGTCGGCTGCCACCGTTGGGTGACGGCAATCTTCTCTCCCTTTGTCTGCTCTCCTGTGCGCATGAATCACGTTGTGGGGCGATTGTGTCAACGAGCGGCTGTTGTTCGGCCTGTGACTGAGATCACACAGGGCTGGCATCTCGATAATACAGCAATAACCTGCTGCCATCCTCGTCATCTCACTCTGATTCACCCTTCTTTCTCTCCCTCCATGACATGTGTGTGCGTGCACGTGTGTATGTGTGTGTGCGTGTGTATGTGCGTGCACATGTGTATGTGTGTGTGCGCGCGCTCAAGTTCATTATTTGTGCATATGTGGATTTCTACATCAGTTTCTTTCGTTTGCAAGTACAAATGTAAGGAAGGAAAAACAAATGTCACAAATATGAAAAAAGCAACAAATAAACAAATACAAATCTTTCTCATGTCTTCCTCACGCAGAAGTTTCAAGATAAATTTCAATTAACCATCAAATGAACAAAAAGCTTTTTTTATATAAACTCCCTTAAATAATTATTTTCCCTACATTTGTGTGACCCTCTGTCCATGGTCAACGCCCATCTTCAGTGTTGAGTAGCTTTTCACCCCAAGACATCCCCATCTGTACCACCAACAGCCTCTTGCCAGTGATTTAGTGATTTAGTTGTGGGTGTTACTCCCTACATTGTACTTTTTTCTCTTTTCAGCATCCAGCTACATTTGGCTGTCATCTCAAGATGACATCTGTGTCACGACGACACCCACGCCGACAGTTCCTTTCGCCACTACTCAGGATGTGAATAACTTGATTAAGACAAAGAGGACAAAGCAGCTCCACCTCACGGCAAGAACACAAGACCTTATTGACTCCACAGCAAAAAGCTTGCGCAACCAGCAGTCCGCCTACTCCCCACCACTCCTCCGAGAAAAAAACTGAGTCCTCAAGAATTTCTAAAGATAAATATAAAAAGAAATTTTAGAATGAAATGCGATTTTAAAATGGATGTACGATGGATAGAAGTTGAAAAGTTGTATTGACTTTTATGTTTTTTGTTGTTTTTTGCAAAAATCACAACAACAAAAAATAAAATAAACAAAAACTGGAAAAGATCACTAGTTATGCTTCTTAAAAACCTTTCATGAATGCCTGGAAACATGGTAGGGATGTCGTACACGGAATGGAAATCCATAAAACAGAACTCGGGGTGACAGCGCCCGCGGGTTGACAGCCAATAGTTAAATAATGTCTTCCAGTACAACCACTCGTACTGTGTGCAGGGGTTCGATTCTGGGAAACATTGACCAAGATTTCACATTTTTGTGGAGTCAGAAGAAGAAATAAAGAGAAAAGAGGATCGAATTGCCCTCTGTGAATGTATAATGTACTAATCTACTGATGTACTGAAGTGTTACTTATTTCATGGACATTTAATTACTAGTTGTCCTTTTCTTTACATTCGTCTTATTAGATAAAACTGGGGTGGGGATGAGGATGGGGTTGGGGGAAGCTCTTGTAATGGCAATCGCATGATGGAGGAAGACCAACTTTTATCTCTTTCAAATTAAACTGACTTTAGGGCCGACTGTAGCAGGAGGTGACTAGTTTGAAAAATTGTTCTTCACTACTGTCATTATCACATCCTCGGCTGTCAGCACCACGTGATGTCACATTGTCGAGAACACACTTTGTGTGTGTATATGTGTATGTCTTTTTATTTTTATTTTCTGTCTTGCCGTTCCCTGTCTGTGTAACTGTATAAACTGTTAAAATGTGCTGAAATACACCGTTGTTATTATCATTTATTCTGCCATTCTATACACGTCTGTCTATCCATCAACATAACAAACAAAACAAGTTACCACTGTCATCTCATACCTCGAGTGACGTATCCATAGCACCAGGCACTCAAGAGAAAAGCTGTATACTTAACGATCATCATCAAGGCAGATAACCCTCCCACTGTCTACCAACCACGTGATCGGAAACCTCCCACTATCACTGACGTAGGCAGTCTGGTTTTATTGTTCCCCATGATCTGTACTCATCAGTCGCAATGAAAGTAAAGAAAACATTACTCATTCTGACTTATACGTTAAAGGACATCAGGTAACGAAAACAAGTTCACTCCCCTCCCCGTCTGTTATCTCCCCTTGTACATCATTTCCTGTTGGGGCTGGCTGTTCTTACTGCTATGAGTAAAGTAAATGTCATCCAAACGTGTGTGTATGATTAATTGACATTGACCTTTCGCTTGAAGAGAGTAACCCTGACCTATTATTAACTACTTGTTCGCATCTTGCCAAACCGGACTTTTAAATGACAAAACAAACAAAATTTAGCGCTCTTTCACAATGGAAGACATTGTTGTAGATGCTTAAAATTCTGCAAACTCGAGATGAGATTTCAAAGTATAGAAGAGAAAGATTTTTGCCATGAGAAGAAAAATAAATATGACGATCATGGAACATTCGTATGAACAAAGGAAAGAACAAAGTACGGAATGAAATTTAAAAAATGTAAGAAGGAATAAATAAATGAAGGGAGGATCGTAGGAAGAAACAAATAAACTAACAAAGAACAAAAATCCGTGGTATTATTTTATTTGTAGGGAGGGGCACAAACAACTTGTCACACAGGGCGGCTAAACAGCTGATGGCGGGTAAGACGCCGGGTAATGGATGAGAGGTGTTTCGTCGGCTTTTCTTTTCTTTTTTTCTTGTCTGCAGGGCGTTGAAAGTTTAGCAGTTTGTAGAAAAAGATCAACTGAAATGATTCAGTATGAAAAAAGAAACAGGAACAGCTTGATGCAAATACAAGACAACGCTGAGAAATTCCACAGAGCAGGTGAGAGAGAAAAAGATTGATGGACAGGTAGAAAAGAATGCTGGTAAAAATAAGTCAGCAAAAAAGGAAAAATCCACTAAGTGCAATTTCACAACAAATTAAGGTATCATGAGTAATTCTTATTTGCCACCAACTCAGAAACACAGCACCAGGCACAGAAATTTAAATCCTGATGAGATAGCTTTAAATTATTAGAAAGAAAAAGCAATGTAACCCTTTTAATGTGAAAAAACTATCTTAAAGACATACCAAGACTAGTCAAGAGCGAAGGAATAGCCAGACAGCAAAGAAAATGCAGTTTTGTGTAAAGTACCCGTATTTAACTTACAAATTAGCACAGCCTACGAAAATAAAAAAAACAACTTAAAATCCTGGGAAAAGGATTTTTTCTCGCAAAGCTTTTAGTGATCAGCAAAATAAAAACCCAGAGATTAGTGTAGACGGTATTTTCAGACAACTAAATATAACTACCTTTGTAGTCTGTCCTCGTTGTACTGAGAAATTCTGATGTTTGTCATTCTTCAACGGATTTTCCTTTGTGTTTGTCATATAGGAAGTCAAGACAAAAAAAAACTTTATTCTTTTCACATTCAGGATGTTGTAAAGACATGAAACATGTGAAGTGACATCTCTTTATTTATGTTATGGAAATAAATAAATAAGAATTGCCTTGTCAGTTCTTCCTGTAACAGTAAATGTAATAAATGTCTGCAAAATAAACAGTGATAAATATTAGCTCTCCAGAAATGTCATCTTTGTAGCATTCCAGGACAGATGAACTTGGTCAGGGTTAAAGTGCTTGTGAGAAAGAGAGAAGAAAGAAACGGAGCTCAGGCTCTGAGATATTCAGTGATATTCTCTAGAAGCCGATTAATGCCGTGCCTAACCTGACAAACATCGTCGAACAGGTAGGTAGACAGGTTTGACAAGGTGTGTGAAGGTCCCACGACTGGTTTTAGGGTGAGCACCCAGGGTCAACCTGAATATTTTAAATGTTTGTCATCCACTTGACGCTGATTTATTTTGGAGGGTGTTGTACATCATGGCTCCCTATTCACACATTTTGCCTGACAAATGTGAGTCAGGTAAGTAGAAACCCATCAGCCTGGGCCTAAACACCCACCCACGAGTGTTTCACCGACAACAAAGGTGTTCCTGTGACACAAGCGTAGGAGTCGGACAAGACAGCAACGGAGGGAAGCAACTTTCAGCAGGTGGTTGTGGGAGACAGAACTGCGCAGATGCACTGCTACTATTATATATCATCCCAGTCATTGAGTTTGTACATTCAGTGAGTCAGCAACAATAGAAGCACGTGACTGTCACAATTCCCGTCGCTAAGTTTTATACTAGGGGTCGCGGCTATGAACCAGACATACATCCCTACCCCCAGGGCTGGTTTCAGATACTCCGTAGTCAAAACTGTTGACTTATACACAAAAAGGGGAACCTTTAGACATTAAAGTCTTTTTCTTTGTCTATTTACAGGATTAACTATCGTTTTCGCTCCATTCCTAATCCCGAGGTAGCATTACTACTGCGTCATGACCGCAGCCCCAGGACTGCCACAGATTAAGACGACACGATGGTCCAGAGGTTACTCATCTCCTGACTCACCAGGATCTGGTGCTGAGTGTCAGGAGCTAATGCACTACTCTTGCCGACACGACACTGTGTGGGGTCACAAGTCACACAAGCACAGGTCATGCGTCTCGCGTCGCAGAGGTCGGAGGTGACGAGGCAGGTGTCCGCAAAGCTCCGTCATGTGAGGTATAGTCGAGGGGGAGCTTGCTCGTCCTTTGGACAAAGTTCAGATCATACGCATGAACTTGAACTCAAATGCTCTGCTTCGTTTTGCTGGTCGGTCAGTCCGTTCTCCTCAGGGGCACCAGGAGCACATTTTGAATTGTAGTCGTGTCCCTGTACCGGAAAAAAACCGAATCACCTCAACCTTTGCTGCGAAAGCTGAGGAGAGAGTGAGATGAACCTTGTCAGTACAGCAGACCTTGTCCTGCAGAAGACTACCAAGCATCTGTATGGACAGATATACGCATATACACATCTCTGATCGTATTCAGACTTATTCTGAGACTGATTTTAAAGAGGATGGGTTGAACAAGAGTCACATGACATCAGGAAGTATTCAAATATCATACTGAAAAATATTTTGCAATAATTACTCGCAACTGTAATAAAATAGGAAGCGACTGGATGGCCAAGTGGTCAGACTGCAGAAGAGACCAAGAGAGAGAAGGGTTTACCCTCACCTGAGTGATGTCGGCAGTATCTTCTCACCTATCAAACATACAAGCACGCAGACAGAGGAAGGAGGGAGAGAGGAGAAAGAAAGAAAGGGGAATCCCCACAGAAAATGGCGCCCAGTCCATATATGGCGAGCAGGTTCCCACGAGTGGGTCTCGCGTGCAGCCAGCAGCGAGAAGGCGAGACACGCAACAACGACCTACACCAGCGCACGAACCACAGCAACACCAACACAGCCAGCGAGCCACCGATGTTACAGATAATCTACACCACCACCTCACTTCCACCACCTCAACTCTCTCTCAATGGCGGTGGCTGGAGTGGGGGGGAGGCAGGCAAGTGTGGGGAGGGGGAGATGACGCGGGGGGGAGCAGTAACGGAAATCAAATTGGAGTCAGAGGTGAGGTCCTCTGGGATGGGGACTGATATAAATGGGGGAGGCAGGACACAATATAAGTTACTTTGATTGCATTTAAGCGTGGCGCAGCTGCAGGTCTCCAACTGCCGCAGTTTTCAAACTCAACTTCCTGCTCAGCCAGATGCTCGCACGCTCCCGTCTACTTTCAGTTGTTTATTTAATTACTCCCCGTCAGACAAAAGCAGACCGAACAGCTTAGACATACATGCAGGAACAGAAGGTTTAACTCGAAATCATTTGAGAGAGAAAAAAGTGAACTTTCCAGGTACAGCTCTTCACGTGAAGCACAGCTGTCTCCCCTTTCCCACAACTCTCTCACAGCAAAGAGGAAAATCGACGAGAAAAAGAAAAAAAAACTGAGAAAATACATCTGTGGACTGAGTACTTGGCATCACGGGTACTAGAGAATACCCAGGCCAGTGTTCTGTGAGAGATTCCTTGCTGGCTGCTGCTCCAGTGGTGTGTGTTGCCAGGCCTGCAAGTTGTAGTCGGCGTGGTGGACGTGGTATGCCGTGCATGTAGACATCATTCTCTCCATCATTCAGTGCATCGAGGGCTGTGCTATCTATCGAACAGTCGTGGGGCTGGGCGCGGAGCATGCTGGTACCGCCACCAGACCGCCTCGCGGCATAACAACGACGTCGGCCCCGCCGTCAGCAGAGACGAACACCACCACCAGCGGCTGGGCGGGCGGCCTGCTCACTCAGCGTCCCTGGCTGCTTGGACGTTGCCTCGGAGACACAGCACGGAGGTAAGACTGTTATTGTTTCTACCATTGTGTGGCATTCCACTTCCACACTAGGTCTTGAGGGTTCGAGTCTGATATAACAACGGTGGTGGAGAGAGAGAGAAACATTGCAGGGTTTATGTTGTTGCAGATGCCTCTGCGATTGTTGACTGTTTTTTTCTTTCCTCTATGAATAAAAGAAGAGACGGGATAATACAGGGTGGTTAAATGAATGGGTGAGACGCAATGGACCGTGACAAGTGTAGTGAAACATGTCGGTGAGTGACACCCACTAACCGAAAGATGCCAGTACTGCAACATGATGGGATCAAAACAGCATTTTCAGAAAACAAATAAACATAAAAAAATGATGTCAAGAAAAGATTGTTGCTGCATTTTTTAAAATTTCTTTAAACCTAGGGGTGGGTGGTCTTGAAAGGCCTCTGGTAGCAGATGTCGCTGTCATCAAACTGTCAGAGTGATCCACATTTCTTTAACTTTGTCGAGCATCATTTGTGATGACCGGCTGTCAACCAATTATCCTGGAGATCGCGGTCAATAGAGGTCGATCAGGTATCACTGTGTTGTATACACGGTCAATACGGGTATCTCTGTGGCAGTATCATCGCTTGTCCCACCCGTATGGATCGTATGCTTCTCGGTTCATATCTTGTCTTGAGGGACAAGAGTTGTCCTCTGTAAACAACACCTGGTGGTAGTGAGGGAGGGGTATCCTACGAAACAACCAACAGACACAATGTGGCGACAGTTGCGAGTTGTCCGTCTTCAATTCCTGAACTCACCATAAAGCACAATGTATTTACAGGATGTTTCCACTGATGTTTGATTAGTCATGCTCAGCTCTACTCACCTCTTCCTCGTAAATCACGAATAGCTGGATGTGCACGATCAGCGAAGTTTGTAATTAGCAGATGGTTCTGGCAACGATGAGTGTCATTGTCAGACATTGGAATACATGTGGCTGGTTGTTACAGGCTTTTGTCAGCGAAATTCATCAACAAAACCAAAAGATTATTTTGAAACTACGGATGTTTGTTTAGTAGTCAACTTTCCCCTACACACATTCGTAACACACACACCAATCCACAGAGAGAAGGGGGAGGAGAGAGTGAGCGCGGGAGTAAACAAGAAAGAAAAGATCAGAGCATAGCGGACCTATATAACATCTTCATTTTTTTTTATTTTGCTTTTACTTACAGGAGAAGTTGATAAAAAAGAAACTGTTTGCAAATAACTGTTAGAAAAACTGTTTAAATGGATCCTTCAGAAGGAGATGGTAGAGGAACTGTCCTGACAAACTAAAGATTTCACGACAGAGAGAGGAACAACGATCGTTGCACATCGTGAAAATATCTGCCCGACAGTAGATATTATGCTAATATTTTAGGTGTGATATGGACAGTGATGTGATGCTGACATTAGTTAGGAATGGTAAGGAACAGGATCAAGGAACGATGGAGCGACAGGAACATAGGAACAGCAAGGAACATGTAGTGAGATGAGGTTGTACAGACAATAAACAATGACAGGAACATTTGGTGAGAGCTATTTATAGTCTTTCGCAGAATTGTACTAGAGAGAGGGAAGTAAATACAAGAGAGTAATACTCAGCGACTGTATCAGATAAACCATAATATCCGGGTACTCGAGTCAGGGTATGTGTGTAAGTGTGTGTGAGTGTGTTCCAGCTGACGAGCTTGTTAAAACTATCCTCCCATCAATAGCTTTCCTCCAACTGACGGCCATGCCACTGACGTCAGACGACCAACGGTAATCATTTCTAACGGTTTTTCTTTCAGTCGAAACAACTCCGCCATTTCCTACAATCCGGCAAATGACAGTAATCTGCCCCTGCCGGCCTGGAATGACAGCTTAGCGTGTGTTGTATGCGTGTGCGTTTGCATGTTTGACTGCGTGCATTGGTAAACACAAACCCTTGTTCACAAGTCTCGTCAGACTGTGACGGAAACTTTGACGAGAATTAAGACTCAGCAGGACAGACCACACCGACAGGTGTCGGTAAGTCAGGCAAAGTCGGAGGAAAAGGATCAGCCGGTTGGATAACGACGTCCAGAGAGATCGAAGAGTTTCAAAGCAGCTACTACAGTCGTCTGGGGGGAAACGATGTTTTTATAACGGGCCCTCGCCACAGGAGAGCTCCCCCCCGCCGTGTGCTCAACCGACACGCCTGGCGTCTTGACTGCAGTCCTGCTCTGTGTGTGTGTGTGTGGAGGATGACAGTAGGAGGTAGATGATGACAGATCCGTTTAATCCTCCATAAGAACGATAAAATTGCTTTGAGTGACGGTTTGGGTGTCTCAGAATCCGAGCCTTGTTGATGTAATAAATTTCGGATGAGGTCCATCATCGACTGCAGTTAAGACTGAGCTGTGTGACTTGCTAGTCTCGGGTACGTCTGGCTTCAAAAGCTTTCATTATCTGCATAATTGTAAATGTTTATTTGGGTCATAGTTTGGTATCTGTGTCGATGGCATTGTAGATGTTTGTAGATGTTCACCTCTGGTGACGAGCGTTCGGAGGGTTCGTTGATGTGACCCGAAGATACCGTTGTTTGCACGAGCTGCTCGTCGATAAACGGTGAGTTGCTGCTCCCTACACCAGCCATACACGACCTCTGAGGGCCACCCTCCTCTAGGGAGCCGTGACGTCACCGGCACCAAGGGCATGGGAGGATTACAAGAACCGTCCTTGGCTGACTTTCTGGTGGAGAGGCCAGCTTGCCGCCAAGATATTACTCTTTCATGATGCCCGCGGTGAGAACTCTCGTCAAAGCGAATTTCTGAGTGAGCCCAACGTGGTGCATCGGCACGACTGAGGCTGGGCTGGCTGGCATTGTAAATAATGTCTGTGTGTGTGTGTGGCTGTGTGTGTGGGTGAGTGAGTTTGTGTGTGTGAGAGAGTGAGAGACTGTGTGAGAGAGAGAAGGGGGAGAAGAGCAACAACAACAATAATGAAATGCACTTTTATGGTTCAATTCTACCCGGTGAAGAGTAACTCAGTGCGTTTGACAAAAAAGGATGAGAAAGTGTGGATATCTTTCTCTGTTTGTGTACCTGTTTATGTTGTATGTGAGTGTGCGAATGTGTTGTTTGTGTACATGCATGTGTGTAAACAAACGTGTGTGGATGAATGGGTATGTGCGTATGTGTAATAGAGGGTGTGATTGAGAGACTCTGTGTTTGTGTGCGCGTCCATGTGTGTGCATACTTTTTAGTGCGTGTGTGAATGAGTGTGTTTTGTGTGTACGTATGTGTGTGTGAGAGAGAGACACACACTATTCTCACGGATGTGTTATGCGACCTCCGCATTGTTGGTGCGTGTGTCCCTCGCTAAGGAAACGCTTTGTCATGGTGCTGTGGAGGTATGAAACATCCTTCCCCGAGAAAATCGTGAGTTTCATCAATCAATGAGTAGATTATGATGCTCAGATGAGTTTGAGCCGTGACGTCACCACGGGAGTCTAGTTCCGGGATGTTCTTCAAGAGAACTTTGTTGACTGGCTGATTGTCAGAAAGGTCAAGGGTCAGCTGGTGACTAGTCGATCATCCTAAAGATTCTGATGTAACATAACCTCGCTAGTCTAGTTCCGGGGTCACGAGATGAGTTTGTGCTCACAACTCTCACAGTGCGCAGGCGCAGGGGTCAACAGGTCATGTTGTGTTCTTGTGAGTATAAACAACAAATTTTTGTCATATGCTTACATCTTATATAGACAAGATTGAATAGTAATGAATGTACATTAGTACAGGGCTGTACCCACAAGACTAGTGTCATGATGTGAGTACTAATTCACTTACATAACAGCATGAACACGACATGACCTGTTGACCCCTGAGCCTGCGCACTGGGAGGTTCAGTGCACTTGCCGAAGCACGGATTATCTGACAAGTGATGTGTAGAGAAGCCAGATGAAAGGATCTTTGAATTCCTGCCGAACACGGATGGTCAGCGAAAATATCTCAAAGACCACCATGTTCCGAGTTCCACAGTTCTCTTTGAGCTTTTGACTTGGCCAGGAAACGAACCGATGTCCTTTGGACTTGGTCTAGAAAGGAGAAGTCTGGACAACTAGACTTGGTCAGGGAACATGAACTATTTTTAGGACAACCAAACAAATGTTAAAACAACTCTGGATACCAACAGTTATCATGCAAAGACATGAATATGTGAAAGTAGTGTTTGTGTGTGTGTGTGTGTGTTCAATAGAGAATCGTCGGTCTCTCACTCCCTCACACACACACACAGATGCACTCAGAGAACCAGATCCCCGACCAGGACCACACTGCATGTTGAGGACTTGATTCAATAATGTTTCCATGCGATAGGGGATAACGCCCATCATTTTGTTAATGGCTGGCCGCGTCCAGTCCCACTCCTCGCTGCTTGCTTCAACTGACTTTCTCTTCTGTTGCAGGTTCACACGGAGGCTTGCGGGAGGAAAACTAACGGCGATAATCACTGACCTGAGACAAGCCAACACCATGTGACAAATTCAACTACAACAACAACTGCACAAATATTCATATTTTTACCAACTCTCAAGGTCCGTTGGTGCATCTGTTATCGAATGCTGAGGCGAGTCATCTGACAGTTGGTCGATTCGATGTGAGGGAGTCCGCATCCTCAGTGACGTCCATCCAGCTGCAGCGTCGATTGGTGAAGCTGGAAGTCGTGACAGCTGCATTGACCCAGCCTAGACTGTCATGGTGTTGGCCATTACAACAAACAAGTCACACCCCACCTACAGCTGCGCTATTTTTAGAGAAGACATCACATCCTTTCGTCATCCAGACATGCGCCCATCCAGACCTCTAACCGTCAAATGACTTTTTTTTTTTTTTTTTTTTTTGCCGTGCCTGACATTTTCCTGTTTTCTTGCCATTAGAGGCTGAGTTCTAATTGCGCGGTTGATGACAGATCAATATTCTAACCCACTGACCCAGTCTCCTGAGTTGAACTCTGACCTAGAAAAAAAGGTTTATCGCATGGTGCTGAAGAAAGAGACTGGGGAAAAAAGCTGCTGAGTTCTAGAATTGTTGTTGTTTTGTTAACTGCATCTCCGAACATGGAGAAGGCAAAGTGCAAGTGCCAGAAACAGTCACGTGATATCATGCGCTACCTGTGGTGCTGCTCAACTGTCCTGACTCTCTGGCTCCCGACCATCCAGCCAGCCACAATATCAATGTCCGGTTCTGACGTCACAGTAAGTCATTTTCAATCTTTGAAACCCTCGAACCATTTTCTATCCTCCACCCTCAACCCCTGACTACTTCTCTTTGTATGTGCATCCCTATGTGTGTGTGTATTTGTCTATGCTGTGTGGGTGTGTGTGCGTGCGCGCGTCGTGCATGTGTCTTACTATTGTGACGTCACGGGAACGAGGGCTTTGACCTTTCTCGTAGAAGCAGGTGATAAATATGATATTTGGTATTTGTACTGCGTGTGGAGCAGAGGTGTTCTCTTAGTTTTTGTTGGAAAATTAGTATATGGCAAAGTCTTAGAATTTTGCTCATGGACAAGACTTTGACAGATTTTTCGCAATAAATTTAACAGTATGAGCTCTCTGATCTGTCACACTCACTTTCACACACACACACACACGGAATATACTCTCTCTCTCTCTCACACACACACACACACACATATGAAGGCAGTGTAGAAAGAAAGAAAGAGGTTCAGTCATCCAGGTTTTGATAGTTATTTGTTCCCGCTATCTCACAACAGTCAAGGGGTGACATACAGACTAAACACTGAGCTGTAATCGAGGGTCAGGCTGAACACCTCTCACTACACCTGTATCATCATCAAGTGCCAGGTGGCTGGTGGCTGGCAACAGACTTGAAATCGGAGTTGTTGCTCCTGTATGGTGCTGGCTGTATCTCCGGCCAGTTCATCCTCCTCCTCTTGTGTTTACTGTTTGAAGTTTGTAGATAACAACACTTTCCTTCTGGACTGAAGTTAGATACACCACCCACAAGTTCTTGTTCGCTGAAGTTCCTGTGTTGAGACTTGTTGGAGAAATTATTTGAAGTCTTCAGCCATAAAATTAGGTTTTAGTCTGGCCTCTATTATCACTGTCTTGTTATCGGTCTTGCTATACCTGGCACCATATTGACCGTAACATTTATTTTCGAGGGGGAGGAGTCTGGATTTTAGAGGGAGCAGGAAGAGAGAGAGAGTCCTTAATAATTATTTTGCG
The DNA here is from genome assembly GCA_004794325.1 of Pomacea maculata. NCBI lineage: Eukaryota > Metazoa > Mollusca > Gastropoda > Architaenioglossa > Ampullariidae > Pomacea > Pomacea maculata. The sequence goes on from SRHC01001051.1 coordinate 111,604, forward strand.
ACAACAGGAAATGAAAATGTCTGTTGTAGGCAAAATGGCCGTATCAGAATAAATAATAGCTCCAAAAGTGATAGGTTTGCTAGACTTGTCTCTTTATCCTTCAATATCTCTTCATCCTCACCGTCCCTTCTGCAGGCGAGAGTCCCGCCAGGGTGACCGATTTTTTTACGAGTTTCCAGCAGTCATCACGGGAAATCCCCCATCCATGGGTTCCAGAATTACAAGAATTACAGCCAAGGACTAACCATTATGTTTGCTTGATCACACTGAATCCCGTTAACCCTGGGTTCAAGTTCTTTGCCTGGTGATATTACAGGCTGGTCGTCAGGAGGGTTAACAAAGAGAGGGAAGTCTTGTGAGCTGGGATGTATTGGACCATATGACGACAGTATTACATTAATATCATGTTTGTTACCTCTTTTTATATTATTTTTATATTGAACCACTTATCCCTGTGCATGTTCAGGTTTACCCACAATTCCCAGCGGGATTTTTAAAAATTCCAGATATTTCATGACCTTTGGAAACGCCTACCCAGACCTCTTCTCCAGTGGGCAACCACTCCGATATCATTATCGCAAACAAATATCGTCTGCTAATATATGGCGAGACTTGTTTATTATACAATTTAGCAGAGGAAACACTTCGCAAAAGCACAATTTTGTTCGAGACCGTGTAAATCAACTTGACAAGCATGGTGACACTGAATTGTTTAGTAAACTTGGGATCTTTGTCGCAAGAATGTGAATAACAGACGACCTAAAAAAGAAAATATCAATACAATCGACTGAGTAATCAGACTAAAAGTGGCCGCAAAAAGTTCATCGTCGCACTGATTGTCGATGGTGTATAAAAGATAATTACTGATAATATTTATACAATTGATACAATTGATACAACGAATTTCACACACACAGAGGTGAGCTCAATGTGCATTAGAAGAAACGAAGAAGGGGAAATTTGTGTATAATGGGGCGGGGGAAATTTATTTGAAATATTGCTCAAACTTATTTCCCTTGTGTGTTTCCTTTGTGTTATATACTGCTCAAAGTTATTTCCTTTGTGTTATATACTGCTCAAAGTTATTTCCTTTGTGTGATATACCGCTCAAAGTTATTTGCTTTGTGTGGTATACTGCTCAAAGTTATTTCCTTTGTGTGATATACCGCTCAAAGTTATTTCCTTTATGCCGTTGACTGTCCAGTTACTTTCTTTAGAGGAACTATCTGTGGTAGGGAGGGTAAATGAAAATGGGGTATTTTATATTCACTACATTAGTATGCTGTTTAAAAAATGGAGAGGAAGAAATTCCTTCTACGTCTGTTGAACTTCTGCATCTTCGTCCATCATCTCATCTCCACCTGTTCTCTCCCATAAAAGCCAGTTCTCTTATCTCAATTTTATTTTTCAGAATACCTCAAAATAAGTGCTTGGATTTCATCTTTTTAAAAACTGTATGAAACTGAAAATCCAAGCTCCCAGAAAAACCTGTCTTTACACAGGAATACTGAATAGCAAAGCAAATAATGAAAAAGACGAACTGCCTCTGTATTTTGCTTACGGTGCAGCTTATGTTCCGTTGAGTGACTGCAATATTCAGAAGACGAGTTTAAAACCAGTAAAAGCTAAGACAGGTAATTAGGAAACGAATACGGATGAATAGTTCTGAATGAATCCTTAGTGACACGAAACACTTCTCCAAGAAGAGGACCACTTCAGTTACATCGCTAACTGCGAGTTAAGGGCCCCTGGAGCCATCTTGGAGGAAACGAGCGGCCGGAACCTGCCAACTAACCTGACAAATCGTTTGCATGTTGAGTCGGAATGTCGTTGACTGTCAGTGTAGTCCAACATCTAGATGGCAGCCTCCATCCTCAGCTGACAAGTCGTTGAGCAGAGAAGAAGCTACTGATGAGGCTAATGAAAGCAGCAGTCAGATTTGCTCAACAGAAACAAAATTAACGAGAAAATGTCTGAACCTATAGTCACAGTAAAGCATCCCACATTTCCTTCAAAACGGAAGAAAATTGGATTTTGCAATAGATATAGAAAGTGAAGAAAGGAACGAGGGAAAGGAAGATTGAAACCAGTGGAGAACCATCTTCCTGGTGGACTAAACAAACTGATGAGATAAAGTGACTAAGGGATTTAGAATGGACCTTTCGGGTGCTCGTGGGGACTGGTGTAGTCTGAATGTTTTACACCACAGTTATTTTGGATGTTCACCTGGGAATATTGCGAGGTTTTAGAGGTAAGAGTCGTCTGACACTGTCATCAATTTTTTTAATTTCCGTAGGAAGATAAGCGATTACTGAAAGGCTTGAAGAAAAACCTCAACATTTTTGTGATGATCTCATTGAACATTGGTGTTGTCCTTAACACGACAATTCTTTTTTGTTCAACTATTTTTGTGCACAGGGAACCGCAATGTGTGGCTGCAATGTATAATGTAGTAGCCTCAGAATCACAAAGTTGCAGCGGAAAACGGAACACACCCTACTTGAGGCGAGTTCTGCCTGTAAATATATTTTTTCCTCACGAAGCTCTTCCACTAGCCAATTCTGAGTGAAGAACCTAATACAGTTTTCAACTACCAAACCTCGACCTCAATTGAGAGTTTTGTCTCCTCAATCATTCCCCTAAAACAAAAACCTGGACCAGTCTTATAAACTGTTCTGTAGGATTCTCTAGAGCGAATTTATCTTAGCAAAACTAAAGGGAGAAGAAAGTCAAATGGTAAATTTGGATCAGAGATGATTCAGATCGTCAGCATCTGTCATTTAAGTCCAACATCATTGGACTTGTTTTTCCCTTTAAAATTCATTAGCGAGCATTGTCTCCACTGTTGCCATCAGCATTACCATCCCACCCCACCCCCAAAAAAGTTGGGAGGGAGACATCTGTTTTCTTGCCTGCGACAGTCTCTGGGATGCAGAGTGTTTTCCTAAGCTGACAGCTGCACTCCAGGGATGGCCACGAAAAAAAGAGTCGCAAAATTGAGAAGGACAAGAACAAAATGTTTGTAGTGAGGTTATTAACTTAACAAAAAACAGAAAAAGCGTGATAAATCGAGGAAGGACCGCAAGTAGACAACGATGAGGATGTACAAAAGTCATTATTGTAACACAAATGGAAATGGAGGGGTGAGATGGGGAGAGGAGGTTGGGGAAATTCCGAGAGGGAAAGAGGAGGAGGTAGCTGGAGCCAGAAACTAAAGCAATATTATGGCAAGACAGGAGGTTCTGCACACGCAAACATGAGATAAATACAGAGAAAGAACAGCCTGCCGGGATGAGGGAAAAGGAGAATGAAAGACAAAGAAAGAAGCTAGGGGATATCCATGAAGCCTAAGAAAATGTTAAAAGGTTTAGAATCAACCATCAGTGAGCTGTAAAAATACAAAGAAGAAGAAGACTAGCAAAAGTAATCCAGAAGAAAGAAAAAGAAGGAATAAAGGACATGCACATTTTACAAGAAGGAAGCAGCGTGAAGGAGAAATAAAATAAAAGTTGCTAGCAGCCCATTGCTCGTGTTTATCTGCACTCTGCTGAACCCTGCCTTCCCAATCATCTACCTATTCACCTTCTTCCTGCCTCCGCTCCTCGTCAGGCTGAAGAAACCCAGTCAACCTATTTCGAGGATTTCTTTTCATCCACGGTTCCATTAATTCTGTGTTGGGGGTTGAGGATGGAGAGGAGGGGGATGTGAATACCTGTACTTGTCTGTTTAGACACAACATCGATTTCCGTCGGCAGGCAGAAAGACATTTCCTCGCCTAATGTATTAGTCATCGAACATTGCTTAGACCCCTTCACATCGGTATACAAAGATTTTCTTTTCTTTTTTTTTTCTTTTTTTTTTTTTGTAGAATGGAACTAAAGTCTTATAATATTCACTTTACACCACACTGCTGTGTGTTTAATATCTTGGATCCACCAGACTTGTTACCTTAATGCTTCAGCGTTTGTCTGTCTGTTGGTCAGTGTGAGACAAGGGGGAGACAAAACACATTCGATTCATTTGCAGAGTAATGAGTTCTTGTACACAGAGATAAAGAAATTAATTTTGTAATTACTCATTCGTGAGGAAATATGTAGACAGGAAAACAGAGAGAAGGAAGAAAGATAAAAACAGATTAGGTCCAACAATCGATAAAAACATCATGAAAAGGAAGAGAAAAGATTGTCAATTTTAGAGAAACAAAGTTAATTAAAGACTGAGAAAAAATCATTAAAGCATTTAAAAAAAACTTATTCTATTCAACAATGTCATGAAGGAAGCACAATTTTTTCAATCCTGCTTTCCAATGGTAGAAAAAATTGTGTTTCATGTTCTTTAATTTGTTACATTGGTGTTGTGAACATCTCATATTCCTCAACCCTTGTAAAAGGTCCAAAGCAATGGAGTGTTTACCTGGAAGGTAAGCTGGTATTTCCGGGAATAGTGAGTGCGAGAAAGTCATGGAAGGGGAAATAACCTTGCTGACTGTGCTTGGAGCTCGACAAACATCATTTCCGCCATCAAGAATCGAACTTTTGGCTGTCGTAATTCTCTTAGAGAAGTATTTTGAGCAGCGTTGCTGCTGATGATGATGACGACGATGAGGATAAGGACAATGCAATGTAATGAAGTAGAGTAACTAACCCTGGGTTCACATCTCGCCTCGACCTCCATTTTTATTTACACTTTGTTATACATTTTTCCTTTAAAAAAAAGATGGAAGCATAACTGGTCGTGTTAGCGGTCAAAGGTTAGCGGTTTGACCAATTAAAGGTTACAGGTCCGACATAAATCGCACTTGATCTGTAGGAAAAAGCCTGTTAATCTATTCCCTGCTGCGTCTCTGTTTGATGAAGCATTCAGTTTCCTATGTAAGCGGACTCAACCCTCCTCCTGTGGTTTAAGCCGCTTTCAGGTCTCGTGCTGGCTTCATCTCAAAAAAAGATGAGTGATCGGATGAGCATCGAGGACACCAACACCCGCAACAATTAAAGTTTACACGAAAATCCCCTTCTGCTAAATAAATACTCGCCGAATCTTTTGAAAAGCACCGTGAAGGATGCTACACATCTGACCTTTACCGTATGTAGTACTCTGTGGATGATGCTCTTCATCTCTTCTCCTCCGCCAGCTGTTGCTATTAGCAACACGCCAGCGCTGCCTGTTCGGACGACTGCGAGTATCGAACACAGCACACAGTCGCATATCAAGACGACAGTTTAATGGAAAGCTTCGACGAGAGTACAGACCCCATGAGGCTGAGACCTCCCTTGGGCTGGGGTCCCCCCTACTCCCCCGACTCCTACCCCTCCCCACACACACTGGTCAGATGACTGGGCAGTAATGGCTCCTGGCAGACGATTTGTCATGTCACATTGTCCGGTTTGTGGATGTCCTGGTGTCCAATGATTTCTTTTTAATTTTGGAGAATTTTTCAGTAACTGGTGGTCGCTCCATTTTTCTTCCGTCTCTCATTCTTCTTTGTTTATTGTTTACAATTGTTCTATTTAATTTGCCTCTGACACTGCTCTGTTCAAATTCATTCAGGGAAAGTACAATGTTTTTTTTCCTTTATCCTTATCTGATAATGTAGACGAATGTATAGTTTCCGAGGTTGTAGAGTATACTTTATTCGTCCGATTAATCAAATTCTGAGCAAATCAGTTGAACAAGATACTGAATGTTAAATGAGTTCGCCAATCAACCGGATATTGAAATTAATATTCCACGAGACCTCGCATGACAATCAGTAGTTACATTGTGATAGCTCGGACTGATGCTACATCATCTCTCTCCTCAAAGACAGCTCCCGATGATTCAAAGAAATGAAGAAACTAACCAAAATGCAGGTCGGGATTACAAAGACCAGTGATTGGCGTAACTGTTGCTTGGCAACCACATCGGAAATACCGCATCCCCCTTGCTAAATGGAGGAAGAAGTGCATTGCAGATGCTGATCCCTATCATCAGCCACGCATCAGCACTGCAATGCTGTAGTTATCGCATGCGACGATGATCGTTCCGCTCACAGTGGTTCTCATAAAACAGTCACGTGACCATGACTTGGGCTCTCTGCCCCCGTGAAGGTTTGAGTGAATATGGCGCTCAACGGCTAGTAGCTAGAAGCTGGTTACTTCATCTGGAAAGAATTATTTTTGTTGCTAATACTGAAACAGTTTGTGGTGTAAACTGTATGAACTCATCTCGCTGATGTTATTGTCGCTATTATCACAACCATCACGAGAGCATCCTCATCCCAAAGCCTCTTGCAGTGTCAGGGGCAGACCACTATGGCCAGCCCCATTTCCGGATACACAGACGCGAACTGTTAATTGGACGAAGACTTAGATACCATCGGCTGCAGGACTTCACGAGGCCAGATGCTGGCCGACCTCCTGGTGCCAGACCTGACTCCCAGGCGGTGATGAGGTGGAGATACAGCCGGAGTCCTCCAGCGGCCGTTTCGGGGTCTGCTTGTCACGTGCCTGTCAAATCACAAAGGTGATCTGATTATGGTCTTGGCCGAGGTGCTGGGTGGGTATGGATGGAGTAGGGGGAGAGTCAACGTCCAGTCTCCCTTGGTAATCTAGAAATCCAAAGTCACGTGACTTCTTATGACCTTAATTGTTACTCGTATCTTTAGTTGAAAAGATTTTTGCTGTTGAATAAGTATTATAAAAGAGAGCAGAAACCAGCGCAGACAATTTTAATTCAATTTCAAACATTTTTCCGTATTTTTACAATTTAAAAAAATTATAAAATATTTATTTTTCATTATTATGTCAACTTTATTTATGAAATTCATTTGTATTGTATATATTCATGGCCTGGTCATGTAAGAGGCGAAGAACCTGGTCAGGTCCTGATGATAGTTGACAATGACGATGATGATGATAAAACCGTAGCTTTTATTGTAGTTCCAAAGAAAATACATTGAAGTCTGTGTGTTTTAATGTGATCCCCCGACTGTCCGGTTTTTTCCATGTCTTGCAACAATCCGATGCAGGACTAATAGTTTCTTGCGATGAAGAGCTGATGGCGGCCAGACGGTGTTGACCAGGTGGTCCTGAAGTCAACCAGAATGGAATGTGGTTAAAAGCTCTAACTTCGATTTTGTTAAAGTTGGCCGGAGCGCAGGATTACTGTCCTGTTCCCGACATTTTGTTTCTGTGCGTCTCGGTCAGCTGCAGACTGACAGTCGCCAGATGGCGCTGTTGGCTTAAGTGCATGACGGCATCTGGCACGATGCTGCATTTTGTGGTGTCTGCAAAACTGTTCCATCCTTATGTACAGAGAGTATATACTACTCAAAAACTGACGTAACATGGTGAACAAGAAAGATATTGTGAGTAATGGTAAAATTAAAAATTAATGACTATGTATTTTTAATTTATTTTGGAATACTTTAATTGCGAATCTAGTTCATCATAGGACAAGAAATTCAATGTACATTTTTTTTTGTCTCTGACCGTTTCTTTCTTTCTCTCTCTCTCACACACACACACTTTCTCCATCTTATACTCTCTAACACACTCTCCAAACTGTCTCACACACACTTTAAAGCATAACCATACCACATGCAGACACGCACGCACGCACGCCAGCAAGCTCGCCTATACAAAGACATTACTTGAGATCAATAGACAACAATAGCTCCATCCACATATCTTGGTCTGGTCCTCTGCTCGTGCGATCAGGCTGTGATCTATTTTTGTAGTCATCGATTACCGCTTTCGTATCTGCTGCTTCTCTCGACCTGAAGATGCTGACGACATCTCCCCATCTTTCAACTCCCCCCTCCCCTTCAATCCTCCACTCCCATCTCTCCCACCTTTCCTGCCCCTCCCTCTGTCAGCTTCTGTTTGCTGGTGCGGGCATGTGAAGGAAGATGCGAGCCTTCCCCGCCCCCGCGATGCTCGTGAAGCGTGCTGAGGCGTGAGTGGCTCACTGGGACAGCGTCAGGCGTGCTGGTGCATACAGTACAAACATACGTCACCACCGAGGCATCCTCCTCAAGGGCCGCTGCAGTAGATGTGTCTCTACACTTCTTTCCTTTAGCGTGCATCCGTTAGAGGGCGCTTTTGCTCCCAGTGACGTCACCGACCAGGGTTAGGGTTAGCTGTTAATCGTGATGTCACACCACCCAGCAGCGACGTCACAACCTCCGTCGATTAAAAAAAAAAAACAAACGGTGACGTCATGGCACCTAGTGTCAATGACGTAGCAATGCCCCGGCTGATAGAAGCACGGTGACGTCATAGTCGTCAATCCTCTTGTAATTAATGATTAAAACTGTCTTCTGACAACACTTCCGCTTGGCGGTTGCGTCACAGCATCCCACTAACCCTGACTTCTACCAGAAGGTGACGAAAGCACCGTTAGTTTAACCAGTAATTATCTATTTGTTGTTCGATGATCTCTGTGTTTGAGACATACCTGTCTCCTGAACAAAAATATCGAACCTCAAACAAAACAAGATGGCTTCAATCACAAGGTGTGGCTCCACAAATTAGCAAAGGTGAGCAAGTCAGACTTGTCTGCAACTGTCACACCGAGCTGTCTACTGCCATCAACGCCTGCACCACGACAGTTGTAACGGGGAAGGCGGTAGAAGTAGTCAGGTAGCTTTGTCAGACCCAGCCTCCTGTCTCACCTTACCCTCAGGGCTGTGGATGCCAGGGGCTACAAGCTGGCGGCGGGAGCCGGTCTTTCATGTTGTCAGGTGTGTACAAAAGTCGAGCCCGCGGCGAGGAACGAGTTGCTTTGAAAAGCAACACCTGAGTGTTCCACCAGGGCGGGTCTTTGTCGGCTTGCTCGTGCACTTTGGCACTGGGGAACTGGAAGGCGTTTTCAAAATACAAATATTCCGACAGTAGCCTTGTGAAAAAAAAAAACATTCTCCCTCGCAAATAAATCAGTGCAAGTAGGACATCTACCTTGACATTTACCTACACTAATCGTATAAACAAAACTGAACAGGTGGAAATCTGAGACCTTTCCTGAATACTTGCTCTGTACAGGAATGCATTTTTTACTGATTTTGTTTTAATTCTTAAAGATTTTGGAGATTTTCTTTTTACTAACTCAACAATAAATTTGTTTTTTCCAGGACTACTTGAACAGATACGGGTACATGAAGGCACATGATCCACAGACCGGGGCGCTAACTTCAGAGCAGTACTACATCACAGCAATAAAAAAATTCCAGAGAATGGCTGGTATTAATGAGACAGGTATGTTGCTTGATGTTTTACTACTCTTTTTTTTTCTTTTTTCATTTCTCTTACGTGAGCGCGCGCACGCATGTGTAAGTGTATACATGCGCACGCACCCGAGCTGAGGTAAAGGGTGGGCAGAGATGTGCAAATGGAAGCAAGTCCATCAGAATTGATTTCTTGCAACTAGATAAACAGAATTCAGTTTGTGCTGGCTTCAGCTTACGTTGAAAGGACACAAAGGAAACTTCTTTCTTTAATGGAGGAGGGAAGGAAGGAAGAAAGCAAGGCAGGAAGGAAGGGAGAGACTTTGAACTGTCTTTGAGAAGACAAAGGTGCGAGCAAACATTCTTTCTCTCAGTCACACACACGTAGCACTCCTAGTCCAAACATTTTGTTTACTAATGTCTTATATTGATACTTTAAAAAAGATAATGACGATCTGTACATCCCTGAGAGCTCAGGGCTTTACAAAATACTGAGTCGCAGCTCAAAACTGAGGCAAACACGAGGAGGAGACCGAGACCACGTGTGCAACACGAGTACATCGTGCGGCGCGTGCTGAATAATTGTCCAATTGTTCTCGAAATGAAAAGAAAGGGGATGCAGTATGTCGAGGATACATATTTCTTTGTCCCAAAGCTGTGCTGGCATGTTATACTTGAACTCACAGCCACTCACACAAACAGCAGTTGGCCTAGAAAACAAACAAACAAACAACGCTCTTTGCACAATAATTGATGTTACAAGACATGTAGGGATCCCTGCCCCTAGTAGCCAAAGTCTTCCATTATCTCGTGACAAACTCACTGGTGGGGCGTTGGGACGCCAGGTTGCATGCCTGCCAACACAGTGTAAACCTCACAGGCTTCACACCCCGGGTACACGAGGTTCTAATGTGACGTCATTACACGGTGCATTAACCTCGACTGTAATTTCTCCCTGACCGCTGGTTGCCTGGGAAACACCAAGCATCGTTGATTGGCTTCTTGTTCGTATTATTGCAAACTGGGGTACTTCTTCTTTTTGTTTTTTTTATCTCGAAATTCTTGCGCTCTCATTTCACGTGCTGAGCCTCGGAACGAGAGAACCGTGCAGCAACGTGGAGCAAGAGTTCACTTCCCTGCGAAGTGATTTTGCACGATGAACACTTCTTGATGTTTTAATGATGGCTGACACGGGATAAATTCCCCCCCCCCCCCACACACACACAAAAGATACAGAGAAATATATGCACGTAGACACACGCACAAACACACAAAAATACATTCTTTGTCTTGCATACGCAAACTGGAGACTCGGGTATTCTGTGGGTTCAGTAGAAGACAACCTTCTTGGCCTCTACAACCGGGCGTACCCCGATAATTCTCATTTACCGTCCTGTCTGATACTTTCTTCCATTTATCATTCTTTTCTTAGTTTTCTTTTTCTGCTTCCTCTTTTCTGACCATTTTTTTTAAGAGGAGAAGAGGGTTGCGGGTAGATGTGGGTTCACTTCAGCCTCAACTCACGTGACTTCCGCCTGCCACGTGTTGTTGTGGTGGAGAGCGTGGTGTCCTCCAACAAAGACGTGGGCGTTGAACATGAAACACGTGCCACTTACACACAAGATGGCAGGAGCGTGCGACCGGGAGGGCACAAGTACTGGCTGCCAGAGGCTAGAGAAAGAGGAATTGTCAAAGGGGGAACTGAGTCCACCCCTCCTCCCCAACCACCAGCAGGCAGTTTGTATACCTTGTGTCTGTACTCCTTACAGCCATGGTTTGGTTCCATAAAACACAGTCCTCTCAGAGGCCATTATTATGGGGTAAAGTTACCTCGGGGTTAACTACTAACCGGAAATGTTGCGGGATACTCAGATTATTTTCTTCTTTCTGTCCTATAACTCAGATTCCAAACTTACCGAGTAAGGTTCCCACCTGTGAATACAAACATCTTGTTTAGGTGTTAGGTACTGAACTAATCCGGAGGTAGAAATGTACCTTTTGTTCATACCTGCTGCCCCGGGTGGCTAGGAGCTGGTGTCAGTGGAGTGAGTTATTACACCCACAATCATCCACCCTTGTTATGGAGTAAAAATAGATTGTGAACAGGCGGGTAAACGATGTTTTCCTGCATGACACCCCAAACAGGTGGTCACAATGATTACAGCATTCACCATCATTATTTATTATTTATTCTCATGTTACACAAGAAACATGTTATAGCTTGGTGTGTCCGCCACTTCACCATTCTCTAAACCTAATGTGCACTTCATGTCTTGATTATGAAGACATGAAGGACAAATATCTTACACGTGCAAAGTTTATTTTCCTTTTCCATGAAATGAAGTTGTCCCATGTCCGAATTATTCTACACTAAATCCTTTTAGATTGTGAAATTAAAATTACTTTTAAAGAATAGTGTGAGTAGCAACAGTTCCGAGCTCTCAAAAGAAAAACAAGGATGACCAGGGTTGTACATGCAGCTTTTGTCAAGCTTTCAAAAAAATTCACAGTTGCTGTAAACAATTCCCAGGAGTGTTGGTCTTCAATAAACTTGTATTGTTGATTTTTATGTTTCCTCTATTCTGAAGGCAACATGGATACGAAGGAAACAATAAATACTTTCATGTGGATCAATTAAAAAATCCCATGCAAAAATGGTGAAGGAGTGTTTTCAATAGCTCTCAAACGACTGGCCAGACACTGACTGCTTCCATATCCATGTGCCTGATATTTTGTTTATTTGTTTTGTTACTGTGTGAGACGTTGAACTACATTTGTCATGTGAGAGAGAGAATGTAGTATACTTCCTCTACATTTCTGAAATGCCAGCAGATTTTATCAGTTCAACAATATGCAGTGTGTAAATTGCTGGTGCTGATGCTGGTAATTTTGTGGCAGGGTCCACTTATCTCTGACTTTTATCACGTGGACCACGTGTGGCAACCTGTAGCTGTAGGTGGCCCTGGCCTGTGGCATATCTCACAGGAAGAGTAGGATATGTTTCCAACACTTGGATAGCACCGACACTAACAGACACACATGCCTGTAACACTGAATGAAAGAATAGATATGTTTACAACTTAGGAACTTGCAGGCTGCAATATTATTTAATCACTGGCTGAAGCTTAGTGTCAGTGGAAGATACTTTGTCCACAAATAGTTAAGTAGCCCACTTCCATTTAGCAATCTTCCCCCCCTTCCCAACAAAAAAAAAAAGTGTTGAGGTGGTGACAGCCAGATTGTCAAGATTGTGTTCCAAGTGAGTTGATGTTATTCATTGTTAACCCTATAGACAACTGCTGTAATATATTGTTGTACACACTGAAGCTTAAGGGGTTATGGGATGCAATCTTTGTCTTGTGAGTGGGTAAAGATCAGAGCAAGATATTTTTCCCCCAAATAGCTCATTACCTTACTTCCTTTTCTCTACAAACATCACCATTAACAGAAAGAGACAGTCAACACAAACCACATCAAAGCTACATCCAATGGGACTACATGTTAAGTTAGGGGGGGGGGTGTGTGGGTAAAGGTGGCTCTGGCATATTTCTGATCATTGCAATCTTTGTAGACGCCTGTCTTGTAAATAGAAATGAGGTATTCAGCTTGTCTGGCAACTTCTGAGCTCTACCAAGTCATTAGAAAGATAATTGCACCCCACTACATCTTTAACCCTCATTATGTCATTTGAGATGGAGCAGTGTCCAGTGTGTTTAACACTGAATACAATCAGCAGAAACATTTGAAAAAGTATTGACAATCTTGACAATCTGACCATCACCACCTCCGCGTTTTGGAGGTTATAGGAGAGGATGTACTGAAACTTTCAGAAAGGTCTCGAGCCTTATCACCGGATGCTGGAGTGATTGCAGTCTTATCTACAAGCACTGCTTTCCTCTTTGAATTACATTGCTGTCTTCGTCTTTCTGCCAACGACACACGGAATATGAATCTGCTGTGATGGGTTTTGTGAAACCACATCAGGTGAAACTTAAAGAGAGGGAGGAGAGATATTTTCTGATCTCAGTGTTAGCCTCATCATCATTTTGCAATCCGTGCCTCTTCAGTCTTCCCTAGGGTCCCGCTGGAATCCATGAAACACCTTTTATCTAACAGGGGGAAACTTACAGATGGGTTCCCCATGTCCCTGACTTGGCCTAGCATGGCTGGAAAGTAAATATACAAAATATACAGAGAACTCAAGAAACAGCAATGTCCTCTCTTTGATTTTCTAACGCCTGAATGAAGTTGTATCTGAGGAACAAATGGTTGAATGATTCTCGAACATAAAGATTAAGTTTCTACTCGTGTTTTTAATTAAAATTTTATCGTCTGATATTTACTTTTAAAATTTTTCAACTCATAAATAACTTATTCCTTTCTTCTTTCTCCATTCACTCCCTTACCTTTGATTCCATTTCTTTATCTGTCCCTTCAGTCGAGATGCATAAAATAAAATGTTTTTATTATGATATTTTTTTTTCTTCGTGTACAGGCAGGATTGACGAAAAAACTCGACAAGTGATGAGTCTACCCCGATGCGGCAACCCTGATGATGTGGAATTAGGGGGCGGGGCGAGAAGGAGAAGATACGCTCTGCAAGGTAAATAAAAATATTGACAACCACCTCGTTAGCAGTGTCCGAGTGATGTGACCACTGACAATACCTGTGAACACATTATAGGAAAATTTGTTTTAGTCTGTAAAACGCATGAAATGTTAAAACAAGAAGTGCTAGTGTGTCTATGATGTATGTGTCAGCGCAAATAATGGTTTTCTAGAAAGAACTATATTTTCTGTAACCTGACTTTAATGGCACAACCGATGCCGACTACTGTGAACATTTTTTTGTGATGAAAGCATCTATGAGTGTAGCATGGCACACGCAAACTTGCTCTTTGCACTTAAACAATCGGATATCCTCTCGACCCCAACAGTAGTTGTCTGCCCTTGCTTCCGGTGTTGGCCTGACGCCGCGTGACCCAATGACCCTGTCCGCCTCGCTTGTCACGGCCGTTAAGGCGAATTATGCCTGAAGGTGTTTTGCGACAACGCCCAAACAATTGACAGTAATTCGTTAAACTGTAACTTCCAATGTGAACGGTTGCCTCCCCGAGACTCGGTGAGGATTTCACGGGTTTTACGGTAAACATCCGACACCCGACAAACAATATGGCGTCGGCAGGGGAAGACAACAACATGGAGGCGGTGTTCATGCAGATATCTGAACGTCCATTGCCTGAGTTATGTTTCGGGTGACAAGAGTTTAGCAGCAAAAAAAAAAAAATAATAAAAAAATAAAAAAATAAAAAAAAATCCAGAATGGACTGCTGTGCAGCAAACATTATATTTGTTTGTGTTTTGTCGTAATCTTGTGTCTCTAAAAATTCCAAAGACTGTTTTTATAGAACTTTCTCAGAGTATATATACCAGGTCGAGCTGGTCAGTCGTCAGAAATATTGACATGATTTCAAACAATGGACAGACTAATGTGTACACCATAAGATTATTTATTGTTACCTATAACTCTGCAATGTTTTAACACCAATGTGTCAAAATGTAACCACAGTAACATCCATAAAAAAATTTTCCCGGCAACCACTTCCAGCCATATTGGAGATGTACGCTCCATCCCGTTCAAAAAGCACTTGAATGATTGAAATAAATTTTTCAGTGCAATAAAAATGAACAATTAAACCTGTGTTTTTCTAGGCAGCAAGTGGCACAAAACAGAACTAACCTACAGAATATCAGAGTACCCCATAGGTATCCCAAAGGGCGAAGTGGACGACGAGATCAGTAAGGCGTTGCAGGTGAGTGTGACATAGAGACACGTACACACGCACGTGCACACACACAGTATTGAAGGAAGGGAGCACATTAAACCATCATGAATTAGAAATGTTCTTTCTTTTCTCTTAATAGTTTCAAGTTCTAATCCTCAACTCATACTTCTGACTGCTGACTTTGATACTACTGTAGCTCTCGTACCTTGCTTCTCAGTGTCTGTTGGAATGGTTTTCATGTGATCAACTTTAATGAGATGAGGATGAGTGTAACAGACAAGTTTCTAATTCAAATGTTCATTGACTCTTCACGTGTCAACATCAACAATCAAACCTGCAACATACAGTCCTGGCACTCCTGGAGTGTCTGCTTCCGGTCTGCTGAGTCAAGTTAGGGCAAGAAACCATTTCTTCGAGGTCAAGACATTTGTCTCCGCATCCCACATCCCTTCCTCCCCCTCCCTCATCGTCCCCCCTCTGTCTCACTTTCTCCTACACCCATACCCTCCCACACCCACTTACTCGCCCTCTCATTCAACCTCTGCACTGAACCCCTCCACACCACACGTGACTTTTTTCTGTGGTTGGTGGTTTTTCTCACGATATTCATTCATTAGAAGCCCTCGCTCTTACTCTGCTTAGTCGGCAACATCCTGTGTGTGTGCCAAGCAGCTCGACACACGGCCATCAGCAAAACAAGTGTTTCCCGCTACACTGAACTGACCTGTATGTCTGGTAAAGCTGACCCTGCTCCATCAGCAGCCTCACAGTGCTTTGTCAGCAAACCTCAGGGCTACACTAGAGGTTAGAGAAGATAGGTAAGGGAACTTCTAGCCTGAAAGTCTGGCATGAGGACAAACACAAGCCAGAAGACTTGCAATGAAATTCGGCGAGAAAAATCCCTTCCCTCTCGGACATGAATGATGCTAGTGGAGCAGTGAACTCAGCTCATCGGTGACAGTCGTTAAATGAAGCAGGTTTCCTCCCCACATACTCCCCATGATCTTACAATTTAATGTTAGACACTGTACGAGAAGATGTTTCCCTAAAAATCATTCCATCCTGACCAGCACGAGCACTGGAGGCTGCAGACATTAAAAAAACAAACATCACGTGATCAGGAAGTGTCTTTCATCGATTGTTCGTTCTGTAAACCTTCATTGTGTGGTTCATGCCAGTTCACATGATGACGAGTTCTTAGGTTCAGATTCAGGCTGCAGATGAGGCAGATGTTGATGCCAGACTTCCGCTGCAGCCTTACACCAGAGGTCAAAGTTCGCCTCGCTCAGTGACGGTGCAAGATGATGACACGTGACCAGAAGCCTGAGCTGCACTCACTTTGTTTTGTCTTGCGCAATAGTACATTGTAGTGCAAGTGTAAACAGGTGTAAACATTCTCCTTATACCCTTCTTTACTTCTCTCTCTCTCGACTAGGAAAACATCAAGAAAGAAAATTAAGTGGTATTTGAACTTCTATGCTTCTCCTCGTACAGTATGTGGACACACACACACGATTCTTTATTTCTAAGAGAAAACCATGTTCTGTTCTAGAACATGGTGACACATTCCAGTGAGGCAGGCCCAGACTAGGACTGAAATATTAATTAATATGGAGGACATTGTGTATACTTGTGTCTAGGGATAGGTTAGACACAAAGCTAGACTACCTCTAGTTGCAAACTGTTGACACTCATCTCATGCCCTCTCCCCTAAACCGGAAGTGCTCCTTCATTTGTTTAATTAATGACTCAGCTGGCACGTGGTTAATGCTGAATGAATGTGAATCGTGAACATGCACAACAAACAGCTACCGATAATGAAAGAGAGTTTTAGTTCATTAACACCCGCGCGTGAGAGTAATTTCACAGTGAAAGCTGTCTAATTATCTCATTACCGCCACTCGTCAAGCATGGCGGACACAAAGTTTGAAAAGTCTTAGAGCAACAACAACAACAGCACTGGGTTTGATAGACCATGACAGAGCTGTTTGAAGTTAATAAAACATTTTTATTACATTTTCCGACATCCATCAAGAAAGCAGGAGCTGATAGACACTGCGTGGTTAGTTAATTAGGAAAAAGGCATGTGGGAGAGATGGTGGTGGAAAAAAGTGATAAAAATGTAAGCTTCTGTTTTCTGACATTTATTACCAAGTCAACAGTTGAAGCTGTGTACTGGACAATCAAAAGTTGATACTTTTAAAACTATTGAGCATGGGGTTCGTGCCCCGATATAATCCACCAGTTAAATAATAGTTTAACCTCGTCTTTGTGGTTTGTCCATCCAGGTGTGGGCAGATGTAGCTCCTCTCCGCTTTAGACCTCAAAAATATGGCATCGTGGACCTGGACATCAAGTTTGTGCGGGGCTCGCATGGCGATGGAAATCCATTCGATGGCAGAGGTCGAACCCTGGCTCACGCATTTTTCCCGATGTACGGAGGTGATGCCCACTTCGACGAAGACGAGGACTGGACCATCAACCTAGAGCACGGTGAGACATTGCAGTAAAGACTTTCTCCATGCATCTGTTTATCTATTTTCTTGTTATTTACTTATTATTATATCACCTTTACTTAACCTGATTGTCTTTTGTTGCAGGTGTTAATCTTTTTCAAGTGGCAGCCCACGAGTTTGGCCATTCTTTAGGTCTCTCTCACTCCGACATCAGCTCTGCTCTCATGGCTCCGTTTTACAGAGGTTACCAGAAAAACTTCAAACTGGATGAAGACGATGTGAGGGCGGTCCAAGAGCTTTATGGTAGCTCGCAATGCTTTTTTATGCGTTCTCTCTGTCACTCCTTGCTTCTTCATCTCTTTCTGATGTATACAACAGGTCATGAACCTTTCTTCAGACTTGTTCCTTTATATTTCTGCAGGATCTCTACTCCTTCATATATTATTTCCTGTCAGGTGCTGTCAGACACAGAGTTTAATCTCAACTGAAAAAAAAGTAGCAGTAGTTAAAACTTAATTTCATGGACTCACGTGATATTCTTTATTCTTCCTTTTCTCCGAAATACTCCCAAAATCTGTATCGTCGCCTGTGTTTTTTTTCCTTCTGATGATGGTCACTAAGATGGCCGATAAAGTGTTAAATATCGTCCTGTGCCAACAGGCATCCCGCGAAGGCTACCCCCGTCTACGTCACGTCCGGTTGTTACCAGCCGAGGACCGCCATTGAATGTACCGTCCATCTGCCGAGATCCTTCCATCGATGCCATAGTGATGACTGCTGATGGCAGAACTTACATTTTTAAAGGCAAGCTGTGTGACGATGAAATCAAATAGGTGGCACGTGAGGTGAAGAAAAACGACTTACACGCGCATGCACGTGCCATATATAAATGTGGGAAAAATGAACTTGTAGTTACATAATAAACTGGTAAATTGAACTTAAAAATATAGCAAGTTGTAGTAGAAGTAATTATATACGTTGTTAAGCATAATGTTATAGAAATGACTAACACCCAGTGACCATGCTCAGTTAATTAATTGAATGTATGCAGGTGCTGACTATTACCGATTGAATGACTACGGCATCGATGAAAGCTATCCTCGCACCATAGCCAGTGACTGGGGTGGTATTGAAGGCCCTATTGACAGTGCTCTTCACTGGGACAACGGCTACACCTTCATTTTTAAGGTGAGAGATTGAGAGTGATTGAAAGAATGTAGGGGAGTGAGAGAGACAGGGTGAGTTGGAGCGAATGACAGACAAGGGAAGCCCTGGCTATTTCTGTATCACAATTCGCACTACAAGTCAGTGGTAAATTAAAATAAAATTCTTAAAACAATTACTTTGTCTTTCCACGCTTTTTCCTACTTTGGGTTAAGTGCAGAGTATGTCGATGTAAGTCTATGCTGTTGTTGACATGACAGACAGCGGAATATCACTATGGTAAAAAGCAGCAGATATAAAGTTTCTCTGGATTGAAATGAACCCCTCCTCTCAAAATAATGAAAAGAGGAGAGCCTCTAATTCAAATGAAGTGACTTCCAAGGTGAGAATCGAACACCACCCTGAAAGTGGAGAGAAGAGAAGGGTGTGTGGGAAGAAACCTTGAGGGGAGGAGACTAGCGGAAAGGTGGATGGCGAGGGTGGGGAGAGACGGCGCAGGATTTGAAAATATAACGATCTGTCTTACTGCACTCGGAAACATTTGATTAACTCTATCAGACAGGCAATAAAACTCTCCACCTTACAGCAAATATCTAACCATCCCAGGGACCCAGCAGCTACACAGTATTTTTTTCTGGCGGAAAATATTATGAGGTTTGTGTGGGGGGATGGGGGTTTGGTCATGGGGTGGAAGAGTAGTGAATTCTCTCCCTTTTCGTTCTCCATCCATCTCTGCCTTGAACTCATCATCAAAGATACAGTTTTTTCATCGACATTTTCATTCACTATGTTCTATTGGTGTGTAGTTCCTCGTGTGACTGTGGACGTGCTTTGCTCTGTAAGTGAAAAGAATTACAAACGCTTTTTTCTTATTAAAATTATTAAATCATTTTTGTACTTGGATTGCATCTTTGTGTATTTTATACGAGTTAGATATTTTTCTCATACTGTTAATGGTTTTTCGTTTCGTGGAATGTCTACTGAATGTCTTGGCTACACACGTTCACCATTCTTCTATCAGAATTTTGTAGAAAAAGTCTACTTAGTTATCATTGCTTGTCTACAGCCCTGTACATGTCTACAGCAGCATTCTACAGTCCCTGTTGGCTGAATGTCTATCACAAACCTACAAGTTTAAAATCAAATAAACGATCGTGCAGCATCACATCAGTTTAAAAGCACGTGAACACGCGGAATCACGTGACGTAGACGTAGTGTGGACCGCGGTTTGCAAGTTGCTTGCCAAGCATCAGCAGCCATCGATCACCGTAACGGGCCGGACACGCTTGGCTACTTTGATGTCGGTTGTGAGCTGAGTAGATTCCCTCTCGCTCAATTTACCTCATAGACAACATTACTGCTCCAGTCCCGGGGGCCGCAGCTCCCACGAGGATAGACAGAGGGATGAAGTTTAGTTTGGCAGCGCGTACACTGAATATCGGGTTGCTTCTGGTACTGACAAAATATTTACTCTTGAACGATAGAGATTTGAGACTGCAGGAGATGGAAGATAAGAATGCGTGGACAGTTAATTGTTCTCTTCTAAAATTATACAGACAGCATCTCTCTTTCATTCGTTCCTTTTTTCCTCTCTCCCCTTTCTCTCTCTCTCTCTCACACAACACTCTTTTCTGCACAAACTATTTTTCCAAGTTCACATTTTGCGATTACAATTAAAAAATTTCTGTGATGCGCATCTTTGTAAATGTTTCAGGGAGACAGCTACTGGAAGTTCTACAACCTCAATTTGATTTACAGCCGTAAAATCAGCGACGGTTTCCAGGGCGTGCCCAACGACATCGATGCTTCCTTTGTCTGGGGAGGAAATGGAAAAACGTATTTCATCAAAGGTAATTTTTCCCGAAACTTTACAACCTGTAGTCTCTTCAATACCACATCAACAATTGCTGTCTCGGGGAGGGCGAGGCTGTGTGGCAGGAGCGAGCGATGCTGGACATGACCTACTTTCTGAAAGCGTATTGAGGTCACGTGGCTCGCAGACACGGACAGGACAGGTTCGGAGGGTGTTCTCCGAGGGTGTTCTGTGTATTATCTACGTGTGGGGCCTGGAACGCAGTGTTTTGAAGTGTATGCCGTCTGACAGGCTGTGGCCGAGGGTCTCGTTAATGAAATTGTCGGGAGAGTGCAGTTATTGACTTTCCAGTGACGTTCGTTTTCCATTTCTGGCCTTTCACTTGTCTGCTTGTCCGCCCGGCCTCCTGCAGTTTACACTTTTGCACAGACCTTCACTTGTTGTTAGCCTGACACGAAGTAGCTTCATGTTTTTTCAGACTGTGTGGACTTGCTGTCCTAGATTAGACCACTGGAGGTCGACTTCTATCTCGGTGACGTGCTGAGAACGTCACACCGCCATCTTGTTTGTACTCACAACAAAAGATCCGCACTCTAGCGACCCAGTTTCTCCCGTTAGCTTGGTTACATGCATGAAGCAAGACGACATTTTAAAGACGAATGACGACCTTTCAACTTTAGAACCAGTCTTATTCTGGTGCGATCGATTCCCGCTGTGCGCTATTTATTTTTATTGATGTTGCTTACTCTTGCAACATTTTGTTTGAGATAAAAACGAATTTCCCCAAACTATCATCTCAGTTTTACTGGCATATTGTTGTAAACTCGACCTGTATACCATTTCAAGCCTTTTTCAGCAGTGTATCTCTAATTTCCTTCACATTATGAACACAGCTTCTCTCTACATTTCGATCTCTCAAACCCTGTCGTGAGAATTTCCGTGTCAGATGAGGTCAAGATAATGTCAGAAACTTCCCCTGCACTCATCCTAATACCAATAATTCCTAAATAAAAGATTGTGAAATTG
The DNA here is from genome assembly GCA_004794325.1 of Pomacea maculata. Taxonomy (NCBI): domain Eukaryota; kingdom Metazoa; phylum Mollusca; class Gastropoda; order Architaenioglossa; family Ampullariidae; genus Pomacea; species Pomacea maculata. Next base: position 133,051 of record SRHC01001051.1, read on the forward strand.
TTATGTTAAAAGATTCAAGCTTATCAAAAATAGAAAAGGAATGTTTTGTTTTATAATGTAAAAAGATAAAGCCTGGGCGCCTTAAAAAGCAAGCACCGCAGGTGTAAATAAGGGAGAAATCTTACAAATGAACATTCTAGTTAACTGATATCTTCGAATCGCTACTTAATAATTAAACTCAGCTTAAAATAAGTATGATGTAAGGAGAGCACCTGCTGGACTTGCAGAATGATCTCACCATGACATACAGGATGTTGCAATCTGAACATCATTACTGACATGATTCTCACCTGTTTGTTAGCACTAACAGGTATGTAGGAGATACATTTCTTCTTCTTTAACGAAGCTGTCAATAGAAGAAGGGAAGTGCACATCGACCGCACTACCTGGCACCGAGTCTGGTGTGTAGGTGATCAATAGCTTTCTGTCTAATTCACCTGAGTGAGATGAAGATGCTGACAATGATGCGCTGACACATTCAGCCTCCCACACAATATCTTTCTAACTTTCTTCACATTGTATGGTTCAGGTCAATGTCTTATTTGTGTTTGAAGGTGTACAATATAATGGGTAGAGATAGAAATGAAACCTGGGGAGGCACCTTTGTCAGGAACAATAAGACTTTATTCTGTGATGTTCACTGCACTCTTTGTTAAACTTTAATTCGCCATTTCCAGAGTTTTATCTAAAATCAGAACATTACTTTGAGCATTTAACTTCTTGTACAACTAATATGTATTCCTGTCAAATAAAACATTACAGCAGTATGTCTATCTACATGAATGTTCCTTTGCCGCACTAAACTCGTGTTCGTTGTAAACCGTTTTGTTTGCTTGTAGTGTCCATGGTCTTACCTGAGCCTGTGACTGTGGTCTTCATCACCATCTTGGACTGTTTTCTTTTTCTGTCAATTTTTTTTTCGAGTGCAAAATGAGTAATGTGGTATCTTCTCTCGGCTTCGCTACCATGGCAACTGGAGTTTTCCGTCAGGTTAATGTAGGGAAAGAACAAAGGGTTCTGCAGACGTGCAGAGACAATGGAACTACATTTAGTGACCCCACTGTGACCTCTTGATAGGTCGTCTGTATGTGATGTCACACTGTGTTCTTGTCTAATAGTATGTGCAGTGTTTTGAGCATGACATGGTGGGCAATGGTGGATGATGATGATGATGATGATTATTATTACAGTAATCTGTGAATGAGGACCTTTACTTCTGCAGTTGTGTTAGTTATAAAAAGAACGAATAAAGAAAAAAATAATGAATTAATGAAACACTGACGAGGAATAAGAGAAAGGGTCAACCAGTACAGGTCAGTGACTGGTATTGTCACATGATCCATCTTGGGCATTTGGAAAACATTGCATAGAACATTGTTTTAGGAAGGATGGAGCGTGTCAACAACGTAGCACAAAAGTTTTGGAGAAATAAATGACACACCGTATGTTACAATACAAACTCAAACAAGCTCTTTAGTATTATTCAGTGTCAAATAAGGTATGATGGGGCTTATCCTGCGATAATCATCAGTCTAATGTTCTCATCAAGTGATGTGTCAATACAAACATCAATGTTTGTTGTCTGGAAAAGGGAGATTACTGCACGAATGAATGAGCGAGTAGTAGAGGCAATCTTTAATAAACATCCATGATCTGTGAACATGTATAACTACGGTAATCAGCAAATCAATCTCTCAGCGTTTACTGTCAGGGGCAGATAAATTGGTTTACACTCCCCTTGCCACTCTTGATGCTCTCCCTTTGCTATGCCTTTAACCACTCATTGTAGTATAATTCCTAGGTTTCCTCTTTGTATACGTTTGTTTACACGCCATTTTCCGCTTCATAATGTTTATTGTCATTTCTGAAATGATTTTTCTGCTCGTGTAAAGGGAAACAATGAATAAATAATTGCAACAAGTACACTTACTATACACATTCCTCTTGCTCAGGGAGTCACTACTGGCGCTATACAGAAAACAGTGTGGACAAAGGCTACCCGCGCCCTCTGTCGGTGTGGAACGGACTGCCACCCCGGGTCGATGCCGCCATCAAGTGGCGCAATGGACGAACTTATTTCTTCAGCGGCAACGACTACTACCGCTACAACGACGTGGAGTTTGATGTGAGTGCTTCGTCGGGTGGGCACAAGCAGGTGGGGTGGGACAGGTTGATGTGAGTGCTTAGTCGGGTGGTCACAGGAAGGGTGGGACAGGTTTGCTAGACTAACGAACTGATGTCACTTTACATGACACAGACAGACAACGATCCAGAAATGTTCCACTACTAGCTAGTAAGACAGAAGTGAACAGGACAACGGCCGACGTATAGGATCCAAGGGAGACAATACTTTACAGTTTAAATATTTTTAGGGGGAAAAAACCTTTGGATTCTCGGAACTTCCATAAAAGCTGTCGAAACAGGAAGGTATCGGTACCAACCGAATAAGGTGGTATCTTACATTAAAATCATCAACGAAACATCTTAATCAACAGCTTTTAGAGTACTTATCCAGTATGTATATTAGTTATAAAACTGGCAAGCCAAGATGAAACAAATATCAGGAAGGGAAGAAAATGCAGAACTGTTTTAGAACTGGTCTATGTTACAAGCAGAATACATCAGAAACTATTTTCACTGCCATTCTGATGGCACAGGTAACAGTAAAATACAAGAGTTTTATTTACAAACAAGTCACTAATTTGTCACTGAGGTAATGCAAATATTTATTTTTTTCAATTTCAGATTGACGACACCTACCCAAGGAAAATAGGAAACTGGTGGCTGGGATGTCCTGATGCAAAGACAGTCGGCCAGCTCGTCCAGGGAACTCAAACCGGAAACAACCAAAAAATTTCCAACGATGTGGACGAACAATTTCTGACGGTGGATGGCACAGAGTCAGTGTCCACAACCACACTCGTCACAGATTTGTCCAACACAACACCAACTTTAGTTTTCAACAGACTATCATTGTTATTGCTGATTTTATTCAGTCTCGGCACAGCTTCTAGATGATCTCACTTCTAGTGTATGTGCATTTTTGGTTCATGCTGTGGAGCAGGAGTATTACCAATGTTAAGGCTTTGATACTAATGGCGGGGTAAATTCATTCACTCATAGAAAAATGAGTTTTTTTTCAAAAATTAAACATACAATTGTTGATAACATTTATTATGAGCGTGTAATAATTCATGGTCTTTTTACTGAGTGACCATCTTCAACGGAAGCCATTTAGTCATTTCCACAAGATTTGATTTTCATTTTCGTTTCATTTCCAAGGTCCAATGTTGAACTTTTCAAGAATTTATTATAGCATTTGTATATGGTTCTGTGAATAAATTTACTATTTATACTTTTATAGGTAGCATATAAATGAAATGAAAAAAATGATTGTACATGAACATGAGTGGGACTAAGCGGGGAAACCCCAGGAAGGCTGGACTGTGTGTTGTGTGAGGCACTGACTGGAGAGGAGGTATAAAAGTTTGGGAAGGGTGGGATGGAGAAATTGTAATTGTGAGTGATTGTGTGTGGGTGTGAGAGGGGTGGAATGGTGTTTCGTGTGCTTGAATGAATAAACTTTTGAGAAGGAAGTTTAATAGTTTACTGTACGAGGTGTGCGGTCACAGAAGTCTGCAATTCGAGGACTTGGCGCAGTTTTTGTGTTTGTGTGCTTGCGCGTGCACGCTCATCTCCATGGGGGCGAGATTCACCTTCAAGACCAGCTCGACCAGCTGTAATATTACTGATGCTTCACAAGTTTCTACTCCTAAACAAGGAAGCATTGCTGTTGTGTGTGATGCATCATCATTACAACTTCCATGAGTTCAACACATCGGCGATATACAGACTAAAAACTCTCATCTATGTACATAATGGGATTCAAAATGTTTTGTATGTTATTAAAAAGATCACATCTCGACAGTACGAGATGCTTATCACGTAGTTTTTACTCTAAGAGTAAGCACTATTCACTCCACAATTAAAATACTGATAGAACTACTGTATTTGTGATGCGATTATCTTTTTAAATCCAGATTGGAAGCCAGAGAGCATTTGAGTTTTGTCAATTTTAAACACTCGCTACATCATAAGACCTACACGGAGGTATCACAAGACTACACAAGACTAATATTCAGGAGAATTCAAGACTGTCAGTCCTTCGTACACCTGTAAGTTCCTCAGAAAAATACATCGGAGAGTGAAGAAATGATAGAAATGAACCATCGCCCACGGTTTGTTTTAACTTCTATCGGATAGCGAGTTTGTCCTCTTGTTGCCCAATGAATAAATTTTTTTTTTATTACCGTCTGTTCCAATGATCAGGGTTCAGATAGTTTATCGTTATGCACGATGTCGTGAAAGAGTGGGATAGGGCTGTAGTGTGGGTTTGTAGATCTATTTTACTCTAGATATGACGTAATTTCTCTCTAGAAATTACGTCATTTTTACGTCATTTACGCGTGTGCGGGTGGGAGCGTAGGCTCGTGGTGGCTGTGAGGCGTGATTGGTTGTGGTGTGTCAGGTGGTATGACTGGCCAACAAGACGGTTACTGGACTGAAAGATCTAGAGATGCGGGCTGAGCGTTTGGACTGAAGAGAAAGAACTGGACGACAAGCTGTGCTTTACGCTATACCTCTAGGGAGAATACAGAGATCTTGATATCTCAAGTCTTCCTTTGCAATTGTCCTTCGCCAAACTACTGAGAAAAAAGGACATCAACCTAGAAGGTGATATAGCCACTCGGTCGTACCTGTGCGTTGGAAAGAACAACTTCGTCCGACCTGACGACCAAGTAACGGACAAGTGTTCCGGCCACTGGTATCGGTGTTGCGTCCATACCAAGATCGTCGGCCTGCTAGCGACAGTTCGAGGTGCGCCTTCCTCGTACTCCTCTCGTCGCGTGCCGATCTACAGAAGACCGAAGTCTTCGGACAATATTTCTTCTGCGGCGCGACGAGAGATTACCCATACTGCATCCGCCATTGGACAGTGCAGTGACAGTTGTGCGTGTGTGTTCTGCAAGAACTAATCTCCACACCACAAAGTCGAGAACACAGCTAAGTGGCGTGCGCATAAGGAGTGTACGGGGAGAGTGTGTGAGCAGTATTGTGTGAGGAGTATTGTGTGAGGAGTATTGTGTGAGCAGTATTGTGTGTATGACAGAAAAGGTTAGATCTGGCTCTCAGTTATCTGGACATATTAGAAGTAAGGGAAATAATTAGGTAAACGGGACGGTCTAGACAACGATCAAGGGTTCATACTTTGTAATTGTAATATTTTTGGGTTTGTATGAACTTCTGGAAATAATAATTAACGTTCCTTTAATACACTAAATTGCCTCGTGTTTTCCATTGGGGTATGCGTGCTTGGGGGCTCGAGCTGGTTAGAGTGGGTAATTAATAAGCAATTTAGTGTGGTAGCACGCGGTAAGTGTCGACGTGGATTTGGTGGGGGTATAGACGGTGGGTTGGACTGGTGATAGAAATCGTACCCCCCTACCAAATCTACGGACCCTGCCCCAGGTTTGCGACACACGACTTCGTCCTCTTCCTCAATCATAGCCATGCCCTTATATTGTATCTCTACCGTAGTAGAGACCCCCACATCATGAACTTACCCATCGGTGAACTTGTCTCACTCCAAAAATGTTAAAGTTGTAGTGAGATGTTAGTCTCATATCAAGTTCAACGAAAGATACTATTTCAACAGAACTGGTTGAATAAAAACTCACCATCACTAAATGAGGTCCACGGTACAGACACACGACTGTACATCATGATGTGGAAGTTGTTTGTTCTTCATTGGCTCTTCAAGAAACAAATGGCAGGCGAATGGCATTCCACGAGCTATTATAACAGCAATGTATGAAAGTAATATGTGTGTGTGCTTTTTCAGTGTGTGTTTAGCTCACCCGTGTGTGTGTGTAGGTGGATGCACATTTTTAAGCAAAGAACACACACACACACACACACACACGTACACACACAAGTAAGCTGCACCTACGGAGAGATAATTGAATAAAAAAAATAACGATTTGGAAAATACATTTCTCTTTGAAGATTTTTATATTTTTGATTTTGTAAGTCTGAAAATATTTTAAAGCAGAAATACTGAAAAGACACTAATATTTAGTTCGTACATATTTGAAGAGAAAAAAAATACCAGTAACATGATAATTGTCTTCATGGGTCTCGGCAAATGTCTGCCTCCGGTATAAAACCACAGAAATTTCCTCCAGAACCCTCGCTGTCAACCACAGTGTCAACAGGTCGCGCAGCTTGAGAAGATTTTGCCTGGAAACTGTAGATGTCAGTAAACAACAATTTGCAACAGTTTCATTGAAGGTTTGTAGTATCAACATGCATAACAGAAATTTCTTGATTTTGCACAGCATCACGGAAGATGTACAGATGTATGTAAAATCATTACACATTACAGACATGTAGGTTTGTTACACATTACATCTTACATATTACAAATATGTAGGTCTGCTACAGTCTGCTCTAGTATAACTTCTGAGATGTCCTTTGAAATGATAAATATGAGAAGCACTCTGTAAAAACCTTGCTGTACTTATCTGGAGATAACTTGAGAGATGGGCAGATACTATGTTTGAGACATAAATTATATTGACAATATATCCTCCTCCTCCCCTCCTCCTCCTCCTCCTCATCATCATCATCATCATCCCTTCCCATTGTATCTTTACTTTGAAGACTGATGTTGGTTTCTAAATACTAACCCTGGAAGCAGTGGTTGCCCAGCCTGCTATAGTCTCGCGTGTTGCTACCCGGGTGTCTGTCCGCGCAGTGCTGTACACCGCCTCCCTACCCACCCACCCCGCCATCGACCACCTACGTCACGACAACAAACAGCGCCAACGTGCGGCTTGCAGCAGACGACAAGCTAATGCTCCCTCCCCTACTCCTCCCCCCACCCAGCAGCAACCTCCCCTACGACAACTTCTACTCTCCATCCTCTCAGTCTCTCTGTGCAGGAGATGTTGTGAGGAGATGTTTAATCAGCGGCGCCCCGGGGATAAGATGGGGGCAAACATTTCTGTTTAATCTGTCGGATATCGATAGATGTGCAGGGCTAAAAGCTCCAGCAAACACAGGTGTCGCTGCTGTCAAGATGTAGACATCAAAAGAATCTCTTTGTGCAAATACCATCGGTGATGAGGGACAAGATAGACTCTTGATGAGAAGAAAGGCAACGACCACGAACGAATGATATTTGCAGGTGCTACTCGACCCCTGAGTCGGAGACTGGAAATCAATACCCGGATATTAAAGAAGCTTCGGAATGGCTTAACTTTGTTCCTGAAAGATGCTGCTCTTAACATCACCCCTGAACTTTGACCTCCGAAGGCTGGCATGGTTAGAACGAGGACTGCGAGAACCTTTGTGAAAACAGGTTTGTTTCTACCACCAACCTGTTGGACGATAAAATGCTATTGTCACGAAGAGAATGCGTATTTCAGCCTAAAGAAGAGGATGATGATGACAATGAAGATGATGATAACGACTGCGGCGATAATGATGGTGATAATAATACTGACTAGCGATAGCGGTGGTGATGATGACGACTGATGAGGATGATAAAAGTGTAAAAAGAGGATGTTGAAGAAGGTGGTCAGCTTCAGCAGACAAAGATGTTGTTTGTTTATCTCGGACTTTCTAACTGTTCCCGAGAAAGGTAAGAGCTCGTGAACATCAGAAACGTTTGTACTGTAATGAAAACGCGCGTGCGCTCATGTCACTAAAAAATAAGTTGACAAAGAAAACAAATATCAGCAAAGGAAGACGGCAAGAACATATAATATCTTCTGAACAATATTAAAAGGTTGAATATTGTGATTATCGGAGTTGAAATATGTGTAACTGATAAGGCACCCCCACAAAATGTTTGACAACCAGAGAAAACTCCGGCCACACCCTCGTTCATCATCAACAGAGACTCTCGTTGTTTTGTCGTCGCTGCCACTCACAGTAAGTAACACGAGAATAAGTAATGTCAACTTGTCAACATTTATCACTCATGTTGGGCAAGAACAACAACAGTTAAATGGACACAAAATGTATTTATCGTACAGAAAACAATTCCTACTAGCGACTGTAATGTACGGATACAAGATCCTCTCCTAAATGAAAACCTATTTGTAAGTTTAGCAAATAATAAGAATAGAAAATTTATATACACATTTCCCCGCTTGGTAGTGAGCTCGGTTTGCTTGAACAAAAGAGATGAATGAGAAATTATTTCTGCAGCTCGACTGTAAACTACAAAAACAATAAGAATGAGCATGGAGGGGGAGAGATGGCGGGAAAATGGGAAGACAACCAGCAACTGGAGTTATTCACGAAAAAGTCGTTTATAAACTTTGTTGAGAGCCTTTCTGTAATGAATAGATAGTCGGATCCATGTTTCCAATCTTTATTCCTTGGTCTGCTGGCCGGATAAATTTCATGTTAAAGTTGAGACCGACAGGTAGATAGGGATTATAACCAGCTTCTAGAACATTTCAGTAGTTATTCCTTCATTCTACCAGGGTTACCTGGCAACGGACTGGAATGTGGGTTTACTAGTCCACTTTCAGTCTTCAGTACTTTTCTGGTTCTTGATTTTGCATTTACTCGTTTTGCCTTAAGACTAATTTTTCTCTTTTCATTCTCATCCAATAACATGGTCAAACGATAACCAAAAGCTCATAACTTATTATTCCGATATATCTCACAGGGTCTTGTCCACAAGAAAGTTTTGATGGTCATTTCAGAAGGGAAGAGCCAGTGGGGCCATGAAGTTTTACAGAAATTGTGTAATTTTGGACTGTGTGCTACTTTTCTCCACTTTCCCCTTCACTCAGACTACTGACCACTCCAGTGATTTTTCTGTTTTTGACTTCGATACCCAGCAAGAAAAATCCACATTCGCCACACCTTTGTCAAACTCTTTCAAAGAAAGCAATGACGAAGCTCAAAATCCACCTTATAATTTCAGTCACGTGGTCAGGAGCATCAACGATTGCAGAGAAGTATTTAAAGTTGAAGCTCAAGAAGGTTATATAAGTATTGAGGGCCTTTCTGAAGTGAATTATCAATGTGAGGTAGACATTACTGTTAAAGAAAACATGTTGATATATTTACACTGGATCACATCCTTCAAAGTAGAAACTTCTTGTCCTAAGTGTTCCTTGACTGCAGTAGATAACGGTCACAGTAGCACATTACTAACATCTGCATGTCTTCAGGGGGGAGTAAGGAATGTGCTGAGTTTGACCAACCAAGTCAGAATAACTTTAATAAGGAACACTTATAATTCCAACTATTTGCAACATTTCACCTGCTTCTTCGTTGTAAGATTGACGGCTGTTCCTTCATCATCCAATCCCCAGCTTGAGCTGAATTATTCTTCGCCATACCAAGGTAATACGAGTTTAAAATGTTATTATTAAAAGTTTATTAATGTTAACTGTAAGGCCCAGAAATGTTTGTCAGTCAATAATTTTCAGTCAAGTTTATATGCGATTGCTTAAGTAATCGTGCATAAATATAAATCTGAAACTTTGACACATAATGTAACATATATAGACACAAACACACTGGGGACGACATGGAGGGAGAGAATTTTAATATTTATTTATTCAATTATTATTTAATATTTTAATAATGTTATGTTCGCAGGGTACATACAGACGCCAGGGTGGGATGGCATGGCTCTGTACCCACCCCTGATGGACAGCTGGGTGGCACTGGACATACCCGAGGGTCACACAGTCTTGCTCAGTTACTTCAGTGTTGATGTTGCAGACCAGAATGCATACATAGATTGCATGCGTGATTCCCTCCAGGTGTTCGTTGGAGGCACACTACCCGCAAACCTTGTCTGGGAAATTTGTCTGCTTCACAACAATTTTGCTGTGAAGGTTTTCAACACGAGCATCGTTCATGTTCACTTCGTCAGCGATTACCAAGACGAGTTCTCCGGATTCCGGCTTTTGTTCACTTTTCTTAATGATTCATTACAATTAGAACAACTGTCAGACAAAAAATGGAACTGCTCGGTTCCACACTGGCCAAGGTTCCAATACAACTTTCCATGTGACCTGGTACCTCAGTGTATTGGAGGTGAGGACGAAGTCACGTGTCCTTACATTAGTCAAGCCTGCGAGCCTGGGCTGGTCTTCTCTGGTGACACGTGCTACTTGCTTGTTGTTGATGTTCCTACAGACTGGTGGGGAGCAAACGAGTATTGTCTTGAGCGACACATGCGGTTAGCCACCCTGAACACACCCGACAAGTTCTCGTCCGTAACCTCGCTACTACGTGTGCGACCGCGAACAGTCGACGTCTTGATTGGCCTCCAGATAGCCGCCGCCGCCCTGCCACACATGCAAGTATTTGATCATTAGTGTAGCTAGACTGTCAATATTTATCTTTATGAATTTCATGTACAATGTAGCTCAAATTCATCAAAAGTGTGCTGCTTTCAATCGTGTAATATATATAAATATATATTTCATCTCTGTAAGTATCGCTCTATTTTTAGATAACAGAATATTTATCTTCTGGTTGTATTTTTTTTTTCAGGTATCCATACCCAGCACAGTGGGTTGACGGTACAAAGGTGTACTATGGAAACTTCACAAATAGCAAGATACCTTCCTGCGGGTATATGAATTCAAGAGAATGGTTCATACATATGGAGGAGTGTTCCTTAACATTTGAAAATATAGAAATTTTATGCGAAAAATATCCTGTTTATCCAGACAAAGCATCCTTGGAAAATACTCCCGTTATGCCTTATGTCAAGCATGCAGATCGTAATTTGAGCAGGGTGGCTTGGCAGGTATGTCCACAAGGCTACTTTGTTCATGAGTTTTTGTCCTGCGATGCCAGAAGCAACTGCTTGCTGGAAGATGGTTCCAGTCCTTTGTTGTGCCTCGAGAAACTGAATTCTTCCCAGAGATTCTTCGCCTGTGTCAACGGGTTTCAGCACCTGCCCTACACCTGGGTATGTGACCACTCCACCGACTGCGCTGACAAGAGTGATGAGAACTTTTGTGTCTTTCAAGATTGCACTTCTGAAAAACCATTTACATGCGGCAACGGACAGGTAAATAAATATATTAATTAATACAAAATATAAGTTTTTCTGTTAAAACTTTTACTTTTCTCTCTTGTCATGCCTGTTCTGTTTTTTATTATCAATCCATTAAAGTCACCTCTTATTATATTATAGATGTGAGCACAGAAATAAGGAGCTCAAGGGAGGCAATTCACTAGAGAGTAACTCTTTAGCAGATGCTGGAAAACAGCAGAAAAACTCTTTTGGTCATGTCAGTGGACTAAGAAATTATTAATTATTGCAGTGCAACAGAATCAATCCCAATAAAATTAGTGAAGCCATCCGTCCCGTTTGATTACCTTTGTGTAAAGGATTATCTCCCTTTGTTCATTTCTCGAATGGTTCAATATTTCTCACAGGAAAGACTACAAAATGAACTTTAAACTCTCCGAGCACATTGATTTTTATATCTTTTTGTTTTTACTACAAACATTTCTTCTAGAAAACAGGCTTCAGGATCCTATGATCAATATGCGAATTTATTTTTCCTTATTTGTAAAAGCGATGACTCTGAACACTAGTTTATTTCGTGTTTTTTTTTTAATAGTGTGTGTCATCTCATGACCTGTGTGACGGGAAGCAGCAATGCGGAAACGGAGCAGATGAACTGTGTCCGAGGATGATGTATTCTACCAGAAATTATAACTCCCCTTCTCCACCAGTTCTTATAAACCTGGACAAGAACGGAAAATTGGAGGTTTTGAGCCTAACCTTGAATACAACAGATGACTTGTCATTGCCATGTCCAGAGACACATTTCAAGTGTCCAGGCAGGTCCGTGTTTTGCATGCCAGTCTTCCTCCGCTGTAATGGTGTTTACGACTGTCCAGGCAAAGAAGACGAAGACCATTGTGACAATTACCTGTGTCCCACCTTCTACCGATGCCGGAACTCGAAGGTGTGTGTCCATCCCAGTCATTTATGTGATGGCTTTTACCAGTGTCCACTTCAGGATGACGAACTACTCTGTGACATTATCTGCCCAACCAACTGCACTTGTCATGGATTGTCTTTTCTTTGTACTGGCCAGTTTCCAGCGGAACATTTTCCTGAGCTTCGGTATCTGGATGCTACAGGAGCAGGCTTGAGACCAGAGGACACAATAACAAACAGAATGTTGATACATGTCATATTCGCACACTGTAACTTGTACAGTCTGGGCCCTATAACCCTGCCTAATTTAGTCATCTTGGATCTCAGAGACAACTTTCTGTCTGCTCTTCATGAATCCTATTTTAAATCTTTATCAAACTTGAAGAGTCTTGTGTTGTCTGGAAATCCTCTTTCAACATTTTTTTCATCTTACACACCATGGCAAAATGCTCTGCCTTCGGTTGTGACAGTAGATATGTCACGTGTTGGTATTGATACACTTGATGTCAGAATGCTTGAAAGTGTTTTCCCTTCACTACAGCACTTGAATTTATCTGCGACAGGACTGAAAAAAGTCGAAGGTGGAAGCTTCAAACTTCTCAAAAGTCTGAGGACAATAGATCTTCGAGGGTGTCCACTGACGAATTTTCCAAGAGATGTTTTCCGAGGGCTAGAAAAACTGGAAAGTATAGACGCAGACAACTACAAACTCTGTTGCCCGCAAGTTTTGCCGGATGGATTCAATGTCTTCAACTGCCGTGCGCCACCAGACGAGATCTCATCCTGCGATGCTTTGCTTGGCTCCAAAACCTACAAAATATTCTGTTCCTTGTACTCTGCTATTGCTTTGATACTGAATGTTGGGTGTTTGGGGTACCGTTGTCTCTTTCGTAACCTAGACCATAAACGTCCCATTGGCATCCTTCTGACAAACCTGTGTGTGGCGAATCTTTTAACTGGTGTGTATTTAGCAATTATTAATATTGCCGACCTTTATTTTCATAATTCGTTTCTCTGGCATGATGAACAATGGAGGAACAGCGTCCCGTGCAAGATAGCCGGCTTCATTGCTTGGCTTTCAAGTCTAGTCTCTGTCTTCACAATTTTTTTAATAACCCTCGACCGAGTCCTAGTTTTGTATCCTCAGTGTCCGCGGCATCGTTGGTCAAACAAATCAGTTTTAATTCTGTCTTTTGTTGTTTCGGTTGTAGGGTTTCTCTTGACAGTTGTCTTTCTTTTGCCTGAGGGACACCCGTGGCATCTCTCTGGACTTAGCTCCATCTGTATTCCTCTTCTTTCAAGTCCTATTTCTGAAGGAGGTGATTATGTTTTCAAAGCAATAATAATTCCAATGTTTAGCCTTTCTTTTGTCACAGGTTTTGGACAAGTATTGATACTTTTACGCGCAAAAAGTAAAAACGAGTTTAAAAAACTTTTAAACCAAGAAATATTAGATGACATTTACAGTGACACTCGCCAGATACTCAATTTGATAATTTCTGATTTTCTATGCTGGTTTTTTATTGGCTGTCTTGGATTTCTATCAGTGTATGGTGGTGTGTCTTTTTCTACCGAAATGAATGTTGCACTGGCTATTATTGCTATACCCTTAACCTCTGCACTTAATCCGATTCTGTTTATGTTCAATTTATTTTGTGAACGAAATCGTCGGATAACTCAAGAACGGTTAATAAGACGTTTAAAGCTGCAGGTCACGAAAACTGTTTCAAGCCCTAAAAGTAGCCGATGTACAAGAATATCATAAAAAGTTACATTAAAGAAAGAAAGAGTCACGATGTTCTCGATACAGAAAAAAAAACAACAACTTTAAACTGTGGTTTTACTAGCTATCCTTTCTGAAGTCATTCTGTTTTCTTCCTACTTTTGCTAACAAAGGTTTTATATTAGACGTGCACTTTCATATTCATCTTCAGATAGATAGATAAAGAGTAAGATATTTACATGTATTAGTAACCATAGAATCCTATACAGTTTTTGAAGTTCCATAGTTAACATAAGAAAAAAATATTGGCCTCTTGTTGTAAATTTTATTTAATTTTTTAATATATTTAAGTCACACACTGAATTTAAATTCTTCGATATGTGATGTTATCATATGGGCAACAAAGGTTCTTCATTAGAACAATGTTATTACCTCGATATTTCTTTATTCCTAAATATTAAGCCATACTGCCTCTGAAAAAGCAGATTGTGATAAATAATGTGGAGCCTTTATTTTCCAATTTATGTCCATATCAGCAAGTATTGCCCTCGTGAACTCTTGTAAAGCGGTTCAATGAAATGAAGCAGATCATTTTCGATGCTAAACTTAGGATAAAAGCTTCGTAAAATATTGACACATTTTAGGAAAAAATAACGATTAAAATGAATTTTAAATACCAGACTTAAAACTTGAATTTTTCAAACGACATTTAATTCCAATATTCTATTATGACATTAATTTTCTGCATTAAGTTTATTATTGCATTTCTGCAATCTACCAGCAGCAGAAAAAGTTAAAGTTAACATTGACGGGGAAATCAGGGCAAGAACAGACAAATTTTTACTCAAAAGCTCAGGTTCCTCTTATTATGTCCATTGTTTACCTCCTCTACTTTTTTATTTGTTTTTACTGAATGGGCTTGACTATATGTATTTTCGTGTTTCACGAGAGTGCTTTAACTTTAAAAAGCAATAATTATATTACTTACATAATTTGTTTACAGCAGTAATAACTTTTGTGGTGGCCAGTCTAAATAGCACATAACTTTTGTATGTGTACCGATAAGTAAAAGTTTCCCTGATACGAAGGGGATACGAAAATTAGTCTTTAAGACAAGCACTGGTGGAAGTAATAAACCATTAAGCAATAATCAGAACTCAGACTGTCTAACGAACTGCTTGCAGTAAGTCAACAACGAATAATACATTAATTAGCTTTATTATTGTAGTACAATAACCCATTTTGTTTTAAATATTCAAGGTGACACATTTCGTTCAAAATCACATCTTACAAGGGGTTTTCCATCATTGAAGGATCCTGTTTCATAAATCCAGAACTAACATCCCTCTGTTCACCTTAAAGGCATGTGACATATGGCAGTGCCCATCAGGGGTTAATACAGGGTCCTGTGTCCTGTCTGCTGAATGATGGCGCAGGGGAGAAAACTGTGTACAAGATGGCGGATGTCATGTCAGCCGTGTCTGCAGTTATTGTCAGTGTCTTACTAAACCTAACACACTGTCATTTTTCAGGTGTACACGCCACAAGCCAAAGACTTTTAAAATAGGATACTTACCTCCCTTTATTTTACAGCCACAGGCTGAGTTATTTCCCTTAGTACTCCTGGAATTGATACCTGTTGCAGTCCATGATGTACTCGATAACAGCGGCTTCTTATCAAGATTCTTATCGTGTCTAAAATGCATCGTCTTGCCACAGCTAAGGTTATATGAAAAGAATATTGTGACCAGAAACAAATTTTGGTTTAAATGAGAAGGTGGCACACGCCGTGGTGATCGGTAGAGATACACTGTAAAGACATTAAGAAATCATCTCAAATTGTAGGAGCTTAGAATAATGAAGACAGGTGGATAAAAAAGGCTAATATAAAAGTCTGGACTCAAATGACATAACAGTATTATATATCGACTTAGTTTATATTTTGCTTACATTAATGTTTATTATTTTCAAACGGGACTTCAACACTAATGCTTGGTGAGAAATCCTGAAACATATACAAAAGAGATAAATATTGCAAGTGTTGATACACAATTACAGCAAGGTGGTGTTTTCAAGATTATTTTCATTACCTCTTTCTACGGCCTTTATGAATTTGATGATATTTGCAAAACATGTTTTGACTGGCTAAGACTAACTATACTTAATTATCTGAAAACTAATTAGTATCTTAAGGAGTTTTCTACACGCTTTCAAACATTATTTCAACCATTGCAGAAAAAACGAATTAAGGGGGAACAATTTTTGCTGTCTAGTATTTTTCTGTGATACTAACCCTACACAGAGCAATAATGCTCAATTTCTTCTCTACAGTATTATCAATAACAAGTCCACAAGTCTAGCCTGTTTTTTCCCAGTGTACCTTGCGTCAGAATATGTTATAGGGCTACTATGGCCAAGTCCAAGCCTAGCCTGTTAAGTTCGTGATACAAACTGTCAGTTGGTCAAGTTGTGCTGTGCGATGTACACTGCCAGCTGCATATCCAAACGGGTGAACAAGAAAGTAGAAATCATATTTGCAAATCCTTTCTATCAGCTTCATCTTTATAGAAAATTTTGACATCAACACGTCGACTGTGCTTTGCCAAAATGTGTTCGATTCGAAGTTTTACCAGTTGACATTTTGCTTTGGTTATTTGTCATAATTTGTAATTAATAATAGCATAAAGTGTCAGGATTTTAATATGAAATAAATAATAACTTTCTCATCTACATATTTGCGTTTCCTTTGTTTTTATTTGCTTGTTTGAAGGCCATTCTTTTTATTCATTAAACTTGCGATAGATAACTTTGTAAGAAAGAAAGAAAAGCAATCAGGTTAAGTACGTGAGTTTACATTTATCTTTCCTGTAAGAATACTCAAAACCCCAGAGAAAACTAAACACATACCTAAATAAGAATATCAACATAAAAAGTAAAGTCAAAAGTGATGAATGAATGCTACAAACAGAAACAAAATAAAATAAATATTGGGCAAGCGAGACAAGAATATTAAATATCAAATCCAACAACACTTTGAATAAGTGAATGCACTAACCTTAACACCCAACTTTAGCTAAGATTTTTTTTATCTTCCAAAGTATTAATACTATCATACTATTAACAAAACAACAGCTTTTAGACATACACACAAGTTGTAGGAGAATGATGGCAAAAAAAACAAACAAACAAGAAGACTGATTTTAATTCATAAACAAGAACAACAACAAACTAATCAAGATTTTCTTCCTTTCAGAGAAAGTGGGCATCGAAGGGAAGAAGATTTGGTTTCAACAACTCTGCTATGAATTACTACAAGAAACATGAAGTCGTTTTGAGCTTCCTTCTTCTCTGCATTCTTCAAGACACTCAACTGTTAACAGACTCCAACTCTACTGAAGACTTCCAGTTCACCCCGTACATAATACAAGCTCATGATTTCACCCTCCAATACCAGACTGCTTCCTCTACCGATCATTCTTCTCATGATGACAACAGCAAGGACACCAGCATCAGATCTGAAGATCCTCTTCTCTTGATTGAAGACGCCAACGACTGTAAGAATGTCCTGAAGGTCACAGGTCAACAGGGTTCAGTCAGTATGACCGACCTAGTGAGCACCACAAACAAGTATGAATGCACGATTGAAATTACAGTTCCAGAGAGTATGGTCGCCAAACTGAGACTAAAGTGGTTCAAAGAAACAGCCGACTGCTACTGTCGTCTGGAGGCACTTGATGTCGGTGTCAATGAAGTACTCCTGGAGTCTTGGTGTCGAATTACAGAAGAAAATAAAAATGCAGAAAGCTACACAAGGCGTGTTAGAATGAAGGTATATTATTCCCGAGACAATGGTGCCACACATCGTCCATGCCATTTCACTCTCAGCTTCACGGCAATTCCTAAATCAGCCAAACCTCAGCTGGAACTAATCTACTCTTCTGACCACGGAGGTAAGCTCGTATAAAAAAAAAATCAACAAACATCAACCCTCCCTAAAAAAAAAACAAAAACGGTAGTCGTACATTTAACTAGAAATAATTAATGAATGCACAACTTTTTAACAGTTAACAAACTTTCAGGAGTCTGAAAGTAAAACGAATGGTATCAACGACTTTCAAGTGTTGGTTTACATGTTGATACGGTTATGAAGCCCACCACTGTCTTACATCCCCCTCCAAACAAACAAACAAACAAACAAACAAACAAACAAACAAACAAACAAAAAATAACAAACAAACAAAAACATACACACCTGGTGTGAATACATTTTTTGTGTTAAAGGATACATTCAAACGCCAGGATGGAACTGGACAACCAAGTACCCACCTTCCATGGACAGCTGGGTAGAAGTAAAAGTACCCGATGACCACTACCTTTTGCTCAGTGTTTTACAGCTTAAAACTGAAAATTACCTGGAAACCTGCGCCCCCGAACGAGATGTAGCGGAGGTCTACCTGGGCGGCAACACCTCCACACACCTGGCCCTCAAGCTCTGTCAAACAGTGCGACTGCCGCCAACAGTTTACCAAACCACAGAGATGTTTGTGCATTTCCGTAGCAACTATGAAGGAGAAAGAACAGGATTTCGAATAATATTCTCATTTCATCGTAACTCGTCATCACCACCGAAGCTTCCAGATGGCCGACTGAACTGTTCTGTCCCGGAGTGGCCCGACTTCCAACAACATTACTCCTGCAATTTTGTCTCCGAGTGTGTGGACCACGAGGATGAGAGGAACTGTCCATACACCAGCCCAGAGTGTGGTCCAGGTTTTGTTTCTACAGGTGAGGGCTGTTTTGTGATTGTCGGACATCTTCAAGCTAGTTGGTATGAAGCGAATACCTACTGCCTGTCAAAGGGAATGCGGCTTGCAATTCTCAACACCAGACGGAAGCTGAAGATGTTTTACGATATGTTTGGAGAACTTCAGACTGCCTTCGTGTATCTGGGTCTTCATAATACTCCGAGGGAGATGCCAAGCATGTAAATATTGTACTTATGGTTGATGTCATTGCTACTTATTTAATTAACAGTAAATAATTTTAAATAATCGAGTGCAGGAGTGAACTCTCATTTACATATTTAAACCACATCCTAATGTCCAAAACCTTCCAAGAACAACAGGAAGTACTTGTGACTATCCTTCTAATTAACAGATATAACATAATTTTAATTCAAAAGAAAAATTATTATTACATTATTGAAATTGTCTTAATAAATTATATGTCGATTTTTTTTACAGCGTTTTAAGTGTACAACAGCACACATTTTATTTATTTTTTATTTTATTTATTATTATTTTTTTTTTTTGCTTTTCGCTCGATGGTTTCAAATGATTATCCGGTATCCATGATGTTAGATAAATCTTTTATATAACCATTCTTGTTCCTTAAATTGTTTTAAAATTTGGTACCTGTTTGTTTCAGATACGGACAGACACACCGGTGGACAGACAACTCTGTAGCATATTCTTTCCGTTCGAGTGGAAAATTTGGATTTCCATCTTGCATGATGGTGAACTTAGACACATCGCAACCAAACGAAAACCCGTTTAACTATTTCTTCGCTTCCGACAGGTGCGATGGATACTCGTCGAACCATCCAGACATTTTGTGTGAGGTGGAGATGCACTCAGATGAGAACCACCAGAGCAGCTCCTCACTTCTGCCCGCGAGGCCGACTGTCAGCAGGACGAGGGGCTTCCGCCATTGCCCCATGGGCCACAGTACACACGACTTCCTGTCCTGTGACGCCACATCCGCCTGCCTGGTTCACACGTACGGCTCGGTGACGGCCTGCTTAGAGTCTGTGACGTCACTTCCGCCTTTCTTCACCTGCAACAACGGCTTCGAAAGCGTGCCGTACACCCTTGTATGCGATTATCGCAGAGACTGTGACGACAACAGCGACGAGGACTTTTGCGTGTTTCCGCCGTGTGACAATCTAAAGGCTTATGACTGTGGGAACCAGCAGGTGACGAGGGCTTAGTAACAATATTTTTTCTCTCATATGTTTTCTCTCTTTCTCTCTCACTCATGCCCTCTCTCTCTCCTCTCTCTCGTCCTCTCTCTCTCTCTCACGCCCTCTGATTTGTATGCCTTTATGTGGTCTATAGTATCTACAATAATTCTCTCCCTCTGTGTGTTTTCTATTCTAAACAGTGCATCAAGCAGGTCGAACAATGTGATGGAACTGAACAGTGTGTCAATAAAGCAGACGAGCAGTGTGGCATTCTTCAAGAAGAAGAAGAAATGACTATTGTCATGAATAATCCTTCTCCCCCCGTCATAGTGGACCTTGATCATGGGAAGCTTCTCGCGTTGGAAGGACCTTCTGACTGCCCAGACACACACTTCCGTTGCCCAGGAGCTGATGTCTACTGCATGCCTGTCTTTCTTCTCTGTAACGGCGTGCTCGACTGTCCTGGCCACGAGGATGAGACTATGTGCAGCAACTACACCTGTCCAGGATTTTTCCGATGCCGGGGCTCCATTGTTTGTCTGCACCCAGACCACGTGTGTGACGGCCACCCGCAATGCCCACAGCGCGACGACGAACGTTTGTGCAACATGGAATGTCCAGCAAACTGCTCCTGTAACGGTCTGTCCTTTATTTGTGGAGGACATTTCCTTGTGTCTGACCACCCACACCTCCGATATCTGGACGCAAGAGGATCTGGAATGTACCCCTCAAATGTCGTTAACAATATATTTCTTGTTTACTTAAACTTAGCCAATTGCAACATTAGTCATCTGATTGACCTGACCTTACCTAACTTGCAGCATCTTGACTTAAGTAATAACTCATTAACATTTTTTGATGACCATACTTTTTCTGCCCTGAGCAATTTACGAGTGTTGTCTATGGGAGGGAATTTGCTATCTACTTTCTTTATGAGCTCTGTAAGCTGGAAGTTACCTTTGCACACTGTTGAGACACTCGACATTTCGAGAATTTCTTTGAAAATCTTAGTTCTTAACCGCGTGGCTTCAATTTTTCCTAACCTGCAAAAGTTAAATTTGTCCGACATGGGAATCGATCTTGTAGACGGGGATTTTGCAGAGTTTAGTGATTTGAACTTGCTTGACCTGCGCGGTTGTCCAATGACCGAGATACATTCCACTGTGTTGAGAGGGGTTAACAAGTTGAAGGCAGTTCATGCGGATAATTACAAACTTTGTTGTCCACAGGTGTTACCAGATTATTTCAACTCTCAGAACTGTCAAGCTCCATTCGACGAAATTTCCTCGTGTGATTCTCTTCTTCGGTCCAATCTGTACCGAATATTTCTGTCTCTGTTTGCAGGTTTGTCTTTGGTGGGAAATTTTTCCAGTTTCGTTTATCGGGTCTTCATTAAAAAAGTCTCGAGCAAGAATGGTTTTGATGTGCTCGTCACCAACCTGTGCATGTCTGATTGTCTGGTAGGCGTGTATTTGGCAGTCATAGGGGTGGCTGACACAGTTTATCAGGGTGCTTACGTGTGGCATGACAGCACCTGGAGGAGCAGCATCCCATGTAAAGCAGCAGGACTGTTGGTCTTGATGGCCAGTGAGGTGTCAGCGGTCCTTGTTTTACTCATAACCTTTGACCGCCTGCTTGTTTTACGCTTTCCGTTTAACGACTTTCGTTTTAGCAAAAGGTCAGCTCAGATTTCTTGTGTTGTGGTGTGGATGGCTGGATTTTTACTGGCTCTTGTTCCTTTCCTGCCTTTCGCCGAACGATGGAACTTTTACGGTCAAAACGGAATGTGTCTTCCTCTACCTGTTACAAGGAGAGACTTTTCAGGTCGTGGTTATTCGTATGGGATCATGGTCCTTCTGAATTTTGTGATCTTTTTACTAATAGGTTTGGGTCAAGGGTTGATTTTTTGGTCAGTTCGCGTGAATAGTATGTCAGCAGCCGACTCCACCAAGAAGGTCAATGACCTGACCATTGCCCGCAGGCTGATTACTGTCGCAGTGTCCGACTTCCTTTGCTGGTTTCCAATCGGAATGGTGGCCATCCTTGCTTATGTTGGTGTTTCAGTGCCAGGAGAAGTTAACGTGGCTATGGCCATTTTTATCTACCCTCTTAAGTCAGTACTGAACCCCTTTCTCTACACTCTCAACCTTGTTTTAGAAATGAGAGCTCAGGCCAGGGAAGAGAAAATGCTTCAGCTTCTTCTGCGCCAGAGAAAAATTTAGTGATAACAAAATAGTCACTTAACACCATATTTAGCAGTTATGTGCTTTTATATTTGTTAAATGTTTCATATTTCACACAAATTCTTGTACGTTTAATTTTAACATCATTTTACTTTATGAAAGATAAATGTAATACAGAGAAGTAAACACATAAGGCTTAAAACTTGAGAGATGAATGCTGTAAAGATAGCTTTGATGGTATATGAAAGAAAGGCTGAAGCAGGCATACAAAAACATTCCAGACAAGAGGAACAATGAAAGACACAGATTAACTGTGCATGCAAACAATTGTCAAAGAGACAAACAAAGAGACAATATACATCACTCTTTGTGTAACAAACCTTCCGGATATACTAAACTCATCTACAGGAGGAGTTTTCAAGGGACCGATAGAAGAGAAAACAGCAGGCGGTGAATTTTTTCAAAGGAGGTAGCTTACAACGACCACCACAACCGGTAATGTTGTCTTTGTATGATGACAGCAACAACAGAACCACAACACAGGCTCACGACCTATCAACAGGGAAATCCATTGAATTGTTAATGAGTGTGTATGGCCAGTGGACACTATATAACTTTTTCTCCAGAATCCAGGTCCGGTTTGTTAATTGTTTTTGTTGGAAACCAGAGATCAGCTGTTTGAAACGCTTTTTGTGTTTACATAATAATGAAGCAATCTCCATCAAAACGCCGAAAGTGAGCCGACTGGCCCAGCAGTTTTTGTTTTTTTATTTGTGTGTACAAAGGCTTATCATGGATGTATATCGTATATTATATATTAATCTGAATCAAACGTACTTTTTTTGTTAACTTCCTGTAAAAGTTGCATATTTTATTGTTAGCTTTTGTAATTATTCGCCAATATTTTTTTAAGGTAATGTCTAGTAGTTTTAGCACTTTAAAAAAAATTACAATGTAAACTTCAACGTATGAGTGCTCTGACAGATATATCAATAATAATAATAAAAAAAACAATGTCAGACATCATTGCACAAAATGTGTCTGCAGTCCGTGACCTTGTATATGAGCTTCAATGAAGTGTCACTGGGAAGCATTTACTGTAGTTTTGCCATTATTTTCGGTTTGGTGTAAATCCTCAACTCTTAAATGTCATCTGCCTTTTCATAATCAAGTTAATGAGTTTTCCTTGGTGCCAGACTCTTTATCAGCTTCATAAAGAAAGTGCCCTTGGTTTATGACCTGCAGCCCCACACATTTCCTTGAAATTCAAGGGCAATGGATAATTTTTTATATTCCATTTGAATGTCATGTGAATATAGTCATGTATGTTTGATTTACTAACTGGCTAAAATGCCCCCTACCCCACGCCTCCACTAGATGGCACCCAGTAAATAAAATACAGCTTTGTCGTTAGTGTATAGTAATCTTGGCAGTGAAGTACGAAGTCTCTGACAAAAATAAGAAAAACAGCAGATGGCACTGATGACGTGCACAGCTGGTCTAATTTAAAAAAAAAAATGCTACACATGATAGTACCTTAAATGATGCAGTAACTATATTTTCAGAAAAAACATTGATATAATTGCACGATGACTAAAAATTTATTCCACTTTGTTCCTATACCTTAATTGAGACTGATGCTGAAATACCAAATCAAGTTTCTTTAGAATTTAGTTTCAAAATAGACACCTCAAACATTTAAAAGGCTTGAAATATTCTGCAAGAAATTTGCATGAATGAAAGAGTACTGTATGCTCTGTCGCCATGATGAACTCTATAGAAATGTATTAATGAACAATAGGAATATTATGTTCCTCAGAAAAATCTATCAACAAATTGGTTCTCTGCAGCCTGCTGCAACATACACTTGCCAACCTTCTCACAGGCAGAAGATACAAGAGGTACTGGCAGCCAGCACCATCAATGATAAACTGATTTTTATCATCATTTTGTTTTCTTAATATTTTGTTTTGGGGAAGAACAGTATATGTGTGTGTGTGTGGGAGGGGATAATATCGTCTTCATTTTTAAATGTTCTGTGTGAGCCTACGACAAATAAAAGGCTGATTAATTGAGCTTAATATTGGTGTTAATGAACTAAGTATTCAGAATTTATTTTCCGACTCCTTCACTATGGAACCCTCACAGTTGTTCAAAAAATCTACGTCTTTCATATATCCTACAACGGGAAATATTAGTGCCAGGCCACTGTATACAGCAAACTGCATGATTGAACAACCATTTTATAGGAATATCCAGCACTCCATGTAGGCCAATAGCACTCTGCTGCTGGCCACGTATCAAATATCAGCCTCTGGGGAACTTGAGGGGTAGGGTTGATGTTAGATAATATAACAGAAAACCAGGATCAAGAAATTAGAATCAGAAGCTAATGGTAGAGATGGGAATAAAAATCTACAACAAAAACATTTGTGGCAATTTCAATCAGTAGATCCAAAAAAAGAAAAAAATAAAGCTTATAAGGAACAGGCATGCAACCAAAACAAACTTGCAAAAATGAATAAAACAGTGGCACTATATGAAAAGCAATCAGCAGACAATAAAGCAACACAACATGAAATAAAAAGACTGACATCACACGCATTTTTTTATCTGTTAAATCTTTCTTTCAAGTGCACAGACAAAATATACCCAATATCATAACAGCTGTGATTTTTAGCATCTCTAGTTTTTGTAATACCATGTCAAAATTTGAGTGATTGTCACTCCTAGCTCTCAAATGTTAGTTTATTACTTTGATACTAATGGCACATCCTACATTTAGGTATAAAAATGATGCAGAAAACTTAAAATTTCTTTCAGATTTCATCGTTACCTGGAACTGCTAAATGAAACCCTGTTCATATTTTCCAGCTGAGAGGTCACAAAGAACAATTATATTTTTCTAAACAAAAGTTTATTTCACGTAATGCACAATGTATTGAGCAGACAGTACATAATAATCATAATAAAAAATTGTTGGTATAATGACTGGCTTACATGGGGTTAAGCAGTACACGGTGGTTGGAAAGCAGGTAAACATTAAAACTTGTCCACATTTACTGAACCCCACAGACAAACTTGGCAAGTTGACGTTAGCATGTACACAGATCAATCTCAAGGCAGCATGGCAGTGAGATGAAAGTCACTCACTTCATGAGAAGGGGTGCACTACAAGAAAATTTTGTTCCAAACCTATCAAGACCTTTGGTTAAAAAAAAAAATACAAAATCACTGTCTAGGTCACATTATCTCAGACTATTGATGTTTTTCGAGAGTGGAATGAATTCTTGCCTTCCTCACTGGCATTTAAGTTGGAAAGTAGTGTGGGTGGCTTGGACAGTGAATGAAGTGGAACGAACAAGTGGGTAAATGCAGAGTTAAATTTTACTGACTGGACAGGTTTGTTTCAAGCCTTACTGGAACTTCCTCACAGCCTTAATATGCGGTTTCAGCACAAATGTCATGGACTGAAGGCTGGAAGAAGCCGAAAAGTATCGAGGTGCTAGCTTGTGCCAAATCGGTGTGTGACCTTCTCACTGCTGTCTAAACCAGCAAAACTGCAAGCAGAAGTACCTGCAGCTGCTCTATGTCAGTAAAAATAAATGAAGTTATCAACCTCTCCACTCCCTTTTGCCCCATCAGCCCTCAAGAATAATCTAACAAGCACCCTTGTCCAACATGAATGACTTTGCCAACTTCCACTGCCACTCCTTCATCACTGTGGCTTCTGATAGCCCAGGCAAACACTCAAGACAAACACCTGTGGCTAGCTTTGATTGAGCACTATCAATTATACCAAGAAAATATTTGAGGTGTTGGTATGCTCTTCCACTCACAAGGCAAAAAATATCTGCAGGCAAGAAGACATCAGAATGGACAGCTCAGCATGGTAATTACATGCTGCCAAAAGAAACTTGGCAAATTCGGTTTCACGAGTTAACTGTACAGACACAATATTGTAGACTGCTTTACACAACTGCTGGCAGACATTTTACTTTGTATGCAAACTCAAGATGACGCAGCAACAATTTCAGCACAATTATTAAAATATGATAAGTGGAAGAAGTGACAGCACATCACATTTTAAAATAAGCCGATATCAAAGACAAAAATTTAACATTATAAATCATTAGTTTATCCTTGGAGGCCTGAATGATGTTTGTCACTGATGTGGGTCATATGGGCAAGCATCATTACTGAATAATGATGGATACCATTAGAGGCCTCGTACATACACTGATGACCAACAAAAACTTGTACTGTTAGTTTGCAGTTTATGGGATGGGACAAGGATAGGGAATAGAGAAGGGACAGGAAAAGAAATGTACAGGCAGGATTATTCTGGGGTATGACATCTCATTTATGTGAGTAGATGGTGACGAAGCATTAAGCCTTGCTGCAGTGCTGATGGAAAGGTTATGAACAAGTCACATGGCAAGCACTGTTTCAAGTCTGAAACAACAAAGACATTTTTCTTCAAACATCATCACATGGTCAGAAATGTGCAACATTGTCTTCAGATCACACATCTGTAACAATCAAAAATATGCTAGTGGAATGATACATTTTAAAGCAGCTCTAAAAAACAGATATCTCACAGAAAATGGACCAAAAACAGCACAAGATATTTTTGTTTCTTCCAGTTCAAATTGAAAAAATACAAAATAAAAAATAAGTCTTCAAAGAACATGCAATGGCATTGTTGTACATAGATTCAAACTGTAAAAGTACAGTATTACAAAATATGGCTTCCAGGCTGAATGGATGGTTATCAGTATGCCAACATGCAGTAAAGGCAAATACACATACAGATGTGACCCACTGATAGTGAACATCCCAACCAAAACTTACAGAAAGAACCAAAACAGACATTCTGTAACAGAGATGGGAAAATTCATGATGGATTATCCACAAGGACTTCTGTTAATATCACTCATGATTTGAGGAATTGGATATTTAGCTAAGTCACGTTTCATAAAAAAGGCGCATTGGAAAGAAATACAATGTTCCTGCACTTCCGAAGACTGAAATTGACCTGATTTTCCATGACAGTCTTCTTAAGCACCCTTTACAATTTATCCTTCACACTAAACATTTTTTATTTCCCCCAAGTGTTTTCTATATCTTTTGTTTCCTGATCTGACGACTAAAAAGGCTTCTCATCACATCATCTCTTTTGCAGTTTTTTCCAACCCTTATTTTTCTCTTCATCAGAAAGCAAGAAAGAAGAATGACAGAATAAAAAAATATATGAGAGATAATACTGAATATAAAATGCAAACGCAGGTTTTTGATGGGCAATCATTTTTGAAGTCTTCCAACAAAAGTCACAACACTTTCAAAGCAATAAATTGTCATCCTGCACATAAAATTCATGCACAAGTTGGAAAAAGAAAAGAGCACCAACAAAGAATATTGATAAGAGACAAATACAAGCACTGAGGCAGTAAAGACATACTTTGATTCTCTGAACACACAGAAGACAAAACCAAATCTGCACAAATATTTAGCCCTGTCATGCGATACCAAACATGCCATTTACATAAAATCAGTCCCGGCATTAATAATGCTCCTTTCTTTGTTCACTTCAGGCAGCTAAACTACTTCGATAAAAAAGAAAAAAGACAGATGAAAGTAATGTTACTTAAAAACTGCATTACAGTAAGATACCATTCAAACTGGTTACAGAAAAATAAATGAAACTGTTAAAAAGCATAATAAAAACGTGCCAAATCACAGCTTTCAAAAGCAAGCAGCGTGGTAAGAGATCTTGTTGAAGATCTGGAATTTTGAAATGCAGCACCAAATGTGCAGATTCATTTGTGCAGAGTATAATAATGCCAGCCATGCTTTCTGAAAGTCAGAAAATGTTTGAGCAATGCATTTATTGTGTATAAATTATGCAGAATTTGCCAGTACCAAGCCACCAAATATATGGTCACACAACTACGCCTGTATCAGATTGTTTCCTCAGCTTGTTGTTATGTTACCATTGCATTAGTTGTTTAAATCATGTTCTAATTTGGATTGTAGAAAAATATTTGTGTTAATATTTAAACTTTACGTTTGCTTCAAGATATACGCAGACTTTCTTAGTTACATTCCGCAAGCAACCAAAGGAATGCTTAGCTCATCAACTTAATTATCAGATCTTCAAGAACTTAGCAGGCAACCTGTACAAAGTATATGGTTTCATGAGAGCATTCCACTTTCTGGAAATCGCTGCTGTGCACAATATCTTCATGCATTTAATACAATTAATGTTCTGTTAGATTTTGTTTTGTTGGATTTCTGGGTTTTTTTCTTGGGGTGGGCTTGGGCTTTAACGTCTATGAAATGGTCTGAAGAATATGAAAAAACAGTAACGATAACGAAAAGGACAAATGTTTACGATTCTGCACAGTAAGAACAGTCACAAAGAATTTTGATTTGCCACTGTCTAAAACACTTTTTGTGATAACCCTGCACAGCATACAAGGCCACTGAGAACATTCAGAAGCATAACAAAAAATGGCTTTAACGTACAGCAGAAATATAATCAGCAGTAAAGCAACAGTACACTGTAAAGCAATATCTTCTATTTTCTTGTAGACCTCTCTTTTTTGTGTGTGTGTACTGAATTTTTCACGCAAAACTAAATTTTACAGCCCTTCTTGGAAGATGCTTAAAATTGATTTGAAAGAGACTTCATGGAACGAATGTTATTCTTTAGCAATATTTTTTACTTATACAGCACCATCTGCCACATGGGTGAGCTGAAAATGTCTGTGTGAACAATCCCTTTGAACAACTTCTGAAAAAGATTCAATCTGAACGTTTTAAATTAAGATTAAGACAGAAAACTCTTAGAAAATGTGCTTTAACACTCTAGTTTGGCATAACAAGATGACAGTTGCCCAGAAAACATCTACCCTGGTTAATGTTACCCCTTACCTCATGATTTTATTACAAGCATATTTCCATTGCAATGAAACTTTTTCATAAACAAAAAATGATGACAAAGAGGGAAGACTGCTGCCCGAAATTTATAAAAAGCAGAGTCTTAAAAATTGGGGAAGGGGGCAAAAGATGCTTATGCACAAGTATGTACAAAGTTGTCATCCAGTCTCACATTGTTTGTTGTACTTGCTGACTCCTACAACAGACATATGCCCTTACAAAGCAACAAAACAATAGAGTAGCACTTTTCAAAATGACAACATGTATTTACAAGTTCTCCAGCAATCCCAGGTAAAAATGAATAAAAAGGGTTCAAATTAATTGGATTTGGAAAAAAAGTTTGTGTCTTATGATGTGTATACATCAATGTACATCAACAATTACATAAAATTCATACAAACTGTCCGTGCTATAACCCCACATAAAATCTTAGTGCTAGTTGTGTTAAGCATGGATCTTTCCATGTCCAGTTTCAGTAGGTCTTCAATTATACGGTGATCTTTCTGGAAAATTGTAAAAAAAATGTTGTAAAGGAATTCACTTGAAATGTCCCTTAGCCTACCGATTTATTTACCACTGATAAGCCCTATGAAATATATTCCTAAGTGCATAAGTTAAAAATTCACCTGTGGCTGTTTACTTCAACACATGGATTTTAAAATGTACTCTCATCTCAACCTCATCTTCCTTGTATATTAGATGGACATGTGAGAACAGCTATCACAAGGTTCCAGAAATATTTTCCCAAGGAAAAATCCTTTACAGATGAACCAGCTTTGAAAACTATTTAGTTGACTACTAAGCAATATAAGCACTCCATCCATCTTGTCTGACCAACATATTGTGGTCAACAACAAATAAAAAGGGTAAAGCTTGATTGCATCACCAATTTTTGGTCCCTTTCTGTGAAAAACAACAGATTGCACTCCCAACAAACTACCCTAATCTCATTTTCTATAATTGGGATGAAATACATTATTTACAAAATGTTTATTAAAAAAAACCTTGGTAAAACAGTTCTGAGAGTTGAAGAATGTAGAGTTGGTATAAAGCATACTCATACGAGTCAAAAATAAAAATGACTAGGTAATATTAAATATTGCAACACAGGAGGCTGTTATGATGAAAAGAAACACAAAATGTGTGGTCTTTCATCTACACTATTTTATTTAACTCCATATCTCACTCTTGCCTATTAAATAAGTTCCTGTGTTCTGTCTGCAAATAAATTACTGCCCAGATATAAGCCTCATCCTTTGATTCTTTAGGAATAATTTTCACATGCATATTTTCCTCCTTTCTTAACATCCCTCAATTTAAATATAAAAATACAATGTCACATTTTCGAAACCTTGAAAGTGTCTGTGGTGGTTCAAATCAAGGTAAGGTACTGAAGTCCAAACTGTCATTAAAAGCATTGATTACTACACTAATGACAATGCCATCGTAAGAACCGATTTAAAAAAAAAAAACAGCTTGTTGTATACAGTAAATATTCTATACCTCCACTAAAATATGAACATGCATGATACATACCATATTTTCATCATGGAAAGTCAGTTTTCATCAATGTATAACAATAAAGTAAAAATATCAGTCTAAGATCCCAGATAAAAGCCTATGTGTTGCCAATTTTCTAAACAATATTTACCATTACTCAAGACAAGCCTAAGTGAGAAGCCTGCTGTGTCTATCCAGTTGTTCTTTTAATAACCATTACTGATGAGCCAGCATAACCATTTGTCAGTTGACAGCAGTGAAGGGATGAATCAATGATCCTGTATTCTTTAAACCTCTGCAATTTAAAAAGGACTGAAGGTATAACAATGAAGGCTCACATCACTGTTGAAAATGTGGTCGTCTTCCGACCAGCACTGGTGTCAGCCAGATTAGACTGCCACAACCTTCTCCAGTCTAGCTCTTATCTAGTATAAACTATACACTGACCTAATCCACTAAACATTTGCACAAAAATATCTTACAGCAATAAAAAGTGCTGCAAACTTCTTTGTTCTTGAAAGCCAATGGTTGCACAAGCAAGTGCTAAATATGAGAAAACCAATTTCCAAAAGAGCAGCATTCAGATCTCCTTAACTCAGAAAAAAGAACATTGCAGAATAGCAATATTGAAAAGTGGAGCAAAAAAGTGTTCATTCTGATTCAGAAGACACAATTATACACTATGCATACATGAAACAACATGCATGTTGCTTTAAGCATTGGTGCAACTTCCAATTTCACTTCCAACCAACATGTTTCTTGACTATTCCTGTCACTAATACAAAAGCATGGCTTACTTAAGATATTAATCCACGAAGGCTCATGGAATTTTAAGTTCAATACTGTTTGCATCTTTCAAAGATTCTGATCACACTGGGCTGTTGATTCATCATGGTCTTCAAATAGGTTTGAAAACAGAAAAGGGAAGTGGGAGAAAAAGCAGACATAAGTTTTTATTTCCACCAGGCAGTAAACTTACGACAGTCACAGACTTCAGCTTCCCTACCCCTAATGGCCTTGGTCAACAAGGGAATATGTTCCCCTGACAGTAACACACACATACACACCACTGGGGTTTAAGGAAAAAAAAAAAAAGAGAGAATGGGGGGAAAATTAGCCATGTCCTTGTCCTCATCCATTTATGAGTGCTGCAGCATTTCCCATGAGGCTTTAGTTCTCCGTCTTGGCATCAGCTGTTTCTTCTTTCTTCTCCTCTGACGCTGGCTCATCAGCCTTCTCCTCTTTCTTTTCCTCTGTTTGTCCATCTGTGTCTTTTTTCCCATCCTCTTTTTCACTCTCCTTTTTCAGGTCATCATCCTCATCTTCTTTAACATCACCATTCTCTTTCACCTCTTCACCCCCTTCTTCCTTCTTCACTTCTTTTTCCTCTTTTTTGCCTTCTTCTGCTTTGGGTTCCTATTATAGCAAAACAAAATTTTTTATAGTTTCCACTGTTTTATGCAGATGACTAAACACTGCAACACACTTAATTATTTAAAAGTGGTTTACTACACATACATGTGCACATATTTACCCCGACTTTTCTAAATCAATCACAAATCTATAATAGACAATATCCATCCCAGCAAATATTTTTCCGTCTCCAGGCCATTGCAACTATTGTAATATCTTAACCACCACCACCACCATCATCATCCACTCACCTCTATGCCACCTGGGCCACGATATTTCTTCGTGCGCTTGATAAAGCCACTTTCTATAAGGCTGTAGGCCATGTCAATGAGGGTCTCCTTAGCATCACGGGGCTCAATGCCCAGAACTTCCTTCATCTACAGACAGAACATTTAAGTTAGGTCAATCAAGCTCACTCTTTTATCCAAAGCAAAAGCATTAATTTTCCCTGACAGTCTAAAAAGCTTAAAAAGCAGAATGTCTGAGTATCTTCAGTTCTTTTCTTATGAAACAATGAAGGCAGAAGAGGGATTTAAATCCTTTTACTTTAGGGTAAAGTAATTTACTTGAATGTCTTCCCTTCCTTGGTTCTATAGTTCACAGCAGTAACACATTTCCACTTCACTTCACTGGCTGAAGTAGCCTTTTGGGAAGAGATTTTTCAACAAAAGCTACTATGTAACTATTTTTGTCTCCCTTTAGTAGTTCTGTGAGGTATTGGTATTTCTACAAGATGACTCACTCGCTTGTTGTCAAACTTGTGGACCTTGTTGATCTGAGGAAGGATCATTTTGATGGTCTTATCAAAGACTGAAGATAAGTAAAGTGCAAAGTAGGGACAGTTCACTGTTGGTACTCCATAGCCTGTGCAAATGAGAATCACACATTTAGCAATGTCCTCCCCTGAACTGCCAATACACATGCACAAGCATCAGTAAGGGTGCAAAACATAAATTCAAACACACAGCTTGAACAGATTTTATTGTGATATTTTCTCTGTGCCTTAGGGAAATAAGATTTAACCATTATTATTGTCTAAAAAGCACCTTTTAAGAAAAGCAGTCGGCAGAACATCTTCATGTTTTTTATAATGGTGCTAAACAGCACATCTATATCACATATAATAAGAGCTTCTTAGACATTTGTCTTAACCAAAGTAATATTGCCTATTTATGAACTGACTCAATCATCACCTTCTGGCCACAGATAAACATAAAAATATATAAACCAATAATGTCCATTAAAGACTGATAAATATTACAATTACATAAATACATCACCCACCTTGAGGCTTGAATTCTTTGGCCAAAATCTGTGCCATCTCCTTCATCCACATGTTGGTGTTCACAATCAGATGCCTGTTTCCTGCAAATATTTTATAAAGTGTTAATTACATCTTTATCCTTTAAATCCTTAACATTTTTATATTAATTTCTCCTTATCATTTAATTTTATTTGCTTCCACCTCCCTATCCACAATCCAGATATTCTGATTAATGTAAGGCTATAAAGAGTAAAAATCGTTTTCTTACAGAAAATGTGCCCTTTCATTTCCAGTTGTATTTTTAAAGCTTGTTTAAAAATGTCAATCTATGTCTGGTTCAGTGGGTGAGTTATGGATTATACCTGTGGTGAACAAATGCATCAAAGATTTAAGAGGGAGAGAAAAAGAAGATTCCTACCAGCAGCCTCTGGCAAGGTCATGGCCTTGATGTGGGCAGCAGCCACATCTCGAACATCTACCAGGGCAAAGTTTAACTTTGGTACAGCTGGCAAGGACCTCTCCAACAGTCGCTTCAATACCTTTTCACAAAGGAGGGTTCATGAATGCACAAAGCTTTGAAATCCTGTTAATCTTCTATCCTTGTTATTTGTGTAAATATGGCATAATTATAAAATTTGTACCATGCAATTTTTTAAAAGCATATTAATAATAATAAGCACTTATAATGCAAAGCATCATGACCAAGATAGATTGCACTCTCTGCACAGACCAATAATAATTGAAAGATAACAGCGGACAGTGAAATATGTATAGACAACATAAAGATGAGGTATAAGAGTAGAATGTAAAGCAATGTATGAAGACAGAAAGGGATGTAGATACTATAAACAGTGTAAGATGGAGTCGTTACATGATGGTTAGCATGACAGTACTATCCGAGAGTAAATAATAGTAATTCAATAGAAAAATCTCAACGATCTCACTCACCTCCATGCTAGTACACTGAGAGCCATGCAAGACAGGACCCATGACATATGCAGGATTTATGACAGCCAGTTCTATTTTATCTTCATCTGCACAACAAAAAAGATATACAAGTACATAAGACTGATATGTGCAAACAAACGTGAACAACAGCACCCCAAAAAGTAGAACATATAATCGAGGACTGTAGGTATGAAGAAAAGGGTAAATTGTTATCCGAGGCAATGGGGGAAATCTTTCTTCTAAGAGATTTAGCTACTAAGCCTGGAGCAAAAATTATAAACTGGTGGCAAAGATGGGATGGGGTAAAGTGACATAAAACAATATACCCAAGATTTGGACACCAATCTGATGCTATGGAGACAAAATGTTTTCCATTATTTCCCAAGGGAGACAATGTACCACTGATTTATAACAATGGCTCCCCGTTGTTAATGATTTCAACTCCAAAGCAGATGTTGCTAGATCGGGGCCCTGCTTCAAGTCTGTCATGGGAAAACTCTCCCTACCCACCAAGCACAAATGGAAACTTGATTATTGGGAAAATTAAAGGTGGTATATAGAAAAAGTTGGGCTTTGCTTTCCACAAGCCATGCTCTACACACAGAGAAACACTTACATTTATTGCACCTACAGCCATGAATCTCATTACTTTGTACTGATGATGATAATTATTGAATACAATAAGTAGATAAAGTCAAGATAATGACAAGAAATGGAAAAAAAAAAATGTAAAAATACTCGTGTTTTATTTTCTGTTTTCCCAAGGATAAAAATAAAGGTTGTTTTTAAAGTAAACATAAAAAGCACAAAAAAATATTTTCAATGGCATTTTAACAAGAAACTGGAATTGATTCACATTTTTGCTTTCACATCTTTGATTTTTTCCACAAGAAACAACTGAATAAACTGAGTTATGTCCAAAATCTGGCCAACCATCTAGCTGTCATTATATGCATACCAATTGCAATGTTTTTTTCCTATATAATGCTCTATCTTTTATTTACTAGTGTACCTGTGACAGACTGTCAAAGACTATTATGAAGATGATGGATGACGATAGCAAAACTCACCTGGGAGTTCTTTGATAAAGTCCCATGCTGCCTTTTCTGCCAGTGTCTTACTTTTGGCATATGCATCCAGTGTTTCGACATCACTCCAGTCTTCCTCAGTGTGGACCTTGTCACTAGACTGATTGCTCCCTTAGATGAAAAAAATGTCCCATCTTCTTTATTAAGAAATTTTGTTATTTCCTTCTAAGCTTTATTAATGTCTTGAGAGTACTTTTATTTAATTAATGAAAAGAAATGTTAACTTATGATGATGACAAGCAAATCTGAATGAGTGTAAAACAAATAGCCAGCAATGTAAATGCATGTTATGACACCTAATAAACAAACTAAAACACTATAAATACTTTTGAAGACCACTTTCACTAAGTCCTACCTGTTGGAAATAGCTTGTTTTGTATGTTGTATTTGCAGAAATGCTGTAAACTATTTTTTTCTATAAAAAAATGCATCAGATGACAAAAGACAAAAAAACTTACAATTGACAGCAACACATGAGCTTGTGAGAACAACACGCTTGACTGTCTTGGCAGCAACACAGGCTTTTAAGATGTTCTGAGTGCCTTCAACAGCAGGTTGAATAACTTCATTCTCATCTTTAGGCTGGGAGTTGGGGAAGGGGCTTGCCACATGGATGACATAAGCTACGCCTTTTACTGCTCTGAAATAGCATAAGGTCAGTGAGTGTAAGTACCTTGCTTGCAAGATGGTGTACCAATTCTAATATTGCAAGAAGCATGAATGGACAACTTGAATAATCTTATTAACAAATAACAATGTTTTACTGTCTGTGAGTCTTTTATCTAATGTGTACTATATAGAAACAAGGAACAACAAAAGATGGAGATTAGGGTTTGGGTTAGAAAGATTAGGCTGGATTAGGGTTAGGTACAGTGTGGGCATTAAAGCTTTGAAAATGTTGAGTTTGATCAAAAGTGAGCCAGAGATGTAGCCCAGTGTTTGGCTTGGAACATAAAGACTTGTGTTTGTGGAATTTGGTGGAAGGAAAGCAGATGTGTATAAACCGTGCATAAGCCAGTTTTATGCTTTCACAAAATATGCTTTTCTAAATTCAGCTTTTGAAAACTGGATGTCAGAAATCAGGGACAGTACACAGTTTGTATCTATATTTCATGAGCATATGAGTTTGTGCACCACATGCTGCCTTAGCAAAACAAAGGGAAGTGCATTACAATCATACACACAGAGACAGGCAATAATATCTACAGTAATATACATATTCCAAAAGTTTAAGACACCCACACACAATCCATCACTCACTGGAAATACCCTCCGCATGTGGAGTGAGAGCTAAAGATAGTGCATATGCCATGCTGCTTCAAAGAAGATACATTTCAATTAACTTACGCTTCCCAAGATTCTGGTTTTGTCAGATCTGCTTCTACTAGTTCCAGCTTGTAGGTAGCTTCAGGGCAAAGATCTTGCAGGTGTTTGATTTTGGCTTCATCTGACAGGCTTCGCACTGTGCCTCGCACCATGTGCCCTGCCTCCTGCAGCTGTTTGATGACATGGGATGCAATGTACCCTGTCGCCCCAGTAACCAGCACCACTGCAATATACAAACGGCCGTCCAAATATATATTGATGAATGTAAAGAAAATTGTAGCACCTTCAGCAAGAACAGTACAATTCCTGAAATTATTTATTCTAATATTATTTTTTTCCTGATGTACCCATTATATTTTTATACAGGGGGGAAAAATGCTCAGCGTAATATATTTGTTTAACAATTCTTTGTGAAGATAGCAACATGATGTGTGCACTAAAACAGTATCCTCTCCAGTCTGTACATTATTCTCACAAAACTGTTACTAGCATTTAAAAAACAGAAAGTCACACATTTTTTAATGCTTGTTAGCATAAAGAGTTAGTATAAAGCACTCAAAACATTATTTCTAACAATCTAGTTTTTTATCTGATGACTATTACTAATATATGTATTACAAGAGTCTCACAAGATTAACCTCTTCTCCATACTTTGTATCAAGAGTAAGCTGCCATAAAATTACTTTGTGAGGATTAGCAAATGACCACAGTAACTAATGATATCAAGCATTTCCCACCATGCTGACATAATTACAACATATGACTGTATTTGACTGCTGAGCATGTACATGAATGCATAAATTTATGCAAGGCAGTTTCCATACAGTTTCAAACAGGTGTGCATGTATGAGTAGTTGCATACAGTAGTTATGCTTGGAATATTTTGTAAAATAGTTTCTCTGCTGTATCAGTGGGATTCATCAGCTGTGTGTCTACACCAATTATTATGCAGAAGGTTTGCTGCCCTGAAGGTAGAAGCATGAAATCAATACTGCATAACAGGCAATAGAAATGGGCTTAACTACAGATAAAAACTTGACTGGTTTTCCCCAGTACTGAATGCTTTTAAGTAGTCTAAAATTCTGGATTTCTCCTCCACATTAACGATCCGTATATTTGGGTGAAAGTCAACTAAAGAACGCTCCACCTTTACAGATGTGAACTGAAGACATATCAAATTAGGTTGAATTTAGATAATATGAATACATGTGCAGGGTATGTGTGTTTGTGGGGAGGGGGGAGATATGATTTTAGAGATGTGATGACAACAGAACAGACAGGACAAACGCTGAGCAGATCCCAAAGAAACAGAAACCAAGAATAGTGACATGTGATTTCCCTGGCCTATACTAAGCAACACCTCTTGGTTAACGAGGCTAAGGATAAGCTACTGATGAGGAGGAAATGGGTGGTAGAGGAAGAACAGCCACTTTCAGACAAAAACTAAATTTGTAAGGTTTCTTTGCATTACACTAGTCACATCCTAATTATTCATTTATTTACTGCAACCTTGTCTATGAAAATTCATCTTTCGCCTTTTACTTTTTTGGAATGTGTTTGGAAATGCTGCTTAAATCAGGTACTATCAGTACTAAGATGCACCTGTTCAGCTCTCTCTCTAATGAACAGTGACTGGCAGGTGCATGGTTGACTGTGGCTAAGTGCCAGATAAAGGTCATCAAGAAGCCTTGTCAGCCTATTTATCCATTAACCAAAAAATGAAGTATTCTCAATTACTATTATGGTATCTCACCATAACACATGTAACACATAGGAATCAAGTCACCTGTGACAGTCAAATGCTAATGTCAGTGACCGGGCAAGTGTCATGAATCATATCATGTTCATTTTACAAATATATAATATTCATAAGAAACAGGATCTAGTAACATATACATTCATTTGCATTATACAAAATAATACTGTCTGCTTTCATCAATATCATACATATTGGTTTTCTACCCATTCAGAAATTTTATTCACTAGGGAGAAAGCCTGGAAAACCTGCTGGTTACAAGAAGGGCAAAATCAATGATAGACCCTTTCATTGGCTGTTTTTAAGTGGCTGCTGAACCAGACAGTGCTGTCAGATATTGACTAGGGTACACTAGTGAAGCAACTGGTCCTGTGTAAGCCACTGCTTTGGTTCTCTTACTTCATGAATTCTTCTCCCCCTTTCTCTCTCTCTGGCAGGCACATGCGCACAAACAGATAAAATGCTGTCCAGGGAGACAAAAGGCCAGGTTATGGGTGGGCCTTACAGAACATGGGAGGTTGAAATGATGGACCTGAAAAGGTCAAAAAAGACTGGGGCCTAAACACACAATAAAAGGCACTTATCAGGAATAACTAGCAAATAGGTGGGTGCTCATTAATCTCACCTACCTACCTCTGGCTGTTACAAACCACTATTCTAATATACAGACTCCCATGCAGGCAGCCAGTGAAAGATTATCTAAACTAAGACAGGAGAGCTGAGGATCTTGCTCTGTAAAGCTGTCAACTAGTGGTGAAACTGAACCAAAAACATATTATCAGCCTACCTGTTCAATTACCTTTTAGCACCATTTTTTAGGACACCTTCCCCTTGACAAGACAAACTGACATGTCTGAGTATAATAAAATCTTAGAACAACAAACAAGGGAATTTCCATCCAAATCATACTGGTCTTGGTACCGTAGCAACTGTAATCTTATAGACAACCTCTACATGTTGCTGATTGACTCTATGACCAAATACTAAACAACATACAGGAAATACCGGCACAAACACCAACCGAACTGGCTATACAGTGCCTCATCATAGTTTAGTTTAATGGGCGTAAGGGAGGGGGCAGAGTAGGAAGGGGACACATCCTGCCATGCCCATTCAATCTTTGCTAGGACAGGGGAGGGTAGGCAAATGCCTTGCCCCTGTCGCCGGATGTCTGGCCAGGCTGCTGTGACCAAACTGCAGGCCACACAACTACAGCGGCCATTATTGACAGGCTGTCAGATTAGACCCTGCGCTGACATCTGTCTTCCTACTGCCACTACAACCAGTGGTCTGCTTCTCCATTCTAAGCCTTATGGCACTTTATTAAATGTCTGAGTCAGTGATGCTAACCTCGTGACTGCCATGATGGTGTATGTCAAAATGACGACTTCCTGTACATTTTTTTTAAATTTTGAAAATGTTTAAACACAATGGAACTGCTATTATTCTCTCTACAAAAATAAGCTACATGAATCAATGTCAACAATAGGTATATCTTGGTAAACCGCTAGAAAAAGTAAATTTGTTTAGAAGTAGATGGCCATGAAGATATACCACTGACAGGAACCGGAATCCATGGAACCGAACCATTGCA
Source organism: Pomacea maculata (assembly GCA_004794325.1). Taxonomy (NCBI): domain Eukaryota; kingdom Metazoa; phylum Mollusca; class Gastropoda; order Architaenioglossa; family Ampullariidae; genus Pomacea; species Pomacea maculata. Next base: position 172,757 of record SRHC01001051.1, read on the forward strand.
TCTCATACCTCCCTTGCCCTTCCACAGCTTTCTGCCTCCACCCATCTCCAGCATAAGTTTTGTAACCACATGAGGCTGTGTCTATTGTTTGTTGTTGGAACAGATAATATTTCTGCATCTTTTTATTTTTGCTGACATTTCACAACCAGCTACTTTTACTGTCTAGCAGGGGAGGAGGTAATGAAGAAATAACAAAATTTTGCAGGCTGCTGTCTTCTGAGCGACACAAAACATGCACTTTTCCTTTGACCTACTCAAACTGCTGTCATGAACAGGAAGCTGGGAGCGGGCGATGAGGTGATGAACAGGACAATGATGCTTGGAGACAATAACCCTTTATGGGTGGACCTCTGCTGGCTGCTTTGTAACACTCGAGTTGGAAGCTCGGGAAAATGCCGGAGTTCACAGCCGACTGCTTCTGTCACAGGGACCATCATCGCGTTTCCCCCTCAACCTCTGGGGTCACTCTCGTGCTTTACACCTTGGATGGCGATGATACTACCTAGCTTTCCTAGCGCTTCTATGCCATATCTTCTCACCTTCTAGGTTCTATGAAGGATTTTAACAATAATGTGGAGCGAAGTCGCAAATACCAACACTGCTAGTGAGTCTCTGCTCAGCTCTGGGGTAGTCGAGGGCAGCCAGACCGGCACGAAGGTCAAGTGCTTTCCTTCCACACATTTTATCTGTTTCTCTCGCACCATCTTCTAATGCAATTTTTCCTCCTCTTCCTTGTTCACTAAGATCTCGATCTCACACACACACACACGAACACATACACACGAACACACACGCACACAGCCCTAGCAACTTCTCGGACAACACCAAGCTGTATGGTCTTGGTTCTACGGCCATTGGTTGCACCCGGAATGAGATATTGATTGTGCGCTAGGCCGTAAGTTCTGCGTCTTTCCGCCTGGCACCAGGGTCGGTGTGACACCGCCTGTGGCCAGACTCTGCAGAAGCCCGAGAGGAGCTGGAAGGGAGATCAATACGAGCGCACGAGACTTTCACGAGGTTCTACGATATCGGGTGCGAGGGACAGCGTGGACGGGTCACTAGCCGGTCGTTGTCGCACCACCAGCTGTACTCCTGAAGAATACATCGCCCGTTTGTAGAACATATTTGTCATTAATGAAACATTTTGGAATGTTTAGGAAATCAAATAATAAAGGGAAAGATATGAAAAGGGTGTGATGGAGTGTTTGGATGGTAAAGGCATCTGTTTGAAAGGATGAGGTAACCCTAAGCGCCCCAGCTGCACGAATGGATGCATGCACCAGTCTGCAGTTACACCACAAACCTCCCCACAATCAAATTGTTAGGCTGTTAGTTTTTATTTATCCCTTAATCCCAGATGACACCAACAAGACCGGTTTCGCAAACATACATTTATTGGGAATCACTGTCAATGTTATTGCTCCAACGGGACCACGCTGATGCCATTTTCTTGGATATTTCGTGGCTGAAACTTCTTTCAAATTGTTTCTAGTTACAGACTACTTATTGGTACAGGGAAGTTCAGATATCTCCTGATTTTGTAAGATAGGATTGGCATAAGCTCACGCCCACACAACTGCCGGGTTAGCGAGGTCAACAACCACACACTAAGATGGCGACTAATGAGGATAAACGGGAGGCATGCAGACAGTAAAAGACTTCCGGTCGTGGAACAAGTTTGGAGAGGACGAGGAGCGCTTGCACACCACAGTGGACCACACTGTGCCAACGGAATGGGATTTAATGGGATTGAATGCGATTGGTTAGTGAGGTGAGAGCTCTGGTCTCCGACAAGCAAGTAGAACGACTCGATGGCGAATGACTCGATGATGATGACCACGACCACCACTTCTTCTATTTTTCAGATCACCTGTATAGTGAGGGAGATGTGAGTGGTTGGGGAAGGGGAAAATGAAGTTTGCGCGAAAGACTAGAAATGTTCAAGTACCATAAATATGATGAAAATTTCAGTGGAGTTTCAGTGAAGACCCTAACGACTACACCGCGGAAGATTCTAGAAAAATCAACTGATTACTTGTGGAAAAAAAAAGAAATAAAGTGCCGGGGGTTAGCAGCTACAAGTGGTGTGTGGTAATCAGCTTTAATCAGCCAATCAGTGTAGGAGGGCAACCCAAGGAAACTTGTTAGCAGTGTTGACACGATACAACAGTCAGGGTTTAGAATGCAGGGGCTGGGAGGGGAACATCACTAGGGTGGTCTTAATAACACCCACCCGACAACCTACTAAGTGGACACGATGTTATGTTCAGTCAGTCTGATCACTCAAACACCACAATGCTTAAAATAATATCAATAACAAACTAGACTAGTGACCTCAATCATCATAGGCAAAGAGAAACGAGCTTTTCCTTCTCCCCCGCCACCCAGGGTATTTAGGAGGGTATATTTGCAAAAACATTGATATCCATAGAGATTATGTGGCAAGACACCAGTGGTGTGGCAAGAAAATATATGGAAATATTGTACATCGTAGACAAACCGCCGTGAAAGGAAGGACTGTGAGGATTTGAAGAACAACAGAAACCGTGAGACGAGGAGCATTGAGAACAAACAAGTGAAGGAAAAGCAGAAAGAAGTAATTAAACAGCTTTAATTTTGTAAAAAAAATTAACAACCTAAAATAAATTACGAAAATTTTGTTTTGAAATAATCATAGTGTCACGTCTGCCGAAACTTTTTTGGTTAACATGAGTTTTTAGTTTTCGATCGGGGAAAATCGTTTTCTCTTCCATACTCAGCCCTCACAATATTTTGCTACCATCCTTTCATCAATCTTTGCAGCTTCCTAAAACGGCTCCTTATATAATTATTATCACATCTGAGCTTGTAAGACTTTGACAGCAGAGTTGTTATCGAGCATTAATATGTACAGTATATGTGCTGCGGGCAACATGATGGTTGCGGTCACAAGTAGGTTTACGCCGTCTGCGCATGTCTGCTACCAGGAATGCTGCCATAGGACCGCGCGCTACACGTGGCAGACATCCGCGCCGACCCACCGAACCTGACCCCAGGGTCGGCCGGCGAAGACGCCGCCAGTCTGGAGAGAACCGTGTCCGAGCGCGACCGCAAGTACCCTCGGCGAACATGCCAGCCCACTCCCTGCTGCCAGCACCATCACGTGATTCCCTGCAAAAGGAGGTAAAGAGCATCATTACCCCTCCCAACCCCTCTCCCCGGTAAATGGCATAAGTGCTGACGACCTTCGGAGTCTTGTAGTCCGTGAATAATAAAGGGAGCTCCCTGGCGATTGGGGGGAAGGAAGGAGAGGGGGAAGAGATCGCCGTCGCCATGGCAACGAGACGTTGCTGCAGCGTCCTAGCATGCCGGGAACGAGAAAACCGGCCTCTCCACCGAAGCGAATGACTGACTGCCCAGACAAGCGTCCACCCGACTGGCCCCCAACTTTATTCCCCACCCCACCGTTTTATCCCCAACTGCCATCTCCAGGTCCAGTCGGGTACAAGTGACGTAACGGTGCAGCCGGAAATATGGATTGGAGCGTTAATCAGGGAGCGTAGCGGCAGCCGTTGGCTAATTAACTGGGTCAGTCGCGGACTCGTCTCGCGTGCAAGGATGGTGCTGTGGGAGTTGAAGCTGCCACCCAACTCCTCTGCATCCCCCGGTGTGTGAGAGAGACAGAGAGGCTGCGAGTACTCGGAATGTGTGTAGGCATACCCAACAGGCCAACCACTGTCTGTCATGAATATGCAAATGTGCCTCAGCAAAGGTGCCGATATTTTCCTTTTTTTTTTTTAACGGGAAATTCTAAAATAAAAACTCGCTGCGACCTTTCCACACCACATGTCGCAAGGAGTGTGTGAACGCCTTTACAGATGGATGGTGAGCTCAGTATCCTAGGAATCTTGATTATTATTTTTTCCCATGGTCCCCGGAATGTCACGACCAGCAACAAGCAATTTGTCTCCGCGACCTGACCGAGCGAGTGGAGCCTGGGTACAGAGTCGCTCGCATATATCCTGTCGACCACATGGGAATAAAATCTTCTTTAACATTTTGATGGCACAGTCTCCTCGATATCTTTTCTCGTATCTAGAAGCCACCTCAACCAGCAGCTCTTCCACTGGGCAATCTTTATCTTTTAATTAATGTATATCTATTAATTCAGTTTTCCAGTCTTCCACGTTAGGAAACCGGAAGTTGCTCAAGACTGATTTTTAAAAACAGGTTTTCAGTCCCTTGTCCACGTTTGCTTTTGGAGAGGGGGAGGGTCCTTATCTCTAAGGTCGTGTGCTGACCAATCAATCTTTATCTTACAATAAAGCGTTGTCAACCGTTATATACAGCAAGTTTTGAGAGAACATGACCCAGGTTTCTTTCCACTAGGCTACCTAGACACCTATAAAAAAAAAATTTAAAGAAACTTAGTATTTAAAAATTGCTGATTTCTGCACGGATACACGGAGGACAGGGATACAATGCATGGATGTATTCAACTACGAAAGTTCTACATCACATTTAAGCAACTTTTATTTTCGTTCTTAGATCATGAAAACTGTGGGGCACAATCTAAAAAAAAAATTGTTTTCGGATATTGTGAGTTTTCTTTGTATTCCTTAAGATTATCAGGCAATAACACAAATATGTCACACTAGAAGCACTTGTTATGCTATTAGTCTGAGAAAAGTTGATTGGTGGAAAGGTGTAGATTGTATTGCATCTGCTTTAATACCACATCGACAGGTGTAGTTGTGATTAATGAGATGATTAACGGGTCATACATAAGACCATAATGGAGGAAAGGATGAAATGCTAGGCGTAAAACGAAAACAAAAATTAATGAGCTTTTATCGAGGGCGGAGGTCACAACACGTGGACGTAGCCCTCAACCATTTCTAAGGCTCTTAGTGCATCCAGGGATGGAAGCAGTCGACTGGCAATTCCAGCGAAGGCTGTCTACTGCATACCGGAGAGCCTGTGGATTGTCTAATCTCTGGGGAAGATGTGAAACCCGAGAATAGGTTCTGACAACCACGAGCGGGGAGAATCAGCAGCACTGATTCACAGTGGGGATGATTCACGAGGACAGTACGCGCGCGCGTGCGCCCTGCAGTGTCAGTGAGCGGTTCTCGTAAACTTCCCCTGCCCCGACCTTCCTCAGCCTGTGTGTGTGTGCACGCGCGTGTGCATGAACAGACCATCGTGCACGGGTGTGAAATCATACCCAGCTCCCTCGACAGCCATGACGACCTACGCAGTTATTTCCTCTTAGACCTTCGCATCCTCCGTGTTGCGAGCTCCAGAGGCTGCATGGCCCTCGTTACTGTGCCAAGAGTTTGTTTTCCTGTCTTTACTGCCCCATGTCTGCGCAGTAATGAGCAACACACATTCCCGACTACACAGACATGAATCACACCTGAAGTCTTTAATACGACCTGCGCAAAAATTGAACGAGGTCAACACCACACATGCTTACAGTATCCAGGTTGGAGGGAATGACGATTCCAGAAAAGCGAACCCATAAACACATAAAAACCTCTTAACTGTTATATGCGCAGTTATTCAAAAGCATTTTCCCAGTCAAGTGTACAACAGCTACACTCGAGTGCAATCGGTTTCAGCCAATTCGTGTCTTGCATTTTTGTTGTTTGAGACAAGGAAGAGAAATTCACGACCATTTCCTAAACGTCTAAGGCCTCGGGGGAAAAAAAAATTTCTCATATCTGTGTGACCAAAACGGAAGAGTGCATTAGCCTGTGCAATAGTTCACTCCCCGACACTCGTCAAATTGACCTTTCTCTCAACGTTGTGACCTTTACTACTTGGTTTCATTCCTCTCCCTCTCGTCCACATCCGTGTCCCCCATCACCACCCCTCCAGTTTTTATGTTACAGAACAAGCACGCTTTCAAAAAACTGAAATTATGTCTGCTGTAAAAGCTAACATCAAGTCCTTTCTTCCTCTAAGAGGAAGTCTCTCCCATCTCCCTGGGACAATAACCGTCTCTGCCTCCCTCGAGATCTGTCAGCCTTGGCAAGTGTGTGTTACACCTCCACTACACATTCTTGTGTGGGGTTCCACGCCTTCCTACAGCACACACGGCTGAAAACCGCTCAAACATTCCTACACAAAACTTCCCATCACCGCCTGTTCGTTCTAGTGCAGCCTTGGAGCCCGCGTGCGGCTCACCTCTCCCCCCTTCTACTTTTTAACGCCCTCGCAGTGGAAAGTAAAGAATTCACATGCGTGCCCATCGTGAGAACGGGGCTATATTCGCCTTGTTGGATTCACTTTCCCAGTTTCACATTTCTATCTCCACTTTTAAAATCTTTTCAACAAAAAGTGTTTATTCATTTATACCTCCTTTCTTCATCATCTTGTATAATGCAGATACGTTGTAAAATATTTGTATTAATATAAACCTCCAAACCTCCAAAGTCTAAACCATCTGTATGAAGACAGAAATGTTCACACAAATGATGCTATCTTCAGACACCACAGACATTCTGATGTACAAGTAGTCTTTGTCAAAAGGAATATTCCAAACAATCCTTCATGTATGTCCGTTTCTGTCATAGCTTAGCTAAAATTGTCAAACCCTCTCTAAGACCAGTAATCATTTATGTCTAGGATCACGATGCATGCAGTAATCATTCACAGTTAGAACCAGTAATCATTCATGGCCTTACTATTCTCACAAGCTGCCCTGGATGTGGGGGGAGTACTAGGGGTGGGAGGTTGAGTGTACATACTGCTACTGACAGTGTTGACATCCCAGCCTGGTCCCAAAGTACATTAGCTATGCATCCAAGGCCACAAGATGTAAACAAGTCCAAATGGCAGATTGAAAAATGTGAGTTAAGAAAACATGTGTACTGTGTAACTCAACCCAAGACCAACATACATAACATAGGCAAGAGAAGCTGAAGTGAATGATAAACAACATATATGCAAAAGGAATTAAAAACGCAATATAAATTTACTGACCTAACCTCTTGGTGTTAACTAACATTTACAGTGCTCATAATGTCATATAAATGCAAGCAGTTCTAAGGGTAACACCAATACTGTTAAAATCCCACATTGTCTGGGGCTATTTCTGCATAAAAGTCGAAGAAATACTTGGAATAATTACTTTGTATAAAATTCGGAGTCCATGTAACATTTGCAGTTAATAGCATAAGTACTGCTGACTTCTTGTCACTGTAGCTAAGTGCCTGCTCTTTACGCTATCAACTGATAACAATATTTTATCAAAACTGAATAAAAGTGACATATCTGGTAATATTTCTGAAATGAATGCTTTAATTTGCAAGATAACTTACATTTTATTGCAATAAGAGCAATGGTCATTTTTCTCATTTCAAAACAACAAATTAAAATGTGTTATGTGGCCTAAAAAACTCAATAATCCAACAAGATATGACAGAAATGATGGCAAACATATTACTCTGTTTTCACACACTAGGTCTAGATCTTTATGATAGTCATGTGACCTTTGATCCCTCAATACTAATGCAACAGGGTTTACAATTAATATTATGTCTAGTCTAATGGGTTAAAAATTACAAGCAGAAATAGTTTATGTGATGTAACTGTTTTCATTTTCCCAGCCTAGTTATTTCTGAGAATGTAACTGAATTGTGCTGAAGGTATAATTATGGGAACAGGAAACATCATTACAGCCTCAACTTCTTACAAAGCCACCGTAACTTCTTGGATTGACTCTATGCTATAGTGAAATAGAGGATGCATGTCAGTATATCTCTCCTGGCAGTAAATAACACACACTGTTACCTCCCCAACTCCCCAGATCCCTCGATTATGTACCCCACCCCACCCCTTCCAACACATTCAAATATTCCGGCATCAGCTTGTTAGTTTCAGTTTCCTAAGACAAAAAGACTTGCACTAGAAGTAAATAAATGTGATCTGACTCCTGAGAGCAGGTGATATCCTAAAAGACCAGCTGCAGCTTATAAAAGTCTCAAGTTATACATACCTAAAGTTCTGTTTCTGGACACTAATTAAAAAAATGATTGCTGACAGTACAGTATGAATGGACTATTCATGAAAAAACATGCTAACATCTTCGAGTTTCATAAATAAATCAAACTTATTCATATGTTGATGTCTGCAAGTAAATTACAACAATTACCAATAAAACTACAGAAGATATTTTAGTAGAAGTTAAAAACAATTATGTTTCCTGTTTAATTAACTGACATGTCTAAAGCACTTTTAATGTTATAGCTGTAACATCAACTAATGAAAGAATTTGAAAAAATATTTGTGGATGGACAGGTGTATGACATTCACTTGCTTTATAAATACATTTGCAAATCATTTTATGGCTTCCAATAGCTGCAGATAACTGACTGTTTAGTAAATGGTCATATTTCACTTTTACATCAATATGATGTAGATTATTACTTCAAATACAGTATATAAAAACATTGTGGCCTATTTCTATGTATTCTGATTTTAATAAAAGTATCATATGTATGATCAGTGACAAATGCAATGATATGCATTTCAGTTACTAAATTTCCTAGTTCAGAGAAATTAAACACATTTCTATTGAAGCAAAAAAAAAAAAAAAAAAATTAACAGAGACAAGTTTTCCTTTTTCAGATTGGAAAAGTATGGCATAAAATTTTCTGTTCTAATTTGAGTTTGTGCTGGCTGAGCATGGCCTTGCTAACATCCTAAAAAAAATTATAAAAACTATTAAAACTATGATCAATAACACAAAGTCTGACAAACGCTTTTATTTTTTTAAAATATGGTATATCTAGTTTCAAAGTTGTTTGTTTAAGGCTCACACCAAACAATGCTACATGACTGTTTTCCTCCCCACACAATGGCATGGGGTACAATGTGTACTGAAACTGCAACTCTAAAAAGAAAAAAAAACGTTCTGACGATCTTTAACAAATTACTTATTAAAAAAAAAATCAACTGTGCAAACGCAATCCGTGCAGGCATCAAAACTGAGTTTGGATATTTTTGAGATATTTAACAGAAGGTGATTTCTACGTGTTACAGACGCTGTCTGGTAAATTATAATAAAGCAACGCTGTTTGGTAGTTAAAGAGGAGACAACCGGCGTGCCACATGCCCAAAGCGCGCCGACATTCTGATATAAATACGAGTTACTCATCGAGCTTTGTCGAGCAGACGATCTTTTTCAAAACTAAATCTTTCAAACAAAATGCCAAAATCAGTTCCCTTCTGAATCATCTAAGGATGATAACTTCTGCTGCTCTGACTCACTATGCTAATTATCAATGATGATGAGATTCAGACCGGTCGTCTGCACGTTTGCTGCTCTGCTACTGTGCACGCGCAGGGCAATTTAATGGTCGCCTGCTATTCTCTGCGAGGGAAGCAGACATTCCAAACAAAATGTATAAAAATATTTCAGAAAGCTAGCTTCTACTCAAACCAAAAATTGCAACCGTTTAACATTTGAAAGAACGGTTCTTTCGTCCAGTTTGATAGGTCCCTGGCAGCAGACTGTGGAGAAAGAAAGAAAAATGCAAGCCCAGTACTCACACGGACACTCAGATGCAGCCGCCATCTCCGACGCCTATATAGTCATGTGATCGCTTTTTGAGCAGCCGGGCGAGATCGAGGCTCGCGATGCTGACGGATATTTATAGATTGGAGGCTGCTGACGAACAACGCCAGCCCGCGAAACCTGTGTTCGGATCTGCTCCTAAAATACCATGATCGATGAAAGTGTTCGATGTTCATGGCGGACAGTGAAACGCAAAATACATTTAAAAATAAAGTGGAAGGGTCTGTGACTGAGTGGACACAGTCACTGCTTCATTCTCTCCTTCTCTGCTACCAGACACTTGACAGCGTGCAATGTTTTTCTTTTGTCATGTCTGCTTGGCCTCTCCTTGCTAATTTTTTAATTAAAACTTTAAAATATCATTTAAAAAAAATAGATTTTCGTTTGTTAGTTATATGAAAAGGTGAAGTTTTGTGGCTGAGGTGGTTATTGAAGAGTGATGATAATAATTTAAGAAATTGTGATGGTCCAGCTGCTGCTGCTGCTGCTGATGATGATGATGATGATGATGATGAACATGAATTTTAATTCTTACAATCATATGGCTCAGTTATGAATCGTCTATTTGCTGACAGTCAGTACTACAATGAGTGAAATTTGTGGTATTTTCGCCCTCGCTGATTTTAAGGTGTAATTAAATTCAGTCCCAGGACACCCAAGAGTACCACCGGTCGGCCCATCCTATATCGGGTAAAAAGCTAATAATCCTTGACAACTATACCATAGAAATCCGACATATTAACATCCTATATGTAAGTATGTAGATTTTAATTAGTATTTTACTTTTAGTTTTTCTCCAAATGTAATTATGATAGCACCACCACCACATCTCCTCCCACATATAAAGATCGAGAGGCAGTTGAGGTCGGGGCTAAGAGTATCTCAATTCGAGACAAATTACGGCCTTGGGATTCTGGGTCAGCAATTTACCATCTAGAGAATATAGCCTGTGATGGGGTGTTCATGTGGCAAGTCGTGCTAATTGGCTGCTCTCTTCTTCAGCTCTTCCTTGTGTTGTTCTTCCTAGTAGACAACAAGGGTCATGTAACACCAACCCTCATGCTGCCAAAACGCACTTCAGCTTATATGCGCAGGTCACAATATCTCCGACCCACCATTACTCATCTGTGATGGAAACCAGAAGTTAAATCAGACCGTGATGTGTATGTCTGGGTCTCGTGTCCAGTAAGGTGCAGCAAGCCAAGAGCATCTTCAGGTCAATAGTCCACGAACTACCTGCTGACTCATCAGAACCAAGCTGCTGTCGAATGACTCAGTTATGGCTGCCACCATCTCGAAGTTTCCACAAATAAAATGTCAGTTAAGCTCAAGGGTGAGAACCAGTGTTTAGAAATGCATGTTAGCCGGTTTTGTAGTTTCCAGGTAGTCAGATGCCCGTGATATCGTCCCCTGGCTGCCCGACCGATCGAAGCGAATCACGTGTTCAAACAGGTTTAGAGTGTATAATTAAAGGCGAACCTGAGTACAAAGTTTTGTCAAATGAGTGAGTTTATTAACTGTTCACTACCAGCCCGGATTTACTCAAAACTAAGTGAACAAATCATTTCATATAACACGTGTAGTTATGGAAACTTCATGTAGTAGACACTCTCGCATTTGCTTTCACTGACCTTTAACCTCTTGAATTTGTTTAAGTCAGGTATTCTTTCAGTAGTGTCAGGACCTCAAAAGCTAGAATTGATTTTTCTGTCTTTTTCTAACGAAAAAAAAAGACTTTTAATTTTAGGCAAGCTAATGAGAGAGGTAAGTACTGTTCAGGTGCATTAATGTTATTTTTGTCTGACTCTAGTGAGCCTTTAACACTGCGGCCATTGAACCCTCTAAGTATGTACACATGGGTGTGCCCTTGGAATGTTGTGCTGCGCGCGCTCGGACACACACACACACAGAGACAACACATACTAAACCGTCATATACTCACCTTTTGACCTAACCGTAACGATTTCCAATCCTATGATGGATCTTTTTAACTGAAGACTAACTCCACGAATGCATAAAACGCTTGCAAACACGCACGCACGAGCGCAGGTCAGGTCTCGGTACCCTGCTTAGCCGCCAACCATCAATCCGGGCAACTCTCAAAGCACCCCACATACCCGTTATCTTTGCAGCCCCGACAAAAACTGACATGCGAAGTCTGGCACCAGCTGATAAACGAGTCGGTGAAGGGCAGCAGAAACCAGGTTTTGTGGAGGTGTCTGTGATTCCTAGAATTCCTTGTTACCGGCTAAGTATAGGAGGATCTGATTCCTACCTGGTGCTGTTAGCATCTAAAAATAGATTACATCCTCCGTTGTATTACCCTGTGTCTGATGACAACACATCAACCGCTGTGCACCGGGCAGGTGTAGTAAAATATTTTTACGAAGATAATTTATTTCGCTTTAAAAATATTTGATGGCATTTTTCAAATAGTCAAAAAACTTCATTTTCAATTAAAAGTAGGCGGGAATATTTGCTAGAACTGTCAGTCTGTAGAAAGAGAAGCAATGGCAGTTTATCAAAGACAGTTATATGTCCTATGATCTTCGTGAGCAGAGAACAGCTCAAAAAATAAACTAGAAATGTTAGTTAATTAAAAGGTCAAGCTTTGTGGCTGAGGTGCTTATTGAACAACGATAATAATAATATAATAATAGAAATGGTGTGTAACAAACTTACAACGAAGACGATGTGATTGCTTTATATTACAGACCGGAAGCTATCCACTGGAGTCGCATGTGAAGTTTGATATTACAATCCAACCCTGGGTATTCAATGGCGGTGGGTACTGGCGGTCATTGACCTTTCCACCCAAATGTCTGAGCTCTGGCCTCATCGCCTTTAGTTCCGTCGAGGGGATCGTTGGATCACTATATGGAAACACTTTCTTACCAAAATTAAACCAGACAGTCAGCCTTGACCTCGCTAACACTCTAATGATTTCTGTGAAAAATATTGGACGGTTACTTTGTCTTACGAGAACTAACGAGAAGTAAGACACTACATCTCCAGTGGCTACAGAGACTTGCTGTTACAGCAACTTTTTTTAGGAGTTGGAAGATGTTGTCTGGCTGCTGTCACGTCTATACACGTATACCATTGATTTCTATCAAAACTAATGCCATTGGTATGATCCATTTACCTGTCTGCCACATTCTTCTTAATTTGACTCTAGTTGACCTTTAACCCTTTCCCCTTCAGTCATTTACTCGGTAAAAATGCTGCTTTCTCGACTTTTATCGTTTATAGCGGTAACACAACCATTTTAAAACATTGAATTCAATAACAAATAAGTAATTTGATGAATTATTGACTATCATTTGACATTAACACGCTGAGGAACGAACATTTCTTACATTCATGGACACCTGCAGAGCAGCTGGCCTGCCTTGTAAGGACAAGACCTTTGGCTCTCAAACCTGTCTTTGGCCGAAAGGGAATGCCCTCTTACAGCTGTTCGGGTCAGACTGGGGTCAAGACTTTCTGGTTAACCTACATTTTCAGCGAAGGGAGAGAAGGGCCGGCGGAGTGTGTCAAAGCCGCCTATCCTTTAAAAGTAATGAAGCATAATGAAGTGGACAACACATTTAGCGCACGAGCTAGTCACAGGTCAGGGGGTCATTTTGTTGAATCGTGATTGATAAACCGTTAATGTCAGATGCAACTGTCCACGGTGCAGCATGAAGTCTCTGAACTATGATGTATTTGTGTACCTACGACAGCATCAACTATACGACACATCGTTGTCATCAGGCCTAACCCCACCTGTGCATGCACCGCACAAACCGAGAGCACTGCGCAACAAGTTGTGAGGACAAGTGTGGAGGGTCAAAGGATCCTGGCAGCAGTTGAAGGTCACGTGGTGTATTTACCAGCCTCCATCGTGTTCTGTAATGAGAACTGACAAGATCTGCTAATACAGCCGACAAGACTGGTTACATAGGATGCTGGAGTAAATACGGAAGAAGCCAGTAAAGTGAAAGAGGAAATCCTAATTGGATTCATTTTCATAATCTATTATAGAATTTATAATTTACTGGCGTGTGTGTATGTTTTTATATATATAGTCTGTTTGCTTGCTTTATCATCCTCTCAACGAGGAAACGGGGAGAAAATCGTGTTCTTGAATTCTTAGTGTTTCCTCGTTGTTTTAAAACATTGAGCCACCTTCATTTGTACAGACCTTGATATCACATGGACACGACTTCGACCAAGATGGTGGTCAGCCCCTCACCCCATCCCCACCCCGCATTTCAAGGCTGTGACTAGTCATGGTCTTGAGTCCACCAGCTTCCCCATTATACAGGTTAAAGTCCACTCTCATTTCGTTCTCAAAATACCGATTGTATGTGACATGCAAGTCATATTCGTCTTTCGCTCACGTGGTTTGTTTGCTCATTGACGTAAACAAGGGACACGCAGCGAGCGCGCGTGCTCACGACAGTGCTGCCGCGGCCAAGGGTGAACTCGATGACTTGCCCTCGATCCCCCCCACTTCCGCACCCCTTCCCTCACTCTCAAGGCCACGACGGGTGGGAGAGTGGATGGGTGGCTTGTTTTCTCTCCCCCTCCCCACGATGGAACAAAGAGACATGCGTTCGTGAGTCGAAGTCGCTCAACTGTCTCCATGACACCATTATGACGTCAAGTTTCAAACTGTTTGAACGGCAGCTGAGCAGACAAGTATTGTTGGTGTCTTTTGTGAGTCACAGACTTGACACGCCGGCCCCCGTGTTGACAGGACCAGGCTCTGTGATTGCTAGAAATGAACCTGGGAGTTAATATTTGGCCAAAAGCTGTATGTAGCGAGAATACTGTCGTCTGTGTGATATATGGTGCGCGCGCTGTGTGGAAACAGGTCAGCATGACCGCCACTCTGACCCAGTTACAGTTACAAATATTCTTTGTTCGGAGTCTTGAGCAAGTCTTTCTCCTTCTCTTGAGCTTGTCTGCCATTTACTCTCGTGTGTACTGTTATTCTTGGTTCATACTGATGTTTTGTTTTATTATTAGAAATTATACATGCCCATGGTTGTCTGTCTCAACCCGCATATCATATCTATGGTAGACAATTACAGTTTGTAGCCTTTAAAAATAAATTGACCAGTATTTATCTCGTCTTTTTATTCCTCAAGTTCATACTTGCCAGTGTCAGCTGGCTGGTTTGTGTTTCTTGATTCCACTGCCCGGACACAAAGAAGGGGAACCTGCGAACTCTAGAGTTCATGACCCTCTGATTGGCCAATGAAACATTACTACGATGGTCACATGGGCTTAAGATCTTTCTCTTCCCTGCTGTGTATGGAGGAGACGGCTAGAGGGAGGAGGGGTACAGGGGTGTGGCATCGGGGGTGAGCTGGGTGATAATGGCAGATGAATAGAGTCTGCGTTGGCTGATAACAATTTTGACCCTGGTTGTGGACGAATCTTGCAATAAGGGGCGAACAGCTGGTGTTTGATAAGATAGTGGTTACTGTCGGTTATACGACCAACTGTACACGTGCTGCTGGGCGTCGAGGGGGTTGGGGGCAGAGAACTGCTGTTTTTCTCGTACCCCCCAACGAGTTATTATTACTGTTCTATTTTGAAGCCAATTTCTTATTTAACATTTTCTCTCTGCTGGAAAAGATCTTACGTACCCTTGCTACATTTCCAACGTAATAGCCACGTATATATATATACGTCTTTCACGCGCACCAACCCGCGATCACACACACAAACGGACTCACCACCAAAACAAGCCGCACGGGCTCCCCCTGTACAAACATGGTCTCCATTAGTGGCATCAGGAGACACGCATGCACGCACATGTACACGTGCCAGACGTTAATTCACTCGTCGGGCTCGGCAGTCACCGACACACCAATGCCCACGTGACCACTTCAGAGCACGTCTGCTCTCATATAGGTACCTCTCCACTACTCAATATTATTTAAGAGATCTGAAAGCACAGTAGCCGAGAAGTAAACTCAGAAGTACCGGCTGGCCGGCTGTCTGGCCTACTAGCAACCTCGGAGGCTGTCTCCGATGACAGATAAGGAACGATAACCGCGCTTCTGTTTGCACACGACCCCCGGCTGCCGGGGAGTTGTCTGCTCCTCGCACCTGTTCTGCGTTAGAGGCTGAAGATGTGTTGACATGATGAATGGCGTGTTAGCCATCTGGCAAACGTCCAGCTTCCAGAAACAAGTGAGTTTGCCAGAGCAGGGTGTCGGGGTGAAGCCACGATACAGGGTGAAATGCCCCGAAGGTTCCTTACAGGAGGGTTGTCACTTGTCAGATGTCAAACCTCAAAGCAAATACTTGGAGAAGTGAGCGCACCTCGTGGTGTAGAGCCCGTGCAAGGTCCACTGTTGTATACACAACAAGATTGATTGACTTATTGATCGATTTGTTTATTGCAAAACATGGCAAACATATCCCACGGTGAACGCTTTTGCCGAACTTTAAATTATGTCACGTGATAACTTTCTGATGAATAGACACTGATAATTTTTTAATCGTTTAAAATATTAATCTGGTGTTTACGTAGGACGGTTAAGTTTGTAGAGTTATTTTTATGATGTGATTACTAAAGAATATCAAAGGATAGAAAAAAAATTGATGTTGCTCTGCTAAATGGATGGGTGGGGGTTGGGTGAGGACTGTTTGTTCTACCTCCTGAATATACAGTTCTAAAAAAGGTTTTAGAATAACTCTTAAGACAAAAAAAAAAAAAAAAAAATGAAATGATGCTGGAAGATATACAATACCTTTTCCATTGTATGCATTTGTGCAGCTCCATTAACTACTACTAAAACTAAACAAACACAAACCCTTAAAGCCCTCAGTCGTACGAGGCCAGCCTGCACCCACTGAACTACTTCTATTCAAACACTTCATTCAAGCGTGATTTGTTGCAAAAACTCACTATTTTATTCAATATATCTTTTCCATTCACATTTGCTTGTCTAAATAAATCCTTTAAGCCTCGCAAACCGGAAACTTCGATTTATGAAAACTCGCAAGCGCACCACCTGACACACAGCAAGTACTTTAAAAAAATTAATTAAGTGTATGGTTTATAAACTGCCATTCTATCTCCATAATATTAAGGATAGCATAAAAAATTACGAAGAAAAGTGTCATAAGCTTTAAATATCCTTTTGGCACCCACAAGCCAGCAGTGAGAAAGTTTACTTTTTAAATTTTTGATCCGGGTTGAACCATTGCGCAGTCTTTTTGACATACTTTAAGCACACTAACAGCGAGCCAACATCACAATAGCAAAGAAGAACTTAATTAAAGGTGAAGACAGAGGTGAAGAAAATACCAAGACTACGAATAATTCAATGCCAGGTGTGTAAGCACTTGTAGACAGGTGAGTAAACAAAAGCAAACTGCGCAAACAAGCGTTGATGTTATTCTCATTAGGGTGAAGTATGAGGAGGCAGAAGGAGTTCAAGTATAGTAATACTAAAATTCGATATTTCTAAAAATGTCGGATAAGTAGTGCATGTTAAATTAGAAGGAAATGGAATGTCAACATTTAAGTTGTTTCTTGCCGGGAGGTAGAGTGTGGATCGTGGCGGGGGCGAGAGAATCAAACTAGATGAAGATGGGGTACTACAAGAAGATTTTTGTGAACTGCGCCTTGAGCACAGATGTCAAAAAGTTTATTAATTAATTTTACCCTGTCATTAGAATCATGATACCGGTCACAGGGGTGATACGACAGAGCGTGACAGAGGTGATCAGATTAGAAAGTTTGTTAAGCTGTCACCCTCCTCCTCCTCCTCCTCATCATCATGCATTCAGAAGGTAACTGAAGTCACAGTTATGTACTGAGGTATTTTACACAGCAGCTTCACTAGTCATACATCACATCATAGACAGGTTCGTGATCACATGTAGCGTCTCGTTCAGTTGTGCGCACGTGACTTGATCAGGGAGTGACAGTCACAAGATGCTTCTTCACCTACTTTCTCCTCTTCCTGTCTGCGTCTGCTGACCCTCGCTACGTCAGTAAGCTACACGAACTGATGGTAACTACACCGACGATGAGCTTCACGCACGCACAGATGCTATCTTTGTTCCACGTGAGGACCGGGAAGCTGAAGTAACCCTCGGTGGCGGTTCTTTCGGCAATCCCATGACATGCCCCCCAGTGACCACTCCTCACGTGACAGGCCGTACATCTACCGTGTTTGCCTGAACTGGATTGCTTCTTTAAGAGTTCTGCTCATGAACAAATGTATCTTTGTTGACATAATGGTAACAGATCCGCTTGACCTTTTAGGCCACTTTCCATAAAAAAAAACAACCTACACGAACATTATTTAAACTTCATATTCCAAGTGTTGACTTATACTCATGACACTCCTTGCAAAACAACCTTCCTCGTTCCCTCCAAATGAAATCGAATCTACATATGTCATCAAAGCAAAATGACTGAAGTATTCATGTCTCAAGATATTTGCTAAGGACAAATATAAACCTATAGGAGGCTAAAAGCACATTGAAACTGCATAAGGAACACATGAGTGCAGAAGTTTTTCTTGTAACTTCATGACTCTCGAAAAGCAACTTCCTGTACACAGCTGGCGGGAATAATAACTACACATGCCCCGTTAAAAAATAAATCATTACATACAATATGCCTTCAGTTATTGTAGAAATATTGTAACATGTTTCCTTGTTTAGAGCGTGGGTTAGAGGTGTAAAAAAATTGTTATTGTCCCTTTGCTTTTCATTGTTTATGGTAAGTGCAAAAAACTGGGATTTTTTTTTTTTAATTCCAGCTTTTTTTTTTTTCTTTGGAAAGAGGCGGGGAAAATTTTTTTTTTTTTTGCTAAGGGAGTTAATAGCTTAGCGAGTAAACCATAGAGGTGACAGAGTAGTCTACCTTGAACTTCACTTTCTCCCTTTCCCGCTCCCTCAATTCTTTGTTGGACGCTCTGGAAGGATGAATATTTGCAGATAACCCACATTAAAAAAAACAAAAAAACTCTCATATCTCTTAAACATGAAACAGTACAATATTCAGTTTCAATCCCTTTGTATGTAATATTAGTATTTAATGTTTTTTAGGAAGAAACTAACTAGACATAGTTTATCATATAAAGTCTTCGTAGACTATTATTAAATGAGTTATCATGAACATTGAAGTGAATGATCTATCAATTTTCCGACATTATCATGTTGACACTATATACTTAAATAATAATAAAAACAATATTAATAATGCACTTAATGATTTTTAATCACATCACTTCGTCTCTTGTGATTTTTCTCTTTTGTTGTTTCTCGTCATGTTTATCTTCAGCTACATGCTTAGTATCTCGACAAAACACATTCTAATCGAACGAGTTTTGATGTATAGTCATTTTGTTTACCTATGCCCTGGTAGATTGTCGTAGCAGTCAATGGTACTCAGCTATGAAAGGGGATCCTTGTGGATAAGGAGCTTTCATATTGCAACATATCAGGCACTCAGAAATTATAGCCTCTAGTAACAGAAAAGCCACCAAAATCTGCGATATTTAAAATTCTCCTGCGATTATGAGGATAACAACAACAGCAAAAACAACAATATAAAAACAAGCCACCACCACCGTAAAAAAAGATGACCCAGTAACTTTTTAAGGGATTGCTGCTGAGCCTTGATTGCGAAATGAAGAAGAAATAAAAAAGTAACACAAGAACCATAATGACCAACTTCCTGAAGCGCGTTAATTGTTAATGAGGCTCATGTGAATATCAGGTGTAACGTGTAAACGACCAAAGAAGCAAATCAATTGTCAGGGAGACCACGGACACGAACTGTAGTTGGTGCCTGGGACTTGTCACGTGCTGACCGGACTACGTCCTCCCTTCTGTTGGATATGACCTTTGACATCGTGGACACTGAGGAATACTGATATTCCAACAAAAATTGATAAAATTATTGCGCAGTCTCAAGTGATGATGATGAGCCATATGAGTATAAGTAAGAAAGTGCGATTAGTTTTTGTCTTGAGAAACCGTTGCCTTGACTCTCCTCGTGAATGCTCGCGTCAGACGGTCACATCCTACTGGAACTCGATTAGTTGTAGTCACCGAATGGATCTTGTATTATTCAAATAGGCGACAGTTCATTCCAGCCCATAAAAAAAGGGACAGTTCGATCATTCACATCAATTGGCAGGTAGTATAGGAGACAGAATGTAATAAATGTGACTGGGCTGATATATTTCATAATCCCTTTCTTACTATCATAGACATAGGTCTGAAGTGAAAATCTCACTCCGGATTCATTTTGCATTAATTTTCTAGAGTCCAATTAAGCGCAAATATACTTTTAAATTTCACTTTGTGTGTTTTGCGTCTTTTGTATTGTTATTTTAGGGAAGATGGGGAAGGTCTGTAAACAGGTGTAGAGAAAATGCAGCGGCCCTGAGATCCGTACCCATGGAATCCAATCTTTGTGTTGATGACAGACGCTAATCACTGTGCCACCGGACCGCCTACGATATATTTTAGTGACAAGAAAATTAAATAATAAAATTAAAACTAATATATGAAACTAAATTTCTGTTCACATTTTAAAAATCTCAGTTAACAAATTACACATTATAACTTTTTTTTGTCTCTGGTCCAAGTACGAGTTTGTTGTATCGAGACTTTGTGCGAGTTGTTTTATACTCCGAATACTTGACAGCTGTGACATGTTAAGCAGCCATCTAGGGTTACGTGCAAAGCCCTCGAGTTCAAGGAGGTGACGTCACTCGTACGACGTTACAACGTTGCTGTCAGGATATGACCTGCGCTCTGCGGACGTCCGACCAGGTCAAAGAGCAAGGGAAGTACATGTTCATTGTTTCTAGTGAAGGGGAGATAAACATTGCGGTGATGTGGCTGGGTGACGTCCCCTCGCACAAAAGGCTGTCCGGTCAGTGCAGACGGAGGCAGGTAGGTGAGGGACAATAGGTGGAGGCGAAGGAAGGGGGAATAATATGTGATGCCGGTGACTATGTAACTCTCTCTTCCCTCGTGACAGCCCACGTGACTACAGCTTCTCCCACTTCTTCCCTGTATGTTTCCTCATCTCCTCCCGCTCTCGTGCAGAAGGCATCCGCTCACATTACGTCACTCTCAGCATTTGTTTTATTTTTTGTTTTTCATTTAGAGCCAACAGTGATATCCGAACAAACGAACGAAATTTTTTATTGTTTAGGCAGGAAGCCAGCACGTACAGCTCACACAATTTTACGGATCCTTTAAGTTTATATCCTTAAACTATGATATCCGATAGCTGATGATAAACATTAAAATAAACATTTCTTTCTAAAATTTAACCATAACCCTAACCCTACAAGACCTCAGCATTTTGATACAGCATTTCTTGATAGTCGATGAAAATTTCATACAGATTGCAACCGGTTATTGTTTTAATGGGGTGTAGAATGAGGTGAGTTCACTTCTTGGTGTCCTCCCATACGCACACTGCATCACGTGCGCATCAATGAAGTCCATGCAGGTATGTCCACATTATCTGCCGAGGTAAAGGTCAGACTGGGGTCATGCGTAGACAGTTGTCAGGTCAAGCTTGTGCGCGTCCTTCACCCCTCCTCACCCTAGACTGACCAGCGTACTTTACCATGCTCGACCTTTGGACTTCACACAGCACGTGAGCACGTGACTAACATAAGTAAATGCGATTACTTGTCGTCACATGACTGTTGTCTGGTCTCTCGTCGCCACAGCGCGAGTCCAATAATGACGGATATGCGACTATTTTTAGTAACACTAAATGCGACCTTTTGAACCGGGGGTTATTATGTTATTAAAAATGTTACAGTTCATCTAGTCCATTCGGAACATTGATCATCGCGTGTACCGAGCGTTAGGTCACCTGAGGGTTGAAGCAGCTGACATGACGATTATGTTGTAATATATGTGTCATAGTCACATGTCTTAGTTTGACGATATTTGCCTGACTAAGAACGTCCTGGAGACCATGGCAAAACAAAAAACAAAAACAAAAACAAACAACAAACAAAAAACAAAACCAAAAAACCCCAAAACAAACTAAAATCAAACAAACAAACAAACAAAACTAACCCTGATTATTTTTAGTGGAAAGGGATTACCGACCCAGGACGCGTCACGAATGGTCTGTCATCAACTGTATTTATTTTTCTTATTTTCATCTACCTTGTTATATTTAGCCATATGCTGTATTATTTGGAACCACGTAAACAGATAATATATATCGATAAAGTTTTATTAGCGATGACAGATGTTTGAATGACAATAAAATAGTAATTGCATGTCCAGTTGTCGTTTGTGTGACATCAAACTCCTCGTCAGAAGCTTCTTCAGCCTCCACGCCATCATCATTAGAGTGGTTTGTCAGCTCCAGTTCCAGGTCTGATGCCCAGCACACAGACCACCTCACACCCTGCGTGACACCCGGGTGGAACAAGGAATGTTCGAGGATAGGGATGACACTAGGATTTCGTTTGCATGTTTGTTAGTCGCTAATAGGCTTTGCTTTTGCAGGACCATACCCTTCCAGTCTCCAATGAAAATAGTCTGTATTTCACATATTTTCTATTGCGACCAATCAGAATGGACTCTCGCAAGCAATCAAGAAGATAATTATTATATCTGTATAGCTTGGGCCTCACTTGTTTGGGATTCAACACTCATCATGGTTCGTCTGATGCCAACTGCTCTGCTTACTCTCCAAGCGTTCTTCTGTGTCCTCAGGTGTATCAGGTAAACCTGTGTTTTACTTATATTTTGTGTATGATGTACAGCTACAATTCTGAATCTTTTCATTAGTTTTTTTCCTTTTTGCGCCTGTTATGAACCGATGTCTCTTGTATTAGCTGACGGGGGAAAAAAACAGCAAGGAGTTATAAACACTAACATTCATATATAAGTAGACATCGACATATCTGAGGAGACCAGTTGTAATACTCTCTTGGAGTTTAGAAAAAAAGGAAACATGAAAGGGCGAAAAAAAAAATGAAAGAAAAGAAGAAGAAGAAGAAAAAAAAAAAGGAAAGAAAATAGAAAGAAAGAGAATAATGACAGAAGTTAAGAAAAAAATAGTAAGACAAACTTTCCAAAAAAAGTTATAATTTTTTCACAATCTTGCTATTTTCTTATGCGGAAAATCATGGGAAGATGAGCGAGGGCTCGAGCGTGCGTGTGGGCATCTCATGGCGGCCGCTTTTTCTTTCATGTGTTGGTATTTGATTTCTTACCAGACTGATAAAAGTGTACAACTTTCGTGAATATATTTTTTTGAATTTTTGTAAGTTTTGGATTTTAAAAGTAATATAATGTCTTTAAATGATTGTAAAATTTTTAAGTAGTGCATTTGTTTGCCTTTTTTTTGTTTTGTTTTGTTTTGTTTTTTTTATCTTTTATCTTTCTGTGTTCAACTGAAGTCTAACTTCAAGAG
The DNA here is from genome assembly GCA_004794325.1 of Pomacea maculata. Taxonomy (NCBI): domain Eukaryota; kingdom Metazoa; phylum Mollusca; class Gastropoda; order Architaenioglossa; family Ampullariidae; genus Pomacea; species Pomacea maculata. Next base: position 195,760 of record SRHC01001051.1, read on the forward strand.
GAGCGACAACAACAACAAACCGCGTATCGTGGTTTTTGACATCGGAAGCTTCAGAAACCATCTTGTCATGTGAACATTTAATCAAAGACTTTTACTGTTGAGAAGGGAGGATTACTGTTATGTTTTCATATAAAGTTAAGCCTTGTGGTTGTTGATTGTTTTTCCTAATATTATCTTCATTTAAATTCATCTTTTTGCTGCTGTTTTAATGTAAGTGTCATTGCTTATAGAATCATAAGTGATTTTTTTTTTTAGCATGTGGTCACCAACCCATGGTGTGTTGAATAATTTCTAGCAGCCAGCCTCCTAGAGACCCGAGGCCTCCGCCGCCACCACCGCCTTCTGGAGATCCCAACTTCCAGCAGAACTCCATCACTGGCCACACCACCACATCAACATCTTCAATGACCACTACTTCGACTTCCGAGGCTGTATCCTCGACTACCCACTCGATAGTTGCTACTACAGCGTCGACAGATGGGACTCCTACAGCAGCGGCCTGTGTGTAGGGGCTGTCCACTCTCTGTCCATTCTCTTGTCTTGTCTTTCTACCCAAACGTGTGATTTACATGCTCTCAAAAAGACATTTTCTACTGATTTTCCAACTTTGAAAATAAACCATTCATAAACATCATTAAGTAGTTTTAATATGAACCATTCTATCCTAGCCCCTACTCAGGATTTTTCTGTGTTTTTACTTATTCCTGAACTTGTGTTTCTTGCTGTCATGTCTTTCTGTGATCATCGACAGTTTATCAACCAAATACTGTTCTTCAATTTCAGATCCACTGCTGGGACATTTCTTTCGCTGTCACATTGATGAGTGCTTTCGATGCCAAGAGACTCAACAGTTTACCGGAAGTCACCTTCGATGCAGTGAGCGTTGTTGCAGGACGCCGACATGCGCAGCTTACAATTTCCGGCCTGACCTGCTGACCTCATCTGTGTCTGAGTGCACGCTGTGTACCATCAGAAAGAACATTACAACAGAAGCTGTTCAGAAGTTAGGACCAGGCTGCTATTTCTGTGAGAAGGTTGTATCCATTCCAATACAGTAACCAGCTGAGACAACATTTGTTGACATCAGTAGACCGACATCTTTGTGGAGGGCCATCTGTTTTCACGGCTGACAGGGACACTTGGACCAAACCTATGTACTTCTTGCTTTGACTGAACAGAGAATATCTGTGTCAGGGGAAAAAAGCAAGAAAATAATGGCACTCGTGTCAGAAAGGTCCTTTGTCTGGTAGCAGTCAGGGTTAACGGTCTGATCAATGGGAGTGTTATTGATTGTTTGTATTGAATTACTCTTTTATATTAATGTCTGGTGGTGAGCAATTTCACGCTTTCTGTCAAGTCTGTCTGTCTGTCTGTCTGTCTGTTTGTCTGTCTGTCTGTCTGTCCACCTAGCCATACTCGGTTATTTCATTAACTACCCACGCTTTCCATTCGTATTTAGTCCTCCTGCTGTATCTTTCTCAGAAATCCATCGACAGTTGACATTCTCTCTCCTTGTCTGTCTGAGTCCATCGGCTTCTTCCTCTCCTTCATTGTCAAGCATCTGGGTTTCCTCTGCGCACTCTCAGAATTCTTGTGACATTTTCCTGTGTTCGTGGACTTCCACTCCATCTGGTTTTCGCATTTTTCTGGTCTGGGATTCCAAGAGAATACCCCGATATACTGTCAGTCCGAGAGTCCGGACCAGAGACAGCTGGCAGGGTAGAAAGGCCGCTTAGAACATTCAATAAGCTTCTGGAAGCTGTGACCAGAGAACGGTGAGAAGCAGATCGATGTGACTACCCGTGTTGGTGCTTAGCGACAGCAAAGGTAATCGATGGTCGATCATAGGTAATAAAGGTATCAGTTGTCTGCCGCCAGATTTGTCATTTGCCGGTCTGTGCTCTTTTCTGGTTCATAATTCTCCAGACACCTTGCATACCTTGCCCATGGATTGGTCACTTGAGATACAGTCTCTCATTATAATAGAGAGAGGGATAAAATAATATATTATGCTTTGTTCTCCTTTCATGAAAATATTCATTCTCTGATTTATCTATTTATTGATTGATATTTTCCATTAGTTTATATACCATTACCACTAACACATCTACCATTGTTACCTCCATTTCGACCAACCTCAGCATCAACAATAACAGAACCATCTACACTCTGCAGCAATGGTATTAATGACAATAGGGAAAAGAAGATTTAGGACAAAGACTCAAAATAAATAAATAAAAAGAACAAAGTAAAGTATGATCCACAGTGAGACATGTGATATGGCAACCTGGAAACTAGGCATAGAATGTTCCAGAAGTAGACAGGATTTAGAGGACAGTGCTGAAATCGAACCTGAAAACAGAAGAGGAGTTAATAAATAATACCTCGTGGTGTTGAAGGTCGAAGGTCATCAGTGTCATTAATCTTTAAAACTGGAAAACAGAATCAATGCAGCATTTCAAGGTAATGTAGAAGATCTGTTGACAGGTTTCACATTTAAACTCTCCAACATCAGAAAAAATTATTATCAACGATCACAGACGATGTTTAAAGTCTTTGTTAGCACAAAGCTCGGTTTGTAAAGACCGGGTTTAGCTATTACAAGATGTTAAGTGCCAGAAGCTGCACAAGCGACTCACTTCTATCCCCGAGATAAAACCTGCAAACACAGACACGTGACACGGGATTCTACAGCCGTGACGTAGGAGCTTAGGTCTGCGTTGTCATGGTGACAACCAATGAACAAGCAGCAAACGTGTCCATGCTCCATGGCTTGCCACAACATCACGAACTAAGAGATGATGATGGTCATCGCTACAGTCATCTACAGAACCATACACCATATACAAGCAAGGGATGGAGATAGTTCTTCAGCAGCTCTTCGTCTTTATAAGATTAAATTATAATCGAAATTACATTTCAATACATAATAAGAAAATATGTATAAAACTGTTAAATGAAACACTTCAACATCTCCAGCACAAGAAATAATAAACAGGTTTACCGGCTTAACCACCCTTCGTTTACTTGATAAGAGTGGTCGATTCGAAACAGAACATATTGCAATAGAAGCAATGAAGCGGAAAGGACATCACTACCTGTCATCGTAATCATCTGGTCATCTTGTCTGGTTACTTGCACCACTGGCTTCTCAGACCTCAACAAAAATAAAATAATAATGCCTGCACCATTGGCTTCTCAGACCTAAACAAAAATAAAATAATAATGCCGAGGGACAAAGAGAAAGCTCGCGGTTTATCACGCTTTGGCGCTTTTGTGCGCGAGAAACCTGCTTCACGCATGATAGACTCTGTTTCCTCAAGCTTCACATGCATTCAGGCAGTCTGTGAACTAAAGGTTCCGTGTCACCTATTTATCCCTTCACAACAGTTTGTGATGTAGAACCAGCTTCCATTTTTTTTTTTTTTTTTTTTTTTTTGTATTTTTGTTTAAATATAAACGAAATGGGAGGGTACACAGAGAAAGGCACAAACATGCTTTGGAGACTGAGTATGGCAAAAGTCAACAGAGAGGACAAACAGTCATCAGTCACTGATGCCAACCAGCCTCTCTCTTTCTCACACACACATACACACACACATACGCACCCAAGCACACATACACGCGCGCTATTGATTTCTTTCGCGCATTGTTTGTCCACATCCGCCTTTTAGTTATCATGGAAAGTAAGTGTGTTTGTTTGTGTGTGTGAGTCAGAGAGTGCATCTCTCTCAATCCTTCCTAGACAAATATTTGCACGTGCAGACACATAAACACATTACAAGCTAGGTCCCGTTAGCTACAATGTTGGACTGTGTGGACCATAGAGCCAGAGAGGACAGGACAGGACAGGACAGGACAGGACAGGACATCGATCAGCAATATCTCACCGCTCGGCCATTGTTTGCGAAGCTAAACCTTAGCCTGGCACTGTTCTTTTTGTCAGTGGTAACGCGATCAGAGCCTGAGCACTCGAAAGCGACACTTGTATTCCTGCGCGCGACACGACTGACGTTGTAGTTCCCTAGCAGCCCAGGCGACCTCTAGCGGTCGGCGCCGGAACAACTCATTTTCACCTGCACTGCGTCGCAGAAGCGGGATCGTTGACTTCAAATGCACACCAGACCTGTGGGTACTCGGGTACAATGTGAGTTGAGGATACGACGAGGGACGTCAGACATGGTTCGCTTCCTTCAGACACTCACACTCACTTTGCTGCTGTACAGCTTCCCTCCGACAGGTAAATAAATATCTCACTGCTTTTATTTATTCTTCCATTCATACAATTAACGTTTGGTTCTTTATTTCTCGTATATATAGATATATAAATTTTAACTTATATATTATATTTTTGATTGATGGTTGTCTTATTTTCTTCTCTCCCTGTTCTCTTCTTGGTGTGTGTATGTGAGAGAGAAATTGTGGGTGGGGCTGTGAAGCGGGTGGCCATGGGCAAGTGTATCCTGATGCTCATACAGTGTCCATCGTTTGTCCTCTATGAACCATCCATCTTCCACGTCCCTAGTCCAAAATAAACAAACAAACAAACAAACAAACAAACAAACAAACAACAGACAAAACAAAATCCAGTCAACATGACGTCAGCTCCAATACAAGCTTCCCACATTGTATTTGCCACAGTCCACATATTCACAGTGTTACTGTGTGTTTGACTGGCCGACTGTGGACTGACTGATCAATAAGGAGACAGGGTGCATATCAATAGTCAAATCTCGGGTACACATGCATCAAGCCAAAAGAAATAAATGTTTATGACTCGCAGGCACCTTCTGTCAAACAGCTTATATCATATAATTATCATATATCTACTTCATTTATATCTCTTTGTATAAACGCTTGAGTCGCTGGAATGGGAACTAGTCGTTATTGTTGTCAGTATTCTGCGACAGACCGGAGAAAGATTCTGCTCGTGTCACCAAACTGAGAAATAGAAGGCGGCCATAGCGACCTCTGTCCGTTATTTCATCATGTCTGTCGATCATGCCACTGATGTAGTTACTTGTGATGTCCTAATTAATGTCTATAAACAAGTCCCTGCAACGAGATTAAATGAACATGAACAAGGCAGCAGGCAAGTGAGGCAATCACAGCAATATGATTATTATTGTACGATTATTAGAGCATACTGATGACTGGTTCTGTCAAAGTCAAGTGCCGCATTTACTAGAGACCACAGAGGTAATAAAGTAGGTGGTTCACCATGTCTAGTCATGTGGAAAGAAAATTATAACCTTCTCTCCTCCGACCTCCATCAGTCATCATTTACATTCATTGTCAGGTCGCCAGCTGCTATAATTTTCAGTCCAGGACTCAATGACCCTTGAACTGGGTAACTTCTGCTTTGAAGTCGAACACATCATGGACATGTATAGGTGGATTGCTGTCTGCCGAGACCAACGCTTAGCTGTTCTTCTCGGTGAGACCAAACAATGAATATGACTTAACCGGAAGCTTTGTACACACCTGCCTCGTTTTAGTAGTTATCTGGAAAAAAAATCGTCTGCCAGCAGTCCAGTAATACGAGTCCACGAAGCCTTGACCACACTCATCTCTGTGTCATTATAGCTGTATATAGTGTGTATATATATATAGACATATAAATAAATATAAACTATTGATACAGTACATATAAATTACATACTCTGTCACCCTTGCCCTTCATTTCGTTTTTGCGCCCCTCACACATACACACACATATATATATATACACACACAAACATACACACATACACAACAAGACTTCTTTCCTCTTTCAAAATGCATTTATCGTTACACGATTTTTGTAGAAAACCGTTTTTGTTATAAGCCAAGGAGGTGTGCTCATTCCCACTGCGTAGAACATTCCGGATTTTGCACAGAGGCTTTTATTAATCAATTGTTATTGCTGTGAGATGTTTGTTCCACAACGAGTTTAGTCCCGAGACTTGAATCACATAATTCCTATGTCGCGTGCCAGTACATCCAACAGAGGAGGGAGGGAAACAAATCAATGACTGAATTATTCGAAAATGCTTCGGGGACACAATAAGAGTATAAACATGTTGAAGGCGAGGGACATTATAAAAACAAGGTCCTAAGCCATCAAAAGAGGCATGAACAGATAGACAACATCCCAGAGGCATGGACAGTTAGACAATATAAAAGACTCTCTTCCAGGGCCTGAAAACTTCCAAGAAAGAAAAGAAAGAAAAAAACTGTCTGAAAAGATTAGTTTGTATCCTGACGAGGCAGACAAGACATAAATTAGAGTTTATCACAGAAACTGCCCTTTGACATGATGATGAACATCATCAGATGATGAACATCAAACTCCAGGCCTGTTTGCTGTCGGACAACATTTCGTGGGACGAAGTAATGTTTCATTCCATACCAGTCTCCATGCCAGGCCATTCCTCTCGCAGACAAACGAAAAGGAATCAGAGCAGAAATCAAAAGCCAATGTCATCAACGTCGCCAGGCAACCAGAGGCTGAAGGAAGGGTTTGAACACAACACGATTCATAAACAGCAACTGCTTCCACTGAGCTTTCATAGACAACAGATTCCGTTTTCATGATGGTGGGCAAAGATGGAAATTAATTATTTAACCTCAGTAATAATATTGCCGTGTGCTACTAGTACAAACCTCAAAACTATCTATCTCCAGGTGTAAACTTCAGTGATTTTGATGAATGAAGAGGAAAAGTAAGAAGAAGGAAAGGAGATAGTGATAATATGAAGCATAATTATAACATGGCAATGCAAAGGCGATATTAAAAACATTGTTGTATATGAAAAAAATTTGGATTCTTTCTGTCAGACAATTCCTATCGCACTCTTTTACACACATACAAAGAAAAAAAATGACACGAAAAGTACGAGAAGGGAAAAATAAAACCTGAAGGGGTAGTGAGGGAAGGGAGGACGACAATACTCTTGAAAACAAGTCTGGCTTTTAACAACAACTGTTTCCAGGTGTGCAAAATTAATGAAGCAATAATCAATGTATGGGTTTTGTGTGACAAAGGAGCAGACAGGTCGAAGCAAAATGTCCAGAGGAGACAGTCTGTCCTCTTGCTGTCTCGTCGACGACTTCTGGAGAACTCGGACATCTACTCCGACGATGGACTGCTTATCGATGACAGCATTGCACTTGTTCGCCACGAGAGGTCTGCAGGTGTGTAAAAGAAGTGTGTTGTCAGACATGTTGGGACAAACAATTTGTCAGATAATGTTGTGACAAGGGGCAATCAGAGGATAGTGATCTGATTGTTATGTCTAAAGTGTTTTGACAAAAGATTTGTCGGGTAGATAGACTATCAGGACAAGGGTTCCCACATTCCCTCAAATAAACTGAATTTTTTTTTTTAAATTACAATAAACACATTCTTCCCCACCCCATCTGGCAGGCTTCTTGAAGGACAAAAGAAAAGAAGCCTTCATCTTACAATGGACACAAAGCATCATACTCTGTTAATAAACACGGGTACTCCAGTTTCATCTACCCGTGTACATGTCAGTACCTTGAGTCCACCTTTGTTAGTGGGATAGACACTCTATAAACAAGCAATTGTTATTATTTATTTCATCTCATTGCCCACCCGTCAGATGGTGAAACTACCGAGAGCCCCACCACAGCTGAGTACGAGGGCAGCAAGACTTTGTGGGAGAAGATCGAGGAGTTCTACGCCGACAACAACAACCTGGCCATGTACTGTGTCCTGCCCCTCATGGTCCTTGTTTATGGCGGGTGCAGTGTCATCTACTGCGTCTACAAGCTTCGGAAATACATTCGAAGGTGAGTTCCGAGTGCATTATGGATCGGCATCAAACTGGACTGACGAGGTCTTTGGCTTCACAAGCTGCAAGACTTCTTGTAATACTGGTTTGTGTGAAATCAGCGATGTGTGTCTGTGTGTGTGAATGTGTGTGTGTGTGTGTTCATGCGTGTGTGCGTCTTTTCTTCCTGCTGGAGTTAAGTTCGTAATCATGTTTTTGCTAAAAGCACCCGTTTCATTAATCGTTAAACTTGATCGATGCAGCAATAAAAATCCTTCCGACAAAATGTAAATAAAAGAAGCTGGTGACTGCCAGGTACGTCTGTTAATAAAATTTAAAAAAGTACTCACACATAAAGAGATAATTAAAATTCATATTAAAGGAATTTACCATCACTCTTATATGCATTCTAAATTTTATTTTCCTGTTTTTCCAGACGAAAACACAAACGATTTCAAAATGAAGACGACAACGGGTCGTTTACAGGAAACAGCAACACCAACCTTCTTCAAAATGGCGATCACTACAATGCCAGAGAGAAAGAAGGTGTGAAGACTGTAAGTGGTGGACCATGGTTGGATGACTCATCCTTCTCTGATGTCAGATACGAGGAAACTAAGAAGAGCCCGTTGCCATGGGATACTCCCCACAAAATAGCCCCGACTGCAGGGAAACGACCCGAGTCCAGACAGGTGAGTTAACACCTGGAAAGTCTGTAAGTCACTAGTTGCCGCCAGGTGTACTGACTAAACACACAAAGTCATTGAATAAAACAGAATTGAATGTTCGGGAAATGTTTTGTTTCAGGACCAGAAAATTGAGAGTTTTATCCTGAGCGACAGAAATGACAGAAACTCGGGGACCTTAGAGCGAGAGCGAGAAAAGCTTGACGAGAAAGTCAACAACCAGGAGAAGAAGCAAGAGGACAGGGTGGAAGCTTTCATGCGAGAAAAGAAGCTGGAGGAAATAAGGTAACTTGTTCTAGTAGTTTCTTTCCCTCAGAATTTGAGAGTTGGACAGAGCTGTACTGTGTTTAGAACACACTGTCAATGACAATGACGATGACGATGACGATGACAATGTCAATGAAAATGACAATGACAATGACAATGACAATGACAATGACCATGGTAATGGCAATGACCAACTTCAATAATCCCAATGGACAATTTTAGCATGGAAAAGTTCTAGTTACAAAGGAAAAGAACAAACACAGACAATATTACATCTAGACCATTTGTAGGCATCCCTACATCTCTCACACTCCATCCCTCTCTCTCTCACACACACTCACACCACTGACAATTCATCTGTCAGTTTGAGTATGTCAATGCCATTCTACTTTCATGATAGTCTTGTGTGTTCACAGAAGCGACCAGAGGCGGGAGGGCATGGAGCCTGTCAAACCTGTTCACAAAGCTCAGGACTTCAACCGTCTGGCGGGTAGCCGCCCCATCGAGATCGTCCCCATCACCCAGTCGCAGTACCAGCGGCACATGGAATCGCAGGATTCGAACCTGTGGGACCCTCTCCACAACAAACCTTTCGATGTACGGGCTGGTTCCGGCGCCGAGCGGCGGGCGGGGCGTGAGTCGGCTTGGTCCATCCGCGACGAGATCATGGCCAAGTACGATGCTCTGACCTCCCTCGCCATGGCCAAGAAGACGGCCGACATCTTGCGGCTGAACTCGGATGAACCGGATGCTGGTCACCGCCCCGACACCTTGCGCCGGAAGCCGCGCAGCAAGTCCAAGCTGTTATTTATAGCAGAATAGGTCGTTGGGTGATTGTTGTGGGGACGAGGTGGTGGAAAGGTCGATATGCGAAATGCGATTTTTATGCTAAACGAGAGAAATTATCCAGCAGGAAGCCAAGGAGACAAGTGTAGCGCAGCGTTTTCATTAACTTTATTTATTTACTGTTTTAGTTGCACGAGTGGACCGAGTTTAATGCAAGATATTTCGCAACATACCAGTGAGCGATCCTGTAGCTCACCTTTCGGCAGGTAGGGTGAGGGTAAATGTCGTCTCCTGACCTTTTTCAGATTGTTGTGGAATGAGGTGTTAGAGACTCATTTTTCTCGGGGGTTAGCTTTTCGTGAAGGCGGGACCCATCTCTCCCTCGCCGACTTTTCTCCAGCCCTCTATGGAGTCAGGTACCCATTCCACCCACCCGGTATGACTAGGGTTATTTGTTTTATGTTTTGTTTTTGTTTTGTTTTTTGTTTTGTTTTTTTGCTCTACACGGGTATCGAACCGCCTCTCACCTGGGATACCAGCGCTCTGTCCACTCGGCTATCCGATTTCCCAAGAACCAGCGTTTTCTGGGGACTTTGGAAGATTCTTTTTACAAATAACTCAAAGAATGAAGCTTTTGGAGTAGATAAACGGGATATTTTTGGACTTTCGCCAAGGAAGATGGCAGAAATCGTTTCGCACATGTTTAAAGTGCCTGTAGATGATGACAACTGCCTTGAAAAGCAAGGACAAACTGCTGAATTTTGACCTGTCTTGTCATTCCTCCTTATTGTATGCCAGGTACTTTTCATGATGGCATCATTCTTGTTGTCTGTGCTTTTTTGGTACTCGTGCTGTTAATCTTGATTGACGTTGGTGTTGTTGATGTTTTTGTTGTTGCAATTATCTATATGGCTGCATAAATTGAATTCATTGTTAACCTTTGGCCTTGAACCGTTTGAGCACTATTTTCTCACACCATAAAATCATGTTTTTCAAAAATTATTTTTGTGGAGCCTGAGACAATTTTATCTGAAGAAAATGTTTGTCAAGATTGTTTCCAGGCTTCAGACTGTGTTACTTAATAGAGAGCTATGTACTTTTTATATTACCTGCTTGATTGCATACGTAGAAACTAGGTGTTGATCTTTATGAAAACACCTTCACTTCTAGACATTGTTGGCGGATTTTGAAGATCACTAGGTCTGACTGGACATATGATGCACCTTTTTAATGACAGCAGCTGGGTTTCATTTTTCTGTTCAGATAACTTTTACAAGAAAGAAACTGTCATTTTCAATTGAACAGTGGTGTTTGTGAATGTTAAGCATATTTTAATAGACTGGGCTGTTTATATAGGGTATGCATTATCTTGGAGACATACAATAGACACAGATTTTACGCATTTACACCCGGGAGCATGCCAAAATTGGTATTTAATAATACCTAACAGCTTTTTACATACAGTTTGAAATTCTTTGCAAAGGACAGAGCAAACAAAGCAAGTCAACTGGTCATGACTTAATCCGCGACCTGCTTCATATTGTTCAATATGTTCATTGTCCGTCCAACCAGCCACCTGTCCACACAAAGTATTACTCCCTTCGTCTTCCCTTCACCTCTTTCCCTTATTCGAGCGATATGTATAAACAAGCAAGTCCTTGTACTATTTGATAGAAAGACATATAAACAAGCAAGTTGTTTTAAGAGCAACACACATAAACAAATCCTTGTATTATCTTGTGGCAAATATCAGACGACAGGTCGTCCCTTGAAGCTGTGACTTACCAAGAAGGTTCTGGATGAGGAGTCTTCTATGCCAGATTAAGTCCTTCAATGCAGCTTAGGCTTTTCTCTTTAAAATTTTCTTTAGAATGACATGAAGGCTATCAGAAAACATCCGTGTGCATCATACTTCTTATGGATAATAAATCGTTTCTTTTTAGATAATTGCAATGATGTAATCTTCTTAAAATTGTTGCAACAAACCGCAAATGTGAAAAAATCTTTTTTTGGTCTTTATATCGTATGCACTTTTCTTTTTAGATAAACATTGGGGAACAAATTTGCATTCTTTTTCTGTGCTGGAAAGGAAGCAGATATAGAAAGAATCCATGACTTCTGCTGAAGTTTACTTGAGGATTTTTGTCTATTGCCTTGTATCTTTGTGCACCGTCCGTGAACTACTCACTATATACCAAATATCTGTACACTTTCGTCAATGTTGATTATCTAAAGCCCCAGCAGTGCCTTTCCAGTGCTACCTGCTCGTGATGAGAAATTGTTAAAGTTAGGGGATAGACTAAAAAAAGCACAGATAACTTGGAAACAAAGGTCTTGGTTACAAAAATAGGACAATCAAACAGCAATTTAATCAAACTTACAGATAAAACAAAAATTGTTGTAAACCAAAGCTTTATCTAGAGATATGGTTTAGCAACACTTCAATGTGAGCGGATGTGACATTTACATAAAAAAGATTTCAATTTGCCAAAGGTTAAGCTTCTATTTGTTGTTAAAAGAAATATTTCACAGTTTCTGATATTGAAAATATAAATGTATACTTTTTTACTTCTAATGATATTTAAAAAATATTATCTGATACTTTTTATTGTATATAAATGCTTGTAGTAGGTATGTGACTTTTTTAAATCTTTATATCAGACTTCACATGTAATGCTAATGCTTTCTATTACCAGTCACAATCCCTTGCTTTCAAAACCTGCATTAGATAAAAATTCGAATTCAAATCATCCGTGATTTGTGAAATCATTTTCGTCACAGAGAATTGTCTTGATGTTTTGCTTATTGTTCTTCAAATCCTGAATGTGTCAACATTCTATTTTTCATCAGGATCTCTAAGTCCGAGCTCCGTCTGTGATAACAACATTTCTAGTGACGTGGCCTTGCTTTACAAATTCTAGTAGTTTCCAATTTAAAAAGAAAACACCGTTTGTGTAGACTCTGTTAAAATGTTTACATTTTAATAGGTGATTGGTTTACATGGCCTTGTGTATATCTTGGATAGTTAAATGTAATGTTGTCATCCCAACCTGCACAAACCAAGTGTTGTGAGAACCATTTTCACATTTTATGTAGAATGATAAACAAAAAGTTGGGGGGGGGGCATTGTGCATCGTCTGCTAAGCATATTTTATATCTAGACATTGTATCTTGAAGGTAAAAATTTTACATGACTTCTAATGCCCGATTATGCTTCATTCTGATTCAAATGAGATAAGTTTGCATAAAATATTTCAAATAAGTAAAACACAAAGTTGGCAAAGCAGAATTTCAAAAAAAAAAAAAAAAAAATCAAATGGATGGAAAGAATGTCCATGGTCTAACCACAAGACTTTGGTTCTGGCTTACATATTAGTCAAAAGTATTGCCTTCTCCTGAGTACAGGCTGGAAAAGTGTACCAGATATATATGAGGAAAGATCATTAAATGCACATACTTCTCAAGTGTGATAATATTTTTAAAAAAACGCCAGTTAAATGAGATCTGTAGATAAATACAAATCTTGTTATTGAGTTAAAAATATTCATATTCTTCAGTATGAAAATAAAATTGCATATGTTTCTTCACTAAAGTATACACTCAAGCATTTTGATCTGGAACAGAACTCATTTCTAGGTGCTGGACCAAAAGTTCTGTGAACTCTGAACCCTGTCCCTTTGTACAACAAAGCTGGAGACTGACAACTCAATAAGAAAATTACAATAAACTCATAGCTTTATGTTACTGTAAAATGCACATTACTGATCTTGTAAAAATAAACAACCACTTTATTCCTTCTTCTTTCACTACCATAATACCTAATTTTTTTTTCTTGGCTTAATTGTGATTCGGAACATTTTTTTCAGATTCAAGTGTCTGATGTGAGTTATGAATTTGTTTCTTTGCTTTTTGAAAATCTAGGAAATTATATCAGTTTATTTTCATCTGCTTCATTTACACTTTGTTTACATGTATATGTGAAATGAAGATTTAATCAGTCTTTTTAAAACTTAACTGTATTTTATGTAGTTGTTTAAGAAAAAATGTAACAGAATGTATGTCTTTCTGGGACTGTCATTAAAGTCAGCTAAACATTGTCATCAAATGTTCTCTTGAATCAATGACCAAATATAAACAAACCTGAAATTCAGTTTTTCCCCCTTCGCCTAGTGTCATGTTTTAAAGCTCGCTGTAATAAAGTTACCTGGACCATGTCTGGCCTTTCTTCTTTTTTTTTCTCAACGACCACTTCATTAAGTAAAATGAAGGTCGTTATTGTGATGACAAAAAAGCACAATTTTACTATCCAAGTAAAGAAAGCCAAGGAGTGAGATAATCACACACACATTGGCAAAGCTACCAATAATGTTTGTTATTTGACCAATATTGCCTAAAAAGTTCAGATTGTAAAAAGATATATGAAACTCCACAATGTGTGTGTGTGGAGATGGGATGGGTAGTTGGCCAAGATTTACGATGACCATTAAAACCATCAGCCTGCGGTTTATAATCAAATGCTGACTATTTTTGAGGACACATGACTGGCAACATGCCCATCCCAGCCAGAACCGACAAGCGACTGATTCAAAAAGACAGCGCAAAGACAAGGCGACTTGCCCGACTGGAACGGTTGTCAAAACACACGTGGACAAACAAGCCAGGTGCAGGAGCGGCCGCAATCAATGGCTGCCTTTCTGAAACACACGGGTATCGACCCGCGCCATTGAGTGTTTGTTGTAGGTTCCGGGCCATGAGGACAATAGAAGATGTCGTGCTGGCTGCCTACAGGCCTGACGGCGAACTTCCTTTTGAGTGCGGGAAATACTTTTCCACCTTTAGTATCGATCTCATCTATATTTATTCACACACTTGCCCGACATACATACGATACTGTGAAGTTCGTGTATTTTTTTTTTCACATTTAACGACAGATACTGGAAAACTATGTCTACTCAGTAAGCTGCAGTGGTTTGTGGGACTCAATGACATTTCACTTAGTAATAATTTTCGTCCTTCACAATATATAAAAACTGTTTTAGTGAAAGCGGTTTTTGATAGCTTTCATACCATTAAACTAACTAAATAAAAGAATCCATCATCACCAGCAAGAGGTAGCTGACGTCAGCTTCATCTAGCGGTGGGAGTCTAAGGGACACTACTCCAGAACTAAAAAGTCAATAGAAAATGTTGTTACCTCCCTTACACTGCGGTCTAACTTTTTACTAACCTTTTCACTTCACTGCATTTACCTTCTGCAGGACTACAAACCACAATCATAAAATGTGACAGTCATGAAACTATTCAAAGCCTGCTTCACTTTACAGTTTCTAAATGTGGTCGTCAAACTCAGACATTATGGACTTGGAGATTGCGCCATGATAATTTCAAACTCAAGTACAACGAAGCGAAAAAGTCTGACTTAATAGTGAATGTCCTTCTTGTTGACTAGTACCTGTTACATAATGATTTAGGGTCTGTTTGTTTTCCTTCGCGAAAGAGAAGTAAGTATTTGAAACTCTTCAAAAACTGGATTGAAACTTTAGACACTATTGTAAGAAAGCGGTTCGCTTCATCCTCGAAATTTTAAGGGAAATAAATCAGTATGTCAGTATCTATAATTTAAAGCCAACTTGTTTCATTTCACTCCCTTTGTGAAAGCAGCGTAAAGGGGAAAAAAAGGAATTAACACAAAATAACACAAGAAATAACACAAGAAAATAACACAAAAATAACAAAAAAATAACACAAGAAAATAACACAAACAATAACACATCTTTGTGACTGAGAAATGCCTATGGTTCCTTTCTAGAATAAGCTTTCTCAATACACGTTTGCTGATATTTTGACAGCACTCACTGACCTCACTAACACCCGATAAACACATACAGACACATACCATACAGACACATACCACGCACGCACATACAAAGGCTAAATGTAAACACTCTGGTGCTAAGTCT
Organism: Pomacea maculata; assembly: GCA_004794325.1. Classification (NCBI taxonomy): domain Eukaryota; kingdom Metazoa; phylum Mollusca; class Gastropoda; order Architaenioglossa; family Ampullariidae; genus Pomacea; species Pomacea maculata. The sequence goes on from SRHC01001051.1 coordinate 211,237, forward strand.
AGTCTTCCTTCGCCTTTGGAAGCGCACCCCGACAGAAATTACACCCGTCACGCGCCACTTAACGGTCCAGCAAACAGATCAACACCACCTGCCGTGACGTGCCCACCGTCAAAGAAGCACAAAGACCACGTTGGCACGCTCGTCAAGCCCGGGTGTTAATGAGGTCGTGTCGTCTGGTGGCACGGGTATCCCCCGGGATGAGGCTAACCTTATGTCACGCTCCAATCGAGGGTAAGCGGGGATAGGCGGGTGGCTTTGTAATGTCAGCTAGTAGAACTCCATGTGGACTGTTGCTATAGACGCTTCTTTGAAATGTTTGGGGGGAGGGTTGAAGGAGGAGGGAGGGAGAAGAGGAATTTGTGGACACGAGGGCGCCAACGGTCAGACCCTTACGTCACGAGAGCCGTGTCCGGTGACACGTCTGCCACCCACCCCGGTCTGGATTAAAGTCAGCGAGAGGCTAATGTGCTCCAGCCTGTCAAGCTGATGCCTGTGGGGACCATCACTCGGCAGAGATCGAGTTTCACGCCCTTCCTCCGTCTCCTCCACCAGCAATGAAAACTCCATTTAGGGTTCCCCAGAGTGTTGTCCCCTGAAACAAGACTTTGACATCATTTCCCTCCACACACTTGTGTTCGCAGACTTACAGGTGAGGATTAAAAGAGACTCAAAACTGCTACAGGTGTGCTTAGCTTCAAACTGGTACTAAACTGGGTAAGTGAATCCGGGTATATCATGAAAAGCGATCGTAATCTTTACCATCAAGGTTTTTCACGCATGAAAATAATTAAAACTTTTAGGACCGTAACTAAAAAAACCCAGTAGAAGAGTCACATAATGATCTTAAGAAAATGATATTTTTCAATTTTGTTAGCACTTTTAAAAGTTTGCCATACCTCGTTTTCTTTAAAAAAAAAAAAAAACCCTGAACAATTTATCTTAATGTTTCTAGCACTCGTGAACCTAAGAACACCTCTACTTTCAACTCTCTACTCTCAAACCTCACATCTCATTTAGCACAACACTTGTTTTGCATGCTAAAAAACGACATAGAGAACACGACAAATTGTTTTAAATTTTTAGTATGAGATAGTGACATATTCCTATCAAAGATCTGTAAAAGGCAATGAGATAAGCATCCACCCATATTTTGTTTCTTTTAGGGGAGGAGTGAGAAGCAATCTCCTCACTTAAAAAAAATAAAAAAACAAAGACAACTAAAAAACCTAAACTAAGTTTAACAGCTGAAATTGTTTGGAATGAAAAGAAAAAAGGATAAGAAAATGGCCATCCATAAGGTGAACTTTAAAGTTATAAAGGGTTGATGAGGTCAGGTGGGGGAGACCTGGCAGTCGAAATCCAGACACTGCAACCAGATGATGAATGAAGGGGAAGACAGCAACAACCATCGTCTATTACCTGGCGTCTGAGGCAGAGGAAGGTGATGTTTGTGGGGGTGGTGGTTACAGGTGGGAAAGATGAAGTGCCCGCAAAACACCGAGATCAGTAGCATGTCAGGTGAGACAGCTCTGTCAGCCACCACAAGAAGCTGTTGGGTCCAGAAGCAAACATGGGCAGACACCCTCTCTCTCTCTCACATGAAAAGTTCTTTACTAGCATTCATACAACCCAAAGATTGTTTTATTCTACATGTATCTACGTTTGGCTATAAAAATTCGAGTTAATTCACTACAATATCTTGAAACAATCTTTATTGTCTTACAAGGATTGTGTGTTCCCTGTTCATGTTTCATTACACGGTACTGCAATTGTAACAGTGCATGGTCAGCTTTTCAACATTTATAATGTTTCAACACCACTTGTTACTGCTATTAAATTGAACAACAGCTTTGGGATTAAAGCAGTATTCAACGAAATTATCAAAGATCAATTTCTTAAATTTTTGTCAGAATAAAAGAAAACCTCCTTTGTGACTTGTTTGGGAACTTTGGAATGGTCCTCCTAGAAAAAAACCCAACAGTAAACAAAATAAAAACAGAAAAACAGAGAAAGAAAGAAGATTGGACAACAAGCTGTGAAACCGCAGACGCTAAACATTCAGAGAATTTCACAGTGCAAGCCAGACGACTATGGAAAACATGTCAAGAAAGACAACTACTAATTCTGACCATTTCAAGCCCTTTCCATTTCTCTCCCTTTGTCCGTTATGTCCAAACAAGGATCAGGATTAAAATATGGTTGCATCTTTGAAACTATTGTTTAAAAATAAAAAATACTTTGGTAGAACAGTTAGCCCTCGTCAGTCTAGGAACACAGTGCAGGTGCTGCAGGTACAGCTATTCACAGACGCATATTTTCCTCGCACAACACACCTTTACCAGTCGCTACCTGTCAGTCAGGAGCGTAACTCTAGCCTGACACCGTCGTCTTTGCTCCGTGTTACCTGCCCTTGTTTTGCGCTTGGCAGGCGGTGCGGCGAGTGCGCGAGAGGGCGCGTGGTCAAATTGCTCCATTATCAGCACGAGGCTCTGTTTCTCCGCTTCTTCCGGGCAACTGTCACAGAGAGACGGAGCGCCAAAACACTCTAACCAGCTTCGCGCAGACATGTTGCGGCCATTCCGCGCGGCAAGTCTTGTCAGCCCGGATGGGCAGATAATTAAGCGAGCGAAAGAACAGCGGCACTATCCCTCTCTACCCTCCTTCCCCCCAATTTTTTTCTTTAGGTCACTGTTCCTCCTGTGCCCTGTCCCGTACCTGGTGAGGTGACTGTGAGGTGAACCTCATTCTCCTCATTTCTCACAGACACAGAAGCGGTTACAGGATGTGTGAGGGAACCGTCTGAATCACATTTTTCCCTAGCATGAACGTCTCGTCGGAGATTTGAACCCAAGAGACCGTAGCTTCATTGTGTTGGTGAAAATTTCCTAACCTTTGCACCACTCAATGAAACATTGAAGACGGATCACAGAAATGTATCTCCCCTGAAAAATCAGGGAATTATTTCTGGTAGGTCGACATGGGAGGCAGATCTTGAAACCTTTTTGCATTCTGATTCAATAACTCACTAGCTCCCTTATCCAACAATCAAGGGTTCAAACCATGCATTTATACAGCTTCATCCTTAAAACACTCAAAAATGAATATAAAATGAAAATAATGTTTCATATTTAATTTCTATATACATAGCCTTCGGTTCCTTGATATTATATTATAGTCATTGCTCTCTGAATCTTATTGAGTGTAAGAATCATCTTAGAATTTCAACAAGTCGAATGTCCATATTTAAATATCAGCGAGCCGAGGGACATTTGTCATATGGGAGGAGGGGATGTAGTCCACGGCTCATCCAGATCGTTCTTCGCTGATCCAGTAAAGGCAGACTTTGCATTCACAAAATCACAGACCCGTCAATCACCTTTAATAATTAGCCACGCCCCTTGGCGCTGTCCTGGGTACCTTACATCAGCTCAGTCACCTTGTCATCCATACTTGTCCCCTCCCTTCTTTCTCCCTCCACCTCTCGTCCTTCTCTTCGCCGCCACAGTTACTTTTCGATCACTTTCCCCCCTCCGATCACGACACCTGCACCGTACTGTTCAATCTAATCTCTCTCTCTCGTTCTCCCCCACCCACCTTGGCTCCCTCAACAACCTTTCAGGTGCGTGTTTTGATGGGACAGGTAAATTAGCGTCAGAGCAGGAGAATTCTGTGAAGTCGTCTGCGTGTTGTAGCTGCTGTCACGGGAGACGCTTCAGTGCAATCATGTTGCAGACATGGCAGCCCGGCGCCCGCCCGGGATCCCGACGCCTTGTCCTCAGTCACTGGTGATTACTTTCTGATCCAATTTTGTCCAGGGCTTTGATCCTTGCGTTTTCTCTTCCTTCCAACCTCCTCTCCTCCCCTCTTTCTTCTCTGCTCCCCCTTCCACCTCCAGCCCGGTCTTCCGACTTGTACCCATCCTAGTCGCAAGATTTGTTTAGAACACACCACTCAAGCGTGACCTACCCCGAGTGAGAGGTGATGGATTAGATGGATTAGCTGACAAGGAACTAAAGCTTGCTGGTCTTATTGAACACCTTGAAAAAGCTTCCAAATCGGAGGACATGGAGAGCTGCAGCAATGACTAAGCTGATGGCTAAGTAACTTTTAGCTACCTTTCTCTCCTTGCTCCCGGCCATTGTAATGTTCTTAGTTGGACCCTGACTCGAAAAGGAGAAAACAGTCGACTAAAAATAAGAAGCTTCAAAAAAGTCCTTTGCATCTCTATCAAAGACCACATCCCCAGTGTACAAACGGGTATTGGGCTAATAACTGAGCCCTGTGACAACCTCCTGACCACAGCAAACAGAATCAAACTGAAGTGTTTGGACACATCTTAAAATCAGCAGGACTTCAGAAGATGAAAGAGAACGAGGAAGGAAGTGACCGACAAAAACAAACAAAAATGGGCAATGAAGAGTGGACTATCCCCTCGTTCGTGACTAAATCATTTCTAAAAAAAATACTTTGAGTTTTTGGAGCAGAATATGTTGTCTGCTGACCAATAGAAGAGGATGCAATTGTTTAGTTAAAGTAAACCGATGCTTCGAATGAAAGTATTAAAAAATATATAATTCATACAGCGTATTCAAAATAAGAAAACTGGTTTCAATCATTCACCTTCTTTCCAGCTTATCCTGTCATTTATTGACGAGTAACCCACGAGTGCTCCCCTATAATATGCATGAGAAAAAATAGTTCAGAGACGCCGCATCACTTCAAAGTGTTTTGTGGAGATGGCTCCCGCATAGTTACACTAGCAGTTAGTGTCCTTCCCCTATTTGTCTTCCTTTCCAGCACCAGCTCGTCTTTACTATCTCTAAATTAATTAGACGGAGCCATTTTGCATTGTCATTCATCTACTTGTACCCAAAGAGCCATTTTCTCCACACACAGACTTTGAAATGCTCAGCTATTTTCGGAGTTTCTTCTTCGTCATTTCAGTGGGTCTGAGGATGCGATGAGCAAGCTTTCAAGAACGCTGGGTGTGGGTTTACAAAGAACAACCCCGACTTAAAATTGAAAGAAAGTAGACCGATACATACACATACAGACAAGGGGAAAAAATGCAGAAAAAAGATAAAATTGAGGAAGTGATTCAGGGGAGATAAAAAGGAAAACTTGAAAAAAAGAAAGAGGACGAGAAGGAATGAAAATTGATTCAAAAAAAAAAAAAAAAGAATAAAAGGAGTCAGTCGATATGGTCTACTCCATTTTAACGATGTCCAATCTGTTTACTTAATGGTCACCAGCCAGGTCAAAACGGGAGAGTTACCTGCCCGCTATACTTAGACAGTAATGACATCATAGGTTTCAGAAAGAAATTTGAGAATCACAGAGGTTGACATCGTAGGAGTGCTTTGACGCCATCAGTTAGGCTCCAGCAACTTCTAAAATAAACTTTCCAGTTTTTCAAAGACACCCCTCGAAGCTGCCCATAATATTCCAACAGCTTCCGGTCAGAATGACGCACGACACAAAGTGTTTTGCTGACGGTAGTCGTGCATCTCTGTGCTCACCCGTCAGAGCTATTTATAATGCTTTTAAAATAGTCACAAACACACACCCTCACCATTTCAACTCAGGCTACTCGAAAATGTTATTCGAGTCCTGAGAGGATTTTGTTTAGAGGAAACATGCAAATGTCTCAAAACAGCCGACGGGGAGAAAAAAAATCAGCTTCTTTTGTCCGCACAGTAAACTGCCCTCATGTCTGCCACGTTGTCTTTCCATTCTGTTTCAGAATAGCATCTTCTTGATGTGGGCGTGTGTATATCTACGTGTATGTTTTTAATGTATGTGTGTTTTTGTATGTAGGGTAACGGTGGGTGGTGTGGGTGTGTTTATGAGGGAGAGGATTTGGGGTTGAGTGCGGGGTTAGGAGGAGAAGGGGAAGGATTAAAATTATTCTTCCTTCTAGCCCGAAAACGTTTTTTTTTTTTTTTGTTTTTTTTTATTTTTTTAACAAATATGTGGAGGAACCTTTGCGTGCAAAAAAGAAGAATTTTTATGCATAGACGATTTTTTTAAAACACCAAAGAATTTTTTTTAAAGTTGACCTGCTCTGAGAAATTAACTTTTGATTCTGAACTACTTCCAAACACTTTATATTGATGTTTGATCTGTCAATAGTTAGTGAAGAAACCACCATTTCTACTTTCAGTTTTACCGTTGTCTTCTTTCATGGCTTTTATCTTTTATATATGCCTATGTCATAAGAATAAGCTTACAAGAACCTGTGGTGTGTGTGTGCGCATATACTTGATTCTACAACTGTTTGCATTCGTGTGTTTGTCTGCCTGTCTTTGACGGCTTTTGTAATTTACAATGTGGAGCAATCACAGAATGAAAAAAGTCAAATTATGTTCATTTCTTCTCTTTTTTTTTTTCTTTCTTTCTTTCACAAACTCTCAAATATTCCCAGTATTTGTGCAGCATTTTGCAGTTTCGTTATAAAAGCCTTGGCACTGCATTGCCTCAATCTGTCCCCGCCCATCAGACTTAAAATCCTGTCCATTATTTTCTTATTGGTGGTTGATAGTGGATAATGAAATTGCTCAGATAAGATCCGGAAATGCCAGAATAGAGGATCGTTTTCGCGTTGGCTCGAGTCCTAATTTCCGCGAGCAAGTCTCTAGCGTGGCGAGTGAGTTCGTTTCACCTCCCCTCGGCTCCTACCTGTGCGCCGAGTGCAAACAAAGGAAGCGCGGAGCGGGTGGTGTTTCCACCGAATGACCGAGGAGATGATGCGTTTATGAAAATCATAAATCAAATAAAATGCTCGCGGGTCGTCTTGTTGTCTGCGGGCTTCTTCTGCAGTGGGATAACAGCGCCCCCTGGATGTGGAGTCTGTGGCGGAGGATTAGCCTCTCTCGCACGCACCGGACTCACGCCCTGCGCATGTCCACAGGTGGTCGGCGACAGAGAGGCTGTAAAGTGACGTCACGAGGGTGGCGGGGCGGACTGGGACTGGAAGCTTGGACTGGACCGAGGTGGCGGTCGGAAGGTCGAAACTTTTTCAGGAACTTTCTTCGTCTGAAAAGATTGCAAGCGAATCTTGAACTCGTGGCAGACACGTGACCAGTTTAGTGAATCCACTGTCTGCAGACAAGTCTACAAGGGTTGGAGGTCAGCTTGACCAATCGTACCGACTGTCAGCCACATGTGTAATGCATAACAGTAGCATCATTGCCTACTGGAGTTAAAAATAATCCAATGATACTGCTGATAGTTGAAGAGTATGTCCACCAAGCCAATGAAGTAGGAGGAAGGACCACCATCCACAAGCTCTCCAAAGCTAAGCATCTTCCTACGCAACTGTAAATTAGACATTATTTTGGATAAATTAGCAAAGTATGTGCGTATTCAGAGTGAATCCATTAAAAGTTTTGATCGGGGTAGTAGGGCAAAAAGTTCGGCCACGTTGGAAATGAGCAAAAGGGAAGACATTAAGCTGACAAAATCTAGATCACAAAGAGGAAGGATAATATAAAGGTAGGACAGAAAAAAAATGAAATGCAGTTTCTTGCCATTATTTAAAGTGTCTAGAGGCCGAAAACATAAAGGAGAAAGAAGAACAAAAGGACATAATCAAGGGGAAGATAATCGAAATACATTGCAGCCAGATGGACAAAGAGAGTGGCTCCCCTTTGGTGACGGAAGAGACAACATGATGAACACGTTTACCAAGGAAAGGTTTACAGCAAGGATCACTAACATAGTAATCATGTGACCTGTACGGCAGACAAAGTAACTGTTGTTTTAGTCAGACGACAATCACGTGACTTGTACAGCTGCCACTAGTAGTTGAGAGAGTGACAGAAGGAGGGATATTGGTATACAGAAGACAAAAGAATGGAATGTTATATTGGCAACAAATGAGCGGACTCTATGGAAGTCTTCATATGATTTTGCCAGCTAGGGTAATTATCACTGAATCAAAGCGAGGCACACACACACACACACGAACATACGCACGCACACACACACACACAAACGAACATACGCACACACACACACACACACACACACACGCTCGCATACACTCAAGCCACAGTCACCACGAAAGACAGAGTTTATTTCGATGAAACCGATGACGAAAACTAGCGTTCAGCTCATTTTCCGTGCTGTAGTTTTCCCGTTACCCCCCTCTGCGCATGGGCCTGCCTTTGCAATGGAAAATTGTCACCTGATACCTGGTTCTTAATAGTAGCTATGGATATTTATTCCTCGTGAAATTGTCGTCGCAGCTTTTTTTCCAGGTGAACGGGGACATTTCCTCTGCCGGAGCATAAAGAAATTGCGGCGAGCGGCCGCAGGTGAAAAGCAGGGGGGAGCGGGACGAAGGAGTAACATGACTTTTTGCATCTGACATAATCATGGCGATAAAGAGTTATGGCCCCAGTAAATTTTACAGTGGTGAACGGGAGGACTGACGCGAGGCAGGGTGAAATGGCGCAGATCCCCAATTTTAAATGTGTAACACCGCCGTTACGAGCAATGGCACTGTCAGTCGTCACTTCCACCAGAATAATGAGGCTGTAGTGGAGCATGTGATAACTGTTTAAAAGTGGAGGGAAATAAAATGAAGTCCTATTTTGAAAACGAAGTAAAGACATGGACACACATGTCTGAACCAATATATCACAGGACCGAGGTGAGAACTCCACAACTTCACCGTCTAGTTGGCTGCGAATTAATTCTCATGAATACCCAGGAACAGATTTTTAACCTTACTAGACCTTTAAGTTATTCCATGATAATATGTAATATAAAAGTATGGTTATAAGAAACTTGAAATTACTATAAAAAATATTAAAACAGAAGATTGACAATTTTTGAGATAATGTATCTGGATGAAGTAAAAACAATGTAATCGAATAATATTGGTTTGAATTGGTTTAAAATTGGTTTGGACTAACATGGCTAATTCTGCTATTTCTCTAGAGCATTTATAAATATAATGTCCCAGACTAAGACTAAAAAAGAGCTCTGAAATTACATTTTTGTTGGCATCCATCTGAAATAAATCGCAGTTATTGTTTGTTTGTTTTTTATTATTATAATCCTTTTTTCATGTAAACAGTTTGAACAGTGTTTCACTAAAGGAGTTAAACTCTTCAAAGATGACTAAAGGGTTAAAACTATTCATGACATCTGCATCAAGTTTGCTCAACAGTTTTCTTAGGAAACAATCTTTAAAAAAGCAATTAATACTCCCCCCTACCCACCAAACCTTCGCCTACCTTCCCATTCCAAAGTTTCTGGCTTCTCCAGGAAGAAAAATATCGCCGAGACCCAGCGAGTCCCCCTTTTTCCAATGGCAGTTGACATAATTAGCTTAAGGTCAGCCCCCAAAAACATGGACAGCCTAAGAAGGACAGACATGCCAAACACATCAAGTCCCTGCTTTCCCCCAGCTCTGCACTTTGGCAATCGTGATTAAACCAAAGTCTTGGCGAAAGCAAGGGTCCCGGCGAGACTCCAGCAACTCGCTCGAGATTTTTGAGGAAGAACCTGGACTGGCTTTGCATTTATCCCCGAGTGTTGAGGACCTAACTAGCCTGAGTGTCGGCGAGTTACTTACCCTCTTGGGGACGTAACTCCTCCTACAAGCCCTTACAGCAACATTAGTTATTTATCTAATCGCAAACGGTTAATGAGATTTTAGCAACAAGAATAATAAAATAATAAAAGGGAGAGGAGAGCCACGTAGTCGCTATCTCTCAGACAGACAGAATGACAGACGGACGGACGGACGGACGGACGGACGGACGGACGGACGGACGGACGGACGGACGGACGGACGGACAGACAGAGGAAAAAAGAAGAAAGGGCATGAAGAGAAAAACTGTTATCTGTGTGTCACGACCAGCTACGCATGAAATCCTCAGAAACCTGTCCAGCCCCTCTCCCCAGCCCCACTTTCGCGAAAGAGCTCTTTCATGGTTCGCTTGTGGTTGATAAATAAAATCGAAGTCGAAGGTGGACAGCAGGAAAAGTCACAAGGAAAGAATGATGGAACGATTCATGTTGCAGACGACGAGAGTAAAATTATGCAGATGGGCAGCAGCAAACAAACCCGGCACGCAAGTGAGTGTGGGGGACCTCCTACGACGAACAAAATGGTTCGAATGAGATGCCGGGAACCTTCACGAGGGTTTTCCTGCAATTTGTGCGCGCGCCGTGTAAGGAAATCGTCGCTAAATCTCGCGCTAACGACAGGCATGTGAAAGCGTGCGCAAAAGGCAATTTCCGGTGCGTACGCCATTTTCCGCCGCCATTTTGCATGATTACCTGCCACAAAGATGGCGCCTGTTGAAACTCGCACGGGGAAGGAAGCCACCGTTTGTTCGTCTGCTCATTCAAGCATAACTGTCGTCTGCTGTTTTTAGTGACGAGGGAAGCTCACAATTTGAGAGGATTTTTTTTTTAATGGACGGGTCAGAACGGCGATGCAACCTGTGTCTTTTTGTGATTTTACCTGGTGTTTGGTATAATTTTGTTCCAGAACTCACAGCTGAAGCAGAGAGATGAGCTACCTGTAATGGCAGAAAGTTTCATTCTTGTATCTGACTGAATCAGAACTAGAATTTTATCAGGTATTTATCTTAGACGTCCGTCTGCAAAATGAATGTAGGACAGCAAAAAACAAAAAACAAAAAAAAAAACCAAAAACAAAAACAAAACAAAACAAAAAAAAAAAAACCCAAAACAAACAAAAAACAAAAAAAAAACACACACACAAAAAACAAAAAAAACAACAAAAAAAAAACCAAACAAAAACAAGAACAACAAAAATCAAAAACAAAGTGAAGCAAACTAAACAGTTAATTTGTTTTGCTGCAACACGAAAAATGACAAATAAATTAAAGATTAAACCATTGAATTATTCTGCCATTTGATTGATTATCTAACCATAAATTATAAAATAAACACCTACTTCATTTATTATAATTAATTATAAAGGTTTGAAACGCTGTTAAATTGTGATCATAGATAATAATTGAAAAAAAATTTTTTTTAATATAATTTCAAACAAAAGTGTTGGCTCCTGTGGGTCCTACGTGCATGTCAGGCACCTCCGATTTCTGCTTGGATGAAATCCCACACAATCGCTCGATACTGTCTAACGAAGCCGCAGGTAATTATCGCCGCTTGCATCTCTGGCGCCGCCATTACATGGGCGGCCATTGTTTAAGCCGGTGTTAGTCGCTCTTTGTGTCAGCGATACCCGTGTTTACACGGGTGCAGTTGCGCGCCCTCCGTCAAGCCTCGCTGGCGACCAGTTGCGTCACCGCCTCCACTTGCCTTTCAATGCAACCACCATTATTATCTCTCTTTTTGTCTTTTGGCCCGAAAACTTGTTTCCTCCTGGCCGTAAATGGCGGTTTTGAGCCTGTGGTTGGCGGCGCTAGTTCCTGGCTTCCTTTTCCTTTTTCTTTCCATTTTTCGCTCTTCTTGTCAGCGATTTGTAATAGAAGAAGAAAGAAAATTCCTGTTTCAGGTATTTAAAATAAATGGTTTGCCCATAAAGATCCATGGAACGATGTCCGGAAAGCTGAGGCTACACCCTCCTAATTGGCTCGAAGAGGGGAGAAGAAAAACACAATCAAAGTTGTTTGAATAGGAAAATATAATCCAAAAGTAATTCAGTCTGTCCTTCAGAGATAATTACTACAAACCACACAAGGTATATAAACGCAAAGACCAAAACACTGGTAATTCTGTTTATCCATTTAAATTGTCTTGCAAGTATGATTTCAGTTTTTCGTTAAATATGTATGCTAAGTGCACCTTGACCTTTTCATTGTAATATTGTTTTATCATTGTGTTTGCTTGAACTCCATCTGTGGTGAGTGCGGTTATTGGAGGTAACAAAGTCACGTGGCTCCCAGTATATCATTCATTTGCGTTTTGTGTACATGCTGATATTTGTATATATCTCTAGAATAAATTACCCAAATTTACGGAAGTACTATCTGACATTGAGTTTTACTCAGTCGTTAGAAGAAAATGTTGCACGCCCCTAGAACTTTAAAATGTCTTCTTCTGTACCTCGCCTTCCACCCAAAAAATCCCATGATGTCACCAAGGAGCCTCTGTTCCTTCGGGTCGTCTCCGATGGGAGGCAATTTTGTCGTCCAGACTTTTATTCGATGGAGTAGCTTCCCGCCCTTTCGCCCCGCACTGATTTACCGATCTTGGCGCCGCCACAATACATCTGGCGCAACGGCAAACATGGCGACAAGGGGAAGGCACTCTAAAGCGATTACGCTGGTCGATGGTGGCGGGCCTGTCAATTTAGTGCGCGATGATAACTAGTGGCGCGCGTACCGCCGGCCTCCTGCGCCTGCGCGAGAAGCAGCGGAAGTTCCCTCGCAGACGGTAACGAGCTGAAAATGACGAAACGGATGACAGAACCGGTGACCCGTAATTACATTGGGGGGTGGCAGGGGGAGTGGTCGCCGCGTGAATTCACTGTTTACCTCCCTTTATGGTCAGGAACAATGCGTGTATGTCGTCGCACCTTGCGATGGCGGCTTGATGGCGATGATGAGCTTGCTGACGAAAGTGCAGGCAATAACCTTTGACACCTGGACTGTAGATTGCAGAATGCACGTATGTTTGTGGGTATGTGTGTGCATGTTACGGGTATGTATGGGTGCACAGCTATCAATGGATAGCCGCAATGGCGGAGTATAGCCGCTTAAGACCGAACACAACTTGTCCGAACGGTCAGAAAGAATGAGGACGGTGACCTTTGCCCCTTTGACCTGCTTGAACTGATTCAAAATTTTATCGCATCGCACCGACTCGCAGCCAACGCCTTGCGCATAATGCGGTAGAAAATGCGTATGACATCACCATTTGCTAATACTTTATCGACTGTTATATGCTAATGTACATGAGCGCATCTCCAAGGAGGCTACCATTATGTTTCCCTCTGCATACCATAATTTTATGAGGGTTAATAGAAGGCTGGAGGGGTGGGGGACCCGAGTTCTCTTTTTTGCCACTGGTGGCTCGACAGCCTGATTCATAAAGAACAGATCCGCCTGGTTACTGGGCAGACAACTCGACTTCAACATGTGAAGCAAGGCGATACACGACACGTCACACGAGGATTAAAGACCTGGTGGAGCGAAATTTGCTTCTGAGGACCAGAACTTACTCAAAGATACTTCTTCCAAAATCCGGGTGACTACTTCCCCTTTCTTTTGGAGATACAGCCTTCAAAGTATTCATGAACAATAGAATACAATGACGTCAGCATTGTATACATATGTTTACATTGTCAAACCTAGAGGTGGGATGAAAGGTTAATGAGAGGGATCTGTCAACAAACATGAGGTCACTGACCTTTCTGTGCAGGATGTTTGTAGGTGTGTATTTCAATAAAGTTTTTGGTTTGGGGAAAAAAATATCTTTCACCGAGCATCACCCAGTCAAAGAATCGAACCCTGTTAGACCTTTAAGCTGTTTATCAGGATGAAGACCAATACTCTTTGCAAAGGTATAACTGGTCTTATGAAGACATTTTGATATTGTGTCTTAATACATACAAACACTGAGATATACAGACAGATGTATCTCAATATTCTTGCCTGCCAACTCACAGTGGATGCAGACGACGAGTGTTTCAGATGCAGCATACTCCTGAAACACCTTGACAGCGATTTATAATTTATTAATAAAGTCAGGAGCTATTTTGTGCGACCGCCCTTCCTTAAACATGTTATGGCCAGCGCCGGTCCGTGCTGCACCGAATTACACCGCGGTCATGAAATGAGTTGATGTTGTTTGTGGGCTGCCATAAATATCTAATTTAGTTGTGTCGTGATTTGGGCACCATAGACATTGAATGTAGTAATATTGCTATTTAGGGGCCATATACATGGACTCTTGTTATGTTACAACTAGGATGCCGTGGTCACCAAACTGTTCTTGAGACGACTTTCTAATGAAGTTGTGTTGGTGTTGGTGTCCATAGACTTCAAAATATAGTCCCGATGACACTCGAGTGCCATAAACATGAAATTCCTTGAATTATGTAATATAGACATAGAATGTAGTTAGGTTAGGGGAAAATAGACAAAATTATGTTGTAAGTTGAATAAACATCGAATGTGGTTGTGTCAGGATCGGGGGACTGCGGATATCAAACATAATAATTCTATAATATTGTTTATTTCGAGTGTAGAAGTAGTTATGTTGTAATCGGGATGCCATAGTCAATGAATGCATTTCTGATGTTATTGGAATGTCATAGGGGTTTAAATTTTATGTCGTTACCGGGAGAAAGAATGCAGCTGTGCTATTACTGAAATTTTCGTTTCGTAAAAATATCATGATTGCTGTAATTTTTTTCTTTTCTTATTTTTTTATTTATTTATTTATTATTTTTTT